>JAGXOD010000054.1:660000-1130000 GCA_020368025.1 Brachyhypopomus occidentalis
GAGAAGCACATAACTAAGTACTTCAGTGATTGTTCTTTCTTTCCCTACACCCTTCCTCTTTTTCTGTCTACCATCCATCTCTTCTTACCCCAGAATTTCTCCCTAATGTGTGGAAAACGTTTTTGGTTGGTTTACTGTTTGCGTAACTTGTGTCCTACCCGCACTCTCTCTCTCTCTACATCTTATTCCTGCAATATCTTTTTTTTTCTTTGTTTGGTTTCTTCTGGTTCTGTATTTATACATCTACTTCTTTTTCTTCTGGAAACGCCTGAACTGGTTTTGAATGGCGAGAGCTGCTTTCTCCGTCTCAGGAGCTTCCAGATCAATATCGATCTCCTCCTCTGGATCAGGCTTCCCCGCCATGCTGGATGTCTTTCCTATAATACAATGGATCGATCAGTAAGAGTGAGTGTGTAATAACAAAATTACTAAACAACCATATCCATAACCCAAAGTTTATGCATACATGAGCAACTCAAAACAGGCTGTGGACCTGTTTGTAGAGTCAAAGACTGCATTACCGGTGATGTGCAACGGTAATATGTGATATGATAATATATGATAATATGATAATATATGATAATATGATATGATAATATATGCCTTCAGTCATGCATGGCATGCTTTGGTTGCAGACGAGTTTTCATAAGGCCAAAACAAAATCAAACGGCTTTTTCAATACTATAGTTACTCATAGGACCTTTATAGAAGTGTTAAGAAGTACTAGAGCAACCAGACTGATTTAAAATATATTGTCTAAAAAATATGAATTAATTAAGTACTTCTTAGAAATAAATAATCCTTTCTGGAGGACACATGAGCTCCTTCTGTCTCAGCAGATCGAGAGCTCTGATCCAAAGATGTGAAGTACATTCCCATATCCATGATACATGTCCATGTGTGCCAGTGGCATACAGTTTGAAATCTGACCACATTGACATGCTTATAAGCCTGTGCAGCTGGGCCAATGTATGGATGTAAATCACGAGTCATTCATCGGGGAAAGACGAGGACAAGGAAAAGCGTTGATGAATATGCATCAAATTGCATTTTAGTGCTGAAGCAATTGTGCCCCCGAACGAATAGATAAATAAATAAATCAATAAGGATATGACACAGGTAAATCATAATAAACTGAACAACACACAAATCCATAACAAGAGATGACAGGCAGAAAACTAAGGTTTTTATATTACTGAGTCCAGGAATAATAGCCGTGTTGCAATATTGGCATGGGGTAAGTTACAGAGGGAGATGGGTATGGGGGTAAGTTACAGAGGGAGAAGGGCATGGGGTAAGTTACTGAGGGAGATGAGTATGGGGGTAAGTTACAGAGGGAGATGGGTATGGGGTAAGTTACAGAGGGAGATGGGTATGGGGGTAAGTTACAGAGGGAGAAGGGTATGGGGGTAAGTTACAGAGGGAGATGGGTTTGGGGGTAAGTTACAGCGGGAGATGGGTATGGGGTAAGTTACAGAGGGAAAAGGGTATGGGGGTAAGTTACAGAGGGGGATGGGTATGGGGGTAAGTTACAGAGGGAGATGAGTTTGGGGGTAAGTTACAGAGGGAGATGGGTATGGGGTAAGTTACAGAGGGAGATGGGTATGGGGGGTAAGTTACAGAGGGAGAAGGGTATGGGGTAAGTTACAGAGGGAGATGGGTTTGGGGGTAAGTTACAGCGGGCAGAGGGAGATGGGTATGGGGGTAAGTTACAGAGGGAGATGGGTATGGGGGTAAGTTACAGAGGGAGAAGGGCATGGGGTAAGTTACTGAGGGAGATGAGTATGGGGGTAAGTTACAGAGGGAGATGGGTATGGGGTAAGTTACAGAGGGAGATGGGTATGGGGGTAAGTTACAGCGGGAGAAGGGTGTGGGGGTAAGTTACAGAGGGAGATGAGTTTGGGGGTAAGTTACAGAGGGAGAAGGGTATGGGGGTAAGTTACAGAGGGAGAAGGGTATGGGGTAAGTTACAGAGGGAGATGGGTATGGGGTAAGTTAC
The DNA here is from genome assembly GCA_020368025.1 of Brachyhypopomus occidentalis. Lineage (NCBI taxonomy): Eukaryota > Metazoa > Chordata > Actinopteri > Gymnotiformes > Hypopomidae > Brachyhypopomus > Brachyhypopomus occidentalis. The sequence continues at coordinate 662,000 of JAGXOD010000054.1, forward strand.
AGAGGGAGATGGGTATGGGGGTAAGTTACAGAGGGAGATGGGTATGGGGGTAAGTTACAGAGGGAGATGAGTATGGGGGTAAGTTACAGAGGGAGATGGGTATGGGGTAAGTTACAGAGGGAGATGGGTATGGGGGTAAGTTACAGAGGGAGAAGGGTATGGGGTAAGTTACAGAGGGAGATGGGTATGGGGGTAAGTTACAGAGGGAGAAGGGTATGGGGTAAGTTACAGAGGGAGATGGGTATGGGGGTAAGTTACAGAGGGAGAAGGGTATGGGGGTAAGTTACAGAGGGAGATGAGTTTGGGGGTAAGTTACAGCGGGAGATGGGTAGACAGGATGGAGACGGAGAGACGGGCAGACCTTTGTTATCTGAGGCAGGCGTTTGGCTGCTGTCAGGGTTCCCTGTGGGTGTATGCTGGAAGAGAAACAAGACCGAGGTCAAAAAAGACGTCTGACAACAGAATTCCAGCAAGAGCAGACGTCAACTTTCGGCAACTGTATTTAAGCATGTTATTCAGTTCAGTGAACCGCTGATATTCAAATCGATGCATGATATTACTAATGTAAGTAGATCGAGTAATGGGGAAAACATAGAAGAGTTACAACAGACTAACAGGCAAAACATAATCTGGAATTACAAGCAGAATTATTCAACAAAACCACGTAAGATTCCAGTATGATCCCAAACTGTTACAACTCAGTAAAACTCTTCATTTGAATCGTGAACAACAGCATTCGTGCATCACGAAAATGCAATTCAGCTACACTGTGATCTTGTGCTGCCCCAAGCAAGTACATCTCTACCCATCTGCACTTCCTCCAATCATGAGCGTGGACACCGAGACGGAAAGAGGGGGGGGGGACTTTAGTGCATTATGTATGAAGGAGAATGAAGCAATGATGCAGGAAGTCTCCGCACACTGTGCTGTGTCTCTGCAGTGATTCGACCCAATCTCTGCATCAAAGTTTGTTGCAACTGAGTTTAGTCTAGCTTCCCAGCAGGAAACCATCTCCAATTAACGCTGCATTATAAAATACCCTGCTGGTCCCATGCTATATCCGTTACAACTGACCCTTTAAGTTCCATGTGTGTGCGTTTTGAGGCAAAGATGTGTGATAGAGCTCTTACAATATTATGTGACAATGATTCTATGTCCCAATAAAGCAAAGCTATTAGCCAGACTAGACTCCAGAGACAAAAAACTAATGGGTGCATATGCACCCATACACACACTGTCTAAGATTCATCCAGGGCACGCACACACGCACACACACACACACACACACACACACTACATGAGTTGCACTGACCGCCCAATTCCTGTCTGACAACTGACCTAATTTCATCATCTCTCTTTCGTTTAGTGCCTCTCTGCAGTTTTCCATTTTTCTCTCAAACTTGCTTTCAGATTTTTAGTGGTCTGCTGTATCTGTCTGCCAATAACATAAAGTGACACAAAACAAAGTGCACCTTCCTGTCTGCATGTAACCGTTAGAGTGAGTGCAACCATGATGTGTGTGTATGTGTGTGTGCACATGTGTGTGTATAACCAGGAGTCCTGACATTTATGTTTCCTTTACTGAAAATAAAACCATGCATCATTCATGAAGTTCCTTATTTGTGTATTCCCCTATTCTCCTACCCACTCAGTGAATAGTTCAGCAGAGAAAACAGAGAGAGGGATGGAGAAAGAGAGAGAGAGAGAGAGAGATCCGCATCCTTATAACACTGCTGTTTCGTCACGGCATCCTACTGAGTGATGGTGGCTGTCATGTCTTGCAGTACTCCGTACAGACTATAAAATGCTCAGACTTGCGGCGAAACAGCAAACTCTACCTCCCCCTCTTTTTTTCTGTCCATTTCTGTCTTGCTGAGTTTCAAGCTGCTCTTTTGCACTCTTAGTATCGGCATTTCCCCCCCTCACTCCCCCTCTCCTCCTCTGCCTGCAGGGGAAGGCTTCTCTCTTCTTTTCCTGCTCATAGTAAAGATTGGGTGAGCACACACACTGCATCTTCAGAGAGCCACTGCATCGAACGAGTGAAAGAGAAAGAGAGAGGGAGAGAGAGAGGGGGAGAGAGAGGGAGGGAGGGAGAGGAAAAACAGACATCTGTGCTCGTTGAGCGAGGGGACCAAAGGAAGAGATGAATGAAAGGAAGAGAGAGTGTTGGGGGAGGACGGAAGCAAGGTCACAGTGAGAAAGAAGAACAGGAATGAAAGAAGGAAAGGAAAAAAAAAGTCCCACGCAATTATCACATTCACACCCTGTCTCAGGTCCATTCTGTCACTCTCTATCCCGGTCTCTCTCTCTCCTGGTCTCTCTCTCTCAAAGCTTGTACATCCTCCCCATTCAATCCTACTTTCACACTCTTTTGCTCTTCATCTGCTTGTCCCTCCCTCTCCCCCCTCGGTGTTTTCGTCTCTCCAGTGCTTTCATTGCAAAGATCTGTCTTGTTTCATTTCCTAAGTACTGCAGCAGATGAACAGGTGAAGGGAGGTGAGGGCTAGCAGATGGTGAGAAAGACGGGCAGAGAGAGAGACAGAGGGAGGGAGAGACAGAGGGAGGGAGGGAGAGACAGAGAGAGAGAGAGTCAGTCAGAGATGGCAGAGAAGGCAGTGGTGAATAGGGAGAGAGCTTAAGAGACAGAGAGACAGAGACGGATTGCAGTATTTAAGAGCCTGCCCTGGGGAACTGCTGTAGGTGATGGGGGGGGGGTACACACACACACACACACACACACACACACACAGCGGCAGAGAGGAAGAATCAAGACATCTTACACGACTTAAACTTGTCGCTGTTGCAGACTGATTGTTTGTTTTTTCTAGCAATATTTCATGTGCTTCAACACACCTCTGTGCTTTCTGCCATCTGTTATACGTCCCCTTGTTTTACACACCTGCATCTGTCCTCCGGTGCAGCTCTGCTTACTGTCACACTCCAGTGTTACCGTATCAACCACAAACCGCTTTAAACCAAGTGGCTACACGGTCGTGCGTCCTGTAAGCTTCCTTGTAGGGATTTTCTTTCTACCAAATCTAAAGATTTACCAGATGTACCAGATCTACACTTGCGTACCGTAGCCACGACGACAGCTGCATCATTAGTCATTGTTACGATGGTCATACATACGAGTGCAGTGGTCAGCGTGCACTTACACTGTATACTATGTTGGAGTGTTTCCACTTAACCATTATATGGATGGTTTTGATGATCTATCCAAAACGGATTTTCAATTATATAAAATAATGGTAAGGTATAGAAGGTGCTCAAGTTCATAAGATGCTTACAAGGCATATGCTAGTCCCTGCAGGCATGCTTGCAGTGGCCTGCTCCAATCCTGCAGCAATCAATCAATATCTTTGCATTTACTATTTAAAGTCTCCAGATTTAATGGATGTTACTGGAAAGTGCCACATACAAGCAAGCGTGGCCTACTAGAAAAGAAGCCTACTTCGCATAGAAGCACAGACCCTCCGTGAGTACTTATACAGTGAAGATACTAGCATATCAAATACCTGTTAAGGTGTATGGTCACCCTTGGACTTTAGAATATATTTTGAATGCTGTGGTACAAACGCTGCACTGTGATTGGTAGCCCTCGAAAGGCCTCTGACTTCATCCCCGTGTTCATGAAACGGCTCATGTAGATCAGTGTTGAACACTGAATATTTGAATATTTGTACCATATGGTGCTAATGTGGTTTCATAATCTTTGATCATTATTGTGACCTTGCAGAGTAATCACTGGCCCTAATGACTGTTATGGGACACCCTTATGGATCCATCACCAAATCTAACAGAACAGACTTCGTGGTCTGAAGGCATTCATTGGCTTTCTTAAAAGTTGAACATTTTCGGGGAAGTAAGGAAGAGTGAAAGATGAGTTATTTGACTTTCTGTAGCTTTTTTCATTGCCCAGAAGTCTAGGTTTTTGTATAGATGAGTCTTTGTCTGCTGGCCTTGGATACAGGCAGTTCCCTGAGCAGCCATTAATTCCAACTTTGTAAAGCTTGTGCTGTATAATTATCAGCTATCTCTGTTGGTGAGCATTGACTTGCAACTACTGTGCCTCTTTGCCAATGCACTTGGTGTACATTTGGCATAAGTACTGCAACATTTTTTTTAGGAGTTGCCCCCTTGACACATTAAATCATTTTGCACTTTTGACAAGAAACCTTATAGCTGGGTAGCTGGCTTTACAGTTGTTCTCCAGTAGGGTCTACAATAATGTTACATTTCATTGCCATTCGCTGCACCTGTTATTTTGTCCACTCTATGTATGTAGCACTTTTGCAGCTTGTAACTTGAGACATGCACACATACACACACATACACACACACACACAAGTGGATCAGGAAAGAACAAAAGCCCTTCAATGTGATGCATGGATAAAAATAATTCTTAAGACATAGTAACAGCAGGCTAAACCCAGTTAGTCCTTCAGAATCTCCTTACTGACTTTGACTAGATGCATTTTCAAAGCTAGATCTGCAGATGCCATAAAGACAGACAAAATAGTCAAAATAGATAAAAAGTGACCAAAACAAAATACACATTTAAGACTAAAAAAGGGGAAAAGATAACTATATGTCAGAGAAAAATGGAATGATAAAACAGAAATATAAAAGGCTCTGGTCATAAAAGTCAGCATAACCCACTAGGAAAAAGGTGGGTATATTTTTCATATAATAAGGAGTAAGGAACCATTACCATCTAATTTCACATCACTGTTTCATAATGCCAAAAAATCATCTAATTCTTAAGGTTCGGGGAGATAAATGAGATTTCTTCTTAAACAAGATGACAAAAGATACGAAATTAGCTTCTGCAGTTGAAAGGGAGACTGATGAAGGGTTCAGATCAAACAAGGTAACTGTGTTCAGTAGATTTTCCTATAATGTCGTTAATGATTTGAATATCTCTGACTAGTACTGATATAAAGGGGACAGGACCAACATGTGTGCACATGGAAGCTTGGCGACACCCGTTACATATGGGATCAACGTTCTCATAGATACGCGAAAGTAACTTCAGTAAATGGGGCCTTACAGGTTTTTGACAGGGACTGCATTGTGGTATTCAACTTCACAAATACTGAACGTAGGTTGAGAATGTTAAACGAAACTCATTCGTGGTGGATGTGCGCGTGAGTATTAATACTACAGAATGCACCCGCGCTGTTGCTAAGGAGAAATCAGAGACTGCGGGAAAAGGTTTAATGTCCTTTCTACCTGAGGTAAAATAAAATGAATCCTCGCAGCTGTGCCAGAATTCTCTCGCCGAACGTGAAAACAAACAGCTGGAGAAAGCGGTCATTTATTTTGATATGAAGGCGATGTATGTGTGTGTGTATATATTTATATGTATGTACGTACGTATGTATATATGTATGCATGTATATCGCCAATGTATATGTGAATATAAGCCTGTTTATTTCTGTGGAACTCCTGATTGCTCGAACTAACTGTAGGCTATTCATGAGTTTGCACATTAACAGCCCTTATTCGACTAGCCTACATGTAATCTGAGGGGCTAACCTAAGGGGCTATAGTTTATTTTATCTAAACTTAAATAATCACTCAACTAGAGTACTATCCCATATTGTCTTAATAAGACGCCGAAAAGTTAGTTAATGGCTTGATGATTCACCGTACTCTAAGCTGTTTTTGCAGACGTGCAAAATTAACAGCATAAAGCAGCTGTAGTATCTTAGGTGTTCAGACATCTACACTACCATGATCTTGGAGGTGTTATCAAACGACACTTTAACAGCTGTGTTCCGTATCAACCTTTGCGTTTCATGCAGACTGCATAAGCTAATGGTGTGTGCGACCAGATAGACGAATGACCGCGTGGCAATGAACAAGAAACGCAAGTTGCGAGAAGATGGAGATCTGACAGAAAGACATTCTACTCTTTTTACTGCACCTTGAATAACGCGGCGGTGGAGGTGGGAGATGGAGACGTACGAGCAGATAAAGTAACAGAGCAAGTAGTATGCGCCAGTACATTACTGGCACACTAATCTCTTCAAAACTAAAATTAATACAGTTGCTTTACTTACTGAAATTCTTTTTACCAGAATGTTACCGTCACTTACATCAACACGGTACAATTAACTGCATTTATACACGCAGAACTGCCTATCCCACAAATAATATCTGGATTATGTTTCTCGAAATGTTCACTCAATGAAATATCAGCACGAGTGTTATTTTAATTAATTATACTTACGTCGCTCATCGTACAAACGTGCTGTTGACTTCTGCAGCGAGGCGACTTTCTTCCCTCTATCCCACTCTTCCTCTCGCTAACTGCAGATAGGCTATTCTTGAAGCGTGTGGGATCGGATACAGAAATGCGATAACTGTTTGCCTAAAGAGAATGCTTGAACAGAAACGTTAGACGCCAACCTCCCTGATCAAGTCAATTGGGGTTTCAGCGATGCGGGTGCAGTGGAATCAATGCGGCTGTGTGCAACAGCGCGTCAGAATCTCTCTTCTGCTTTTTCCCCCTCGCCCACTCATAAGGACCCTAACTTACTGAGGAGCGTATTGGACCTCGTGTTCACTGAGCTATGACGCCGTCGATGAACATTAATTTCACCCGAGGAAGTGCAGTGAGAACACACAGTGTTGACGCCTACCACGGCAATCTATGTAGTCACCACACATATATAGTCGTGTTCATTCACAATCTTACTGTATCGCCAGGTAGGTTTATTAAGATCTAAGAAGACGAATGTTTCATAATTACAGAAGTACAATATTGATGACCAGAACAAAATTGTACAGCTGCACACCTCACACGGACTACAAATACAAATATCTCCTTAAACTTATTAGATATTATTAAACACACTACCACTTAATCAGCGCATTCAACAGCTGGATACAGCAGGCTGCGGTTAATTTCTCTCATGTCTACTAACAGACCAATATCGACTGAAATAAGACAGAACTTTCAAATCCTTAAAGGTCCACTGATGTTTCCTACCCGAAGTTCACAGCAGAAAGAATTTATTAGCAGAAGTGAGAATTTAGGCTGTCTCTCTCTGTCTCAGATTACAATCAAAGGTTTACCACATGCTCAATAAAAAAAACAAATCAATTGAGAACTGATTCTCATGCCTTTTATGCTCTAAGAAAGAAGGCAACCTTGAGTCAGTTCTTTTACTACAGTATTTTTGAGTAGTCACTGTTACACCATGACTAAGCTCCACAGGGATTTTTTAACTATATATATATATAATGTATATATGTATGTATGGATCCTTGGCAATAATGGGAACAACCATATGCCTGTAACAGCCTATTCTGACATGTGAGAGTGATCGCCATCTACTGGAGAATGAGCACTCTAACAATCAAGAGCAATGTACCGAAATTCAATATTATGAAAAAAAACCCATCTCCTAGTAAGTGGTGATGGGCAGTGAAGGGCACCAGCGCTCAGTGGGGGAAGCGGCTTCAGTGTGGTCAGATTTACAAGAAAGCTGGTGTTGAAAGCTGGTGCCCCGCAGTGAGCTGGTCATACATGACTGAAAGTGTAATTGGAAAATGCTGCAAACTCATGCTTCAGAATAAGAACACTAATCCTCATTGTCCAGTTACAAGGTGGATGGGTAGCTTTGGACTGCTTTGAACACCTTGCTTTGACATTATGAAAATTAGACGTGGACGTGGTCTGCATTGCGGTGGTGCCATATTTAGCTGAATTCAGTTCCAATAAGTACGAACGAAATGCGGCTGACTCCCAAGGCGAACGAACATGTACTCTGAAATGTTCTCTCGGTGCGGGTACAATGACGTTAAGCCAGCATTCCTTTCATGGGAAAGTGTTGCAAGACGGCGGGCAGGTCAGAAGTTACGTAATGCACAAGCTGCAGACCATGACGGCACTGGAAGGACTGGCAAAAGCGAGGAGCAGAAGGCAGAGATCGTTTGCCACACTGAACTTTTCAATAATACTCCATGTGTCTGCAGTCTGAAAAAAAAGTCAAAGCCATTAAAACACAATGAAAGATTCAGCATAAGAGCAAGTGTCCCTTTGTGTATTTTCTCTGCCAAAATGATTATTTGACTGTAGTCTGAGGAGAACAGGTACAGAACGAGTTTTGACAAGGTTGCTTTTTACGCCTTAAACAACACTGGGGGAGGAAAAAGCCTCAATTGGATTTACTCAGTTGAATCAGCTAAACTATGGACGTTGTTGCGCCATGAATTGTGGGAGTTGTCTGGTTTAAGAGTGCCCTGTACGTTTATGTTGTTCCAGCATCTCTGAGTTTATTAATTTAGTGAACATGTTGTCTGGTTAAGCATATTAATTAGGGCCTAGTTTCCATTTGCAGTGAAATATTGTGTGCTCTTGTTCCCTCCAGTGACTCGTTAGCTTTTATACGTCTGATTCATATTTGGCCTGATCTCTTAACGACTGGTCATTTCTAATCTAGAGGCTATTGCATGGTGCTCTGTATTGGAACTCGAAACTAGAAATGGCCGTAATATTTTTTCCTGAAGTTTCATGTCAGGCTGCAAAGCTTGTACTACTCATGAAGAGAACATTTGTGACAAAGCTGTCTTAAGAAACTATAAAGCTTTTTTATCTAATCATAAAGAATATTGTTAAGTGGATAATAGAATTTTACAAAAACATTTTCTACTTTGGAACAGTTCCAAGTGATTTCATGTATTACCCTGTATGAAACTATTGTCCATAGGTGTTCAGTGACAATGCCAATGAATTCTGACACCAATCCCTAATATGTGAGAGACATATTAGAAAGAATGTATAAACCTTGGACCCACAGGAAAGGAGATACAGCTGTCTGTATTTTTTCTAGGATCTGGTTGATTGACACAGTGATCCTGGGAAGGGAGAAATAGTAGCTAACCGTTACCCTGTGGGAAGTTAAATAAAGCTATATAAGCTATAGCTGAATGTTTACTAGTAACGGAGAGGAAACCTCCATGTAAACGACCCAATAGTAGTCTGCTGATGAGAGAGACTGCAGGAGACTGACCAAGGACCCAGTGGTGCTCCAATGATGTTTATAGGAATGAGAAGCAGCCGGGTGCCATCTGGACCCTGCAATGTCATTTACTCCAGATTACACTGCAAAAAATAAATAAACAAACATTTCATATATGTATAAGTATATATAACATAGATGTTGTACATAATGTGTGTATAGATAAATACACACACATATATTTAAAATGATAACTAATATTATATATTTAAATATATCTGAACACCACTTGTCACACACAAACCAAGATAGTGGCAATACTTCACAAAGACGTCAAGTCAGGGAAGACAATATATAGGCATGCAGTAATAGAAAACAGGTGTAGTTAGTCTGGTGATGAGGAGCATTGGAATGTTGTGTGATTGGTTCTCGTGCTAAGTCCAGCATTCTGGGGGTTGTAGTTGTGGAGCCCCTCCCCAGATAGGGAAGTAGCAGAGTGACAAATCATCTCTAATTATTGTCACCATGACATTATTATAAAAAACTGGAAGTTTATTAGGTATAAATACCTAATTTATTTTATGAATGCATAAACAATTGAACTAGTTAAAATAATGGCTAAATAATAGGTTGAATAGTTTTAAGAGAGTTGTATGGCCTACTGTCAAGATGTTTTCACTTTCTAAGTTTTAAAGTAAGCATACATAATTTATCCATTGATATTTCATAGTTAAAACCACATGGGCATAGTTCTCCTGGCTATGTACAGAAGTTGGGGTGTTTCTGTATATATGTGTATGTGGTAAGAGTGTAGATTTGTGTGAATTTTGTAGCATATCATGAGCATATCATCATATCATAAGATCATGCGTCCGTAATGATCTTATTACTTACTGGCTTGCACTTTAAATGATCAGTGCTGGTTATTACTGATATTATTTTAAATGTAGGAACAGCTTGTCTTAAGACTGTGGTGAAACTGTTCTGAAGGAACTTTTGAGTATTTGCTGGGCAATAGACTGGAAACATGTCCACTAGAGGGCACTGGTCTTGAAACATAAGCACATCTAATCCACCAGTCAGATATTAAAACTACATTCCTCAAGGTCCTGGTACTACAGGTCTTCTTTACTAAAGAGTCAAGTGTGACAACAAAGTGATCAGCCAGTTACAATAATCAATGAATGAACTATAAGGGATTCCAAAATCCAGGACTGTATATAGATTAGATTTTAGGTCCATATTTGAATACAATAGTGGACAGTAATCTACAGTTGTAGCCTACATGTTACACAGTCATTTGCGTAGCGACGATTCATAATCTGAAAATTGAAATAACTGCATCTAAATGTAGTTATCTATAACACTTTCATTTACAAAGTTTTACGTTTCTTGATTTTCCATTATGTATAAATGTGTTAAGTTAAGGAAAACCATTTTCTTCATCTTGAAGTTTGCTGAATCTGAACAATTCTACCTTGTTTCTACTGTGGCTTTGGTCTTTCTATAATTGAGCGTTTCACCTGTTCAGATGCATTGGGCAGTGCAGTGATATCCATGGTAACCACTGTATACAGCTCCATTGTGAACCTTCCTGTATAGGCCATTGGAAAATGGCCCATGTACCTACAAATGTCTGCTAGTAGTGTCTATCAGCTCAGAAAATGTCGCCGCAATCAAGTCGAATCCACACATAAAGTCAGTTACTTAAGTTTCATTGGATATTTTAGTCGAGGAAGCAATGCAATTCAGTCAAATGAAGTCAAAATTACGTTCTGCTGAAAATCATTTCACACACATTTGACACAATTCTTTTTCCTATATTTTATTGAATCTTCTCTACTATTTTTGTGTCAACATTTTCATATTAGTCACTACTGTTAGATTACTTCCCCCTTCACTGCAACAGCAGTGAACTACGTGAGAGCTCAAACCCAGACCTCCTCTCCAACTCTCCTCTCACTCTGGATGTTCTGCAGAAAATTACATTTGTCGTTTAATAATCTCAAATTGATGGCACAAATCTCTTTAGAATATAATTTCTTGATCATTTTCTTAGATACTGTCCAGTTCATGTCCTCGCTGGCCTATATCTCATTTAACCTATTATCATGTATTTAGACTGGGTCAACAGCTGTATATTTAAAGACTGAATTATCCAGTGTTCAATTTCCTGTAAACACTTTATCAGTGTCAGGATGTTCTGACTATGTTCTGACGTTCATATGCCCGGATTCTTATGAACGAACATTCCTGTGATCTATACGGGCGTGTACCCTGGTAGGAGAGATGAAGGGTTGGTGTTGTGGTTGAAGTTCTCATTAGAAACACAACATTTCTAGCTCTGTACAGCAAACAGACATTTTCTCATTATCTTTTTTTTTTGTAATACCAAAAACAAACAAACAAAAACAACAATAAGAGCTTGATCCCATCTCATTGGCAAACGAACATGGCAGAAATTAAAATAGCGTCTAAAAAAAAAAAGTACATCACCTTCCAGTGGTGTTCACGGAAGAGAGGAAGTCAGATATAACTGGAGTCTAAGTTAAGTTAATGCAAAGAATAAATAATGAAGTAAAACAGTCAAAATGAAACTAAACTTGATGTCTGACAATGCTGCAAGCAGAGAGAGAGAGAAAGAGAGAGAGAACGAGAGAGTGTGTGAAACAAAGGTGAGAGGAAATGGAGAAGAAGAAGAGAGGGAGAGAGAGAAAGAAAGAGAGAGATTTGCAGATATCAAAAACCCTTTGGAAATAACGAGGAGCAAGGAGGAAAATAATCCACAAGGACATGAAGAGGTGGTAAAAGGAGAATATGGATGACTGTAGGTGCTTTTGGTGAGATTACAAAGTATTTGAGGAAGTGCGCGGGACAGAAGGCACAGTGGCTTGGAGTGTAATCTTTAAGGACCACCACGACAGGACCTACCAAACTTATAAGGTGCTCTACACACAAATAAACACAAATGCACATTTATAAAGTAAGGCCAGCAGTCACAATCACTGGTCCCCGTCTCCATCAATCAGGGGTATGAGAGACGGGCCTAAGGTACAGCTCGTCTCATCATATGATCTGATTTTGGGCTAGTAAAGACCAGATTGTAAATAGGAATGTTTTTCATTTACTTCGGCACTAGAATGGGTGAAATGGGTGGCACGTATGAATCAAGGACTCAATAGTTTGTGACACATGCTGGATAAAGCAGAAATAAAAATATGACTCAAGCAAATGATAGATCATCAAATCCTTACAATGCAGGTCAGTTAAACTGACAGTGATGAAGGGCTATGTCTTTGACATGGTTTCATCAATTCTTAATAAATACGTCATCACATACATTATGTTTTTTTTCGCACTTAAGTGCTGCAATATCAATGCCATTTTGATTGTGTCTGATTAGTTCATTGATTGATTAGTTGATTTCATCAACAATGTACTGATTGATCAGTATGATTAGGAGCAGATAGCAGATTTGAATCTGCAGCATTACTTCAAATAAAAGTGGCACAATATTAACAATAATTCTTAAAGAAAATGTTTGGTCTAGATTTAAAGGTAAACAAAAAGCTACTTTGGGAAAACAATAAACTGGGCACAGTGTTTTTTGAGACATTCCAAACCAGTCCTCTACTACTACCATTATAATTATTATTACTTATATTCATATCACGTTTTACCCTTTAAGACACTTCTTGAAAAATAAAAAACAAAAACAACATAAAACATTTTTTTTCTTATTTTCCTCTATAAAAGCTACACATTTTCTACTGGGATGTCTAAGTTGTTAGTGTTTTTTTATTAATAATATTTTTTATTTTTTTGCTGTTGCTAAGAAAAGACTACTGATCTAAAAGGCGACATACTCAGCTTTTTGTCCTACGACTCAACCACTGCTTTTGGGACTCATCTCTCTCGGGCAATTTGCAGATGAGAAAGGAGGAAAAAACAGGAGCAAATGATTCACCAAAGCCTCCGCCTCTGGAGTCGGACTTGACGACGGCTCATTCTGAAACTCGGAAACTAGACCTCAGTCCTTCTTTCTATTTCTTCGGAGCCATGGCGATCCGGTTTCAAGAAAAGGAAAACAAACAAACAAACGAATAAACAAAATGATAGTGGTATTTCTGATGTAAACACTGCCATGTGGCCTTTGTCAGCTGGCCAGCCGTTCTCGCGTGTTGATTTCAGGTTGCTGCTCTGCAATACTCCACTCTTCCTTCCACAACAGACACGGTCACGCAAGTCTTCCATAACTCTTTACAGCCTAGAGCTGTTAAACATATACTGTCATTTATTTAGTGTAAATATTTTCCTGTGTTGTATGACTCCTCTAAAATCCATACACAGCACTAGGCACTGAGACACAGAGTATAGAAGTAAAAGAATTTCATAGTTTCATATAATATTTGTTGAGGATTCATCAGACCTCGCTGACACTGTGAATATGTGGGGAAAATAAGCTTTGCTCTTTCACGTATTGTTAAGTAGTCAGCATCAGTACCATTCAGTCATCATAGCATCTGCTTCACAGTCTAGTAAACGAGTGGTAAGGGTCACCACCCTTTTGGTTAATGGTTAAAGTAGTCGAAATGCTGAATTCAGTCAAATTAAAGGAGCGCAGTATATTTGGCCTTCGTGGTAGACTTACTTTTCCACTTAACAAAAGATTTCTATTAATACCAACAACAACAAAAAAATCAGTGTTGTACAGTTTAGTGTGTTTTTGCTTTTCTTACTTTATAGATTGACATTTCCAGATATTTTGTGACAAGGGCAAGACCCACAGTATCGCAGAACTTGAGTAGAAATACAGCTTCGCATTTATCTTTACTGATAAAAGAGACGAACAGAAGGGCAGCAGTGGAAAAGGCCTCAGAACTCCTGGACAGGCAGGCTAAGACTAGCATACAATACTGGATATATGTCTGTGTGCACATCTGCATGTGTGGGGGAAACATGTCCGTAAACTGACAAGCAACCAATAAGGAGAATTTCAAGCGTGTGGAAGGTTATAAAAGCATATGTACTCTCGTGTTGAAACTAGGACATGGCAGCCTTGTGTTGCAGAAAACTTAATTGGCCTGAATTTAATATTCTCTCTCTAATTTTGCCTATATGGACCTTCCCTTGAGCTCTGCATTCCTCTGGGGCGCTCAAAATCTCTCAGTTCCCCACCATCCGCCTTTCCCCCTGGACCAAATCATCCTACATCCCTTCAGGAGAGGCAGATGGATTCTTCCTCGTGCCCTGTTGATGGGAGTAACTCCCCGGGCTGCTGTCTGCTTCCAGGTCATCCTCCAGCTCCTCGTCGTCTTCCTTGTCCACGTTCGCCCGCTCCCCGTCTCTCCGTTTAAGCCCTTGTTTCGATGACTGAATGCGCCCCAGGAGTGCTGGCATCCCACCCACGACGGACGACCTCTCCCGGTCCCCGTCGTCCGCAGCGACCCCGTTTTCAGCCCTTGCCCTGTATCTGATCCAGTCCTCCACAGCCATGACCCCGTCTCCCTCGCTGAGGAACTTCCAGAGTGCCAGGGGGTCGCGGCTCAGGCCGGGCAGGATCACCCTGGCAGAGGGGTCGTCGGCGGCCGCAGGGGCGCCCCTTTTGCGGCGGGACTTGCTGGTGTGGTTGACCTGTAGGTGCATGGCCATCAGCTCCACAGAAGACGTCCGGAAGGGACAGAACACACACTGATTCAGAGTGTTGTCCCCTCCTTTCGTTCTCCCTAATGGAGAAGCACCGAATCCGCCGACCGTGCCTCCAGCGTGCTCGGCTGCACCCACGCCGGGCACGGGGCGGCGTGAGAGGTCCAGAGGCTCGAATCCACCTTGCTGGGAAGCACCAGGTGTCACGACACTCTGATAACCATTAGCTGGCACCATGCGACTGGTAACTAGGGGTTTCCGTCTAGACGATTTGGCCATTTTTGGAGGCGGCGTCTCCCTCGTCCAGCTTCCGTCTAGACCACTCGGGTAGATCTCCCCCATCATTCCACTCAGGAAACGGTACTGACTCTCCAAATCCCTTTCTTTCCGAGACGCTCTGGATTTCTGATGACTCTCCTTCTGTTCAGTGGGTTCAGCGGCCAAAGTCCGGCCGTGTCTGGACGTGGGAGCTTCCGATGCCCCTCTCCCTAGTGATCCCTGGTTTGTGGATGGGGGTCGCCGCGGTTTCGGGGTCCCCTCTCGCAGTGAGCCAGCAAGTGAGGTAGTGAAGCTCGGAGAGGAGGAGCTAGGAGTGGTTGCTATGGCGTTCCTCTCACGATGATGACGTTGCAGATGATATTTAAGAGAACCAGACTGAGTGCCAGCATAGTCGCAGTGGGGACATTTGTACGGTCTCTCACCTGAAAGAGGTCGCAAATCAGAAATATTCATTAACCTTTCCAGAATTTTCCATGACAGGACAGTCAGCCACAGTATAAACACAATGGTAGCTGCTAGCACTTTTACTAGTTTACTAGCATAACAACACGCTAGTATTTAACAAGGCTCATTAGGGCAAGCTTGTAACCTGTGGCACATGAAGAAACGTTAAGACGCAGTATTACGCTGCAGCAGCAGGTGGCACTGTTTAACACCGTTTGACCTCAGATTTACAGGCATTTCTTTCAGATCACGACATTTGTTATCTTGTCATTTGCAGCCCGAATTTCTTTGTAGACATTAAAATGAACAGGGCTGCAAATCCTGTATCGCTCCCTTGTGTGCGAAGTCAAATTGCGCTTGCACGGACTTGTGCTCGCTGTGTGCATGCTGAAGACTTGTAGCCTCACCTGTGTGAACACGCAGGTGCACTTTAAGGTGATGGGAGGAGCGGAAAGCTTTACCGCAGTAGGGGCAGTCCTTCATTCCTGCGCCCCGCACACGCTCCCTCGGAGCTGAGGAAGGAGCAGACGATGTTCCCCTCACACCATTTTCCCCTGGGGCTGAAGAGAAAGAGACAAAAGTCACACAAACAACAAACTCACTTATTAAACCCATCTTATATTACATGATCCTTACCAGAAAGATGTGTTATGACAGAATGCAAATTTCTGGCCGTCCCCAATCCTGATTGGTGCTGTTTAGCCTCTTGCCTACAGTCATTTGCATTTGCTCCTCCTCCTCCTCCTCCTCGAGATCTCACGGCCTTATGCGTGGCTTCCTCGTCTTTCCCCGCGCTCCCGCGTGCGTTCGCGTGCTTCTGCGGTCGCTGAACATGAACGCGAGCGTGGGCCACGGCCTGCTGAAGGTTCTGGAATAGCTTGCCGCAGTCTGGACATTCCCAGGGTGCCCCGGGCGCCTCCGGGTCTTCCTTGAGTCCGCCGAGGTAGGCGCGCACCTGCTCGGCCTCCCCGGCGACGGTGCCGTGCGGGGGAGGGCGGCGCGGCTGAGCCGGGGACCTCTGCCGCGGCTGGCGGCCTGATCCGCCGCCAGGCTGCGCGCCACCAGCTGCCAGACGGCCGCCTGCTCGCCGGCGTCCAGCGCCTCTCCGCCCCTCTCCCCCCCGTTGCCCATCTCGGCCACCTGGGCCACGGCCTGGAGACGCTCCACACAGCTGGCGCCGCCGCTGTCACTCGGCAGTCCCACGTAGCCCCACGCCGAAGACTTGCTGGAGCTCGCGCTGACCTCCGACCGCTCCACCCGATTCCCCGAGCCTCCTCCTCCTCTGGTCGCTATGCTTTGTGCCAGCAGCAGGTTGGAGTAGAGGGCCCCTAAGGCCTGGCTTCCTGCAGGCCCTTTGGGCTGCTCAGGCCCCGAAGGCCCCAGGCTTCCCAGACCGGCCTTGAGGCCCAGCTTGTTGAGGTGCACTTTCATGTGGTTCTTGAGGAACCAGGGCTCCTTGAATCCGCGACCACACACCTGGCACTTATGATCGAGAGAGTCCTTGTGCTTGCGCATGTGGCCCTTCAGGAACCAGGACTGGGTAAAGCGCTGACCGCACATCTCGCAGCGAAAGGCCGGCGGAGTGGGCGCTTGCGACAAAGGCGCTTGCGGTGGTGCTGTCACGGGGCGGCACGGGAAGACCGGAAGAGGCTCGGGCTCTTCGGGTGGGTGGCTCTCCTGCAGGTGTGCGGCCAGGCGCTCCTCCTGATTGGCCGAGAAGGGGCAGAGGGTGCACTTGTATGGGTTGTGGAGGATCCGCACGTGACGAGCTAGCTCGGAGGCCGTGCGGAACTTCCCCTTACACGCGTGGCAGCGGAAGGCGGGTGCTGCCGTGTTAGGGGCGGGATCTTCAGTGAGGGCTGGAGAGAAGGTGGAGGAGACCGGTGCTTCTTCTGTCAGAGGTGGCGTCAGGGGGTTGGTGCTGTCCACTAAGAACTGAGGGCTGCTGGCGTTTTGAAGAGGCTCTTCTGGGACGGCCTCGTCTCGCAGATTCTGATGCAGTGACCTGGATAACGGACTCGAGCAGAGCTCTCTGTCGCCCTGGTGCCGGATAACGCTATCGCTCATGTCGCTCTGCTGGGGCTTGCCGTGCGATATCCTGTAGAGGGCTGAGGCCCGACGGTCCCTGTCTGAGCTGTGAGCCCGCGCGTGCAGAGACAGGATGCTCTGGAAGCGGAATCTCTTCCCGCAAACGTGGCACGGGAACCTGAGCGAGGGGCCGGCGGCCGGGCCGCCCTGGATGGCCACTCCTTCGCTGTTGAAGAGCTGCAGGTCCAGCTCGTCGCTGCAAGCGGCGCTGGCGCCCGAAGACAGGGCCCGTTCCAGCGCCCCGAACCCTGCGAGCGGCGCGGGTGGCGTGGAGGGAGGGCTGCTCTCGCAAGAGGGGCTACACAGCGGCTCTTCCCCCGGAAACAGTGCCACGGCCGGGGTGGGAGATGACGGCGCAGACGGCTCCTCGTCGTCGTCTCCATCTCGCTGGTTGGCGTCCGTGAAGGGTGACAGGGGCGCGTAGGGCGCGGTTAGGGGGCTGGAGGGCGCAGACTGAGGGCTTTGGGGTAAAGAACAAGGGCTGTGGTCCAGCGAGGGCATCGAGGGAGGGGTCAAGGGTGCCTCAGTGGAGACAGCAAGCACACACTCTGGGGGTGAATCCATATTCTGTGCCAGACAGGGAGTGAGAGAGGTGAGAAGCATGAAAAGAGCAGTATAGCTCTGTTGCGTTTGGACAGCGGATGCATACGGTGGTGTTTCTCATGTCTGCATGAGAGGGAACTTACTAGTGGCGTTTCTATTCCATGATTCGGCTCCTTGTGTGAGAGAGGATGCACTTCGCAAATGGTGACCTGTGAGACCACCTCTTAAAGGTCCCTGCAAAACACAACATAAACAGTGTGGGTGTGTATGCATGTATGTGTGTTTGTCTGTGCACATGAACCTGACAACAAAATTAATACTTGTGAGTATTAATTACTTACAGTATATATTTTTGGTAGAAAGCTTATAGACACTCCTTGGAGACATATGAAATGGAAGAGAAGGCATTAAATAAATCTATGAATCTTCTTATTATGTTCATGGTTTATGCTGAGGATGACGTACTGAATGTTGTCAATTGTAAAAATGTTGTCGTCTTGAAGGAACGCAGAAGCCTAACAACTAATTTTGATTACATTCAGCCAAATGGTCTGCGTGTGTGTGCATGTGTGTGCATGCACGTGTGTGTGTTTGCATGTGTGTGTGTGTGTGTGTGTGCGTATGTGGACACAGGGCACAGCGGGACACACACTGTCCCAAACAGGATGGGCGCGAGATGTTTCCACTTCCCCGCGCACCCTTCCTGCACACACGCTAAAACAGTAGCTGCTCATATCAAATCATGTTCTGTCACACATCCCCACTGTCCAACAAGAGGTAAAGACGTCATGTCTCACGTGCGCACACTCCCCGGATTCCCACACACGCACACGTGTTCGCGCGCGCACACACGCAGACACACACATGCCTTGCGAGGACATGCCCAGGCATAGCATGAAAAAAAAAATGCTGAAAGAACATTGAGCACATTGATGATAGTGGTGAAAATCTGCTGAATAGAGGAACATCTGTGAGTGTGTCTGTGTGTCGGTATGTGTGAGTCACTATTTGTGACAGTTTGTGTTTTTCTGTGTGGGTGACAGTATGTTTCTATTTTTGGACTTGCGCTTTATACACTCCACACCCATTTAAATCGAAACATTCAATTATTAGAAACCGATGGGCTATAATGCGTAATTGTATACTTGTAAAATGCACTTATGAGACAGGTGTAGCTAATAAATTGGCCACTGACTGCAAGGGGCAAGGGAGGTGTCTCTTTGTGAGTATATTCGTCTGGAAGAATCAATATCAAGATGTGCAACAGTAATTGTCTTGTGTGCGGTGTGCGTGTACACGTTTATGTGTGTATGTTTGTATGCGTCTAAATACATTCACACATATTTAAGGATACGTTTGGATGAACGCTACGATTTCGTAGGCACGTCAGTGACACCGGTCTTGGATATCATAGAGAACAGCATGGCCGGGTGACATTTTGGCTCACCCATGACTCAGACGGCTGTCGCCACAATATCAATCATTCCCTCTCTTTCCTCCCTCCATCCAGCTCCCTCATTTTTAATCTACCATTATTGTTACCTCTTTCTCTTTCTATCTTTTCACCTCCAGATTCCTTCTTCTCCCATCCCCCTTTCTTTTTGCACTCCCTCTCTCTTTCTCTCTCTCTCCCCCCCCGTGCCTTTATTATTCACTAATTTTCTTTCATTCTCTCTCCCCCTCGCTCTCACCCGCTCATGCAGTGGTGCCAGTTGGCACCGCGCCAGGGAATGCTGCTATCAGCTGGTAGATTGGGGCCTGCCAACATGGCGAAGGGAGAGGAGAAAGAAGGGACTGAGACAGAAGGAGGAGGATAGAAAGAAAGAGAGAAAGGAGGGAGGGGGGGGGGGTTATATGGGAGAGACACATCTGAATGAGCCATATTTGATTGGTAATTTTCTTATGAAAAAGGGGACACAGAGCGTTCCCTGGCTCTAGAGTGGAGGATGCTGGGACTGTCTTGGTCTGATGGCATTATTATCATATGAATATCGTCCGCGGCGATGCATTGTTACGCCGTGACAGACACGTTCGTGTCCGGCCGGGTCTGTCTCACCAATAAAGCGCTTTTTTTTTCTCTCTCTCTCTTTTCCAAATTTGGATAGATGGAAGGAGTGATAAGGTGCTAGACGGAGGGGGAGGGGAAAGGCATGAGAGCGATAAAGCAGAATGCACAAATAACACACACACATATGCATCCCCCCCACCACACACACACACACGTGCACGCATACACACACACACACACACACACACACACACACACACAAACACACACACGTGTGCACATGCACGCATGCGTACATACACACATATATATATACACACACACACACACACACACATGCACACACACACACACACACACTTGCAATATGGCAGCAAGTCACCAGATGATTCATG
The DNA here is from genome assembly GCA_020368025.1 of Brachyhypopomus occidentalis. Taxonomy (NCBI): domain Eukaryota; kingdom Metazoa; phylum Chordata; class Actinopteri; order Gymnotiformes; family Hypopomidae; genus Brachyhypopomus; species Brachyhypopomus occidentalis. The sequence goes on from JAGXOD010000054.1 coordinate 682,378, forward strand.
CATGCTAAACACCTTTGTCTGAATGGCCACATGGTACACTCCCCTGGAACAACACATTTACATACACACAGTTTTCACCCCTTCACTCACAAACAGCACAACAACTACTACTACTACTACTACTACTACTATTAATAACAATAATAATAATAACTGTATTATTGCATTATTTGTAAAGCATGTATTGTTTTAATAAGAACTGATAAACAACAGGTATTCAGGTCCACTCACTCTATAGCTGTAGATCACTGTGTACTGTTGTGTCTTTTAGTACTATGAGAAGTCTGCAGCGTGTTACTGTAGTTACAGTTGCTGCCTTCCTGGATGCAGTACAGGTATATAACACATGCCAAAGAGCTTAAGCTCTCTTACAAATGTGTAGTGCACGCTCACATTTACATGATTCAGCTGCTATCGTCGCGTTACATGATGCTGTTCTTTTGAGCGAATAAGACAGATTTCCTAATTGCATAACAACTGTAATGGCACTGTAATTAAACAATAGCTAGACTACAACCTTTAAGCCCCCAATCAGTTCAACTGCATGTAATAGACATTGGAAAGCAGAATAATGACGTTCTGAAATCTCTCGAAAAGGACATCGGTACTAAAGGCAGACTGTTCTAATGGTGAAACGTGCATTCATGACAACTTCAACAGCAACGAATTTAACATTTGGAGCGGAATTCTTAATTTCGTAATGCAATTCAGAATATGTACGATCATTACATGTTGTTATTAAGCGATCTCTGACGTGAGCGAAAACTCGAGACAGAAGTTACACGTTAAACTCGGATGAGTTTTCTGTATGCAGACACATCACATACAAATCAACTGACACATCAATGTGGGAGTGTTCAATGCGAGAGTGTTCAATGTGGGAGTGTTCGATGGGGAATGTTCAATGCAGGATTGTTCAAGGTGGGAGTGTTCAATGCGGGAGTGTCCGATGCAGGAGTGTTCAATGTGGGACTGTTCGATGCCGGAATGTTCATAAGGCACAACGTCCTTTCTTATCCAGTCTCAAAATTGCTGAATTGGGCTTAATCATCAGATCATTCATGGTTAATTAGTGCTTTCTTCCTTTACATTGCACTTTAAAACTGATATGGACTTTGCTTTCGTATGTCTGTGAGTGAGCCGATGTGAATCCACTGTGCACCTGTGCAAAAACCTTGAGGATTCTGCTATGGACATTTCCCTTCCCATGTTTGTGTGAATGTGTGTGTGCGTGCGTATGTGTGTGTGTGTTGTGTGTGTGAGTATGTATGCGTGTGATTTGTATATGCACGTGATTTTTTTTTGCTTGTGGTCACATTGCAACTTTCTCCAACACAACTCTCAATTCATTTCCTGTTCTTAACCTTGGTCTGAACTTGCTCAGTCTGCTCACCCTTCTCCATCACACTTAAGCCAACAGGTCTCTTTCTCTCTCTGCCCTTCCCCCCCCCCCCCCCCCCCCCGCCCCCCTACCACCAGCCCTCCCATACACACATACAGTGTCTCATGCTCACAACCCTTTTCTTTTTCTCTTCCACTCCTTTTCTGAGACTTTTGTCAGTCTGAGATTCTCCCTCTCCTGAAACTGTTCCTGAAAAAGCCTCTTTGTGTTCACATTCAGTCTCCCCATGCCCATTCTAACCATATCAGGAAACCTCACTTCATTTAACCCCAAACACCAAGAAGAGCAGGTTTGTTGTCTTGGTTACAGAAGCAATTTTGCACTCAAGTTCTAGGTAAGGTATATAAACGTTTATGATTACATATATTTGCATATATGTATCATGTTGTTAGCTTAAGGAAAACGTTGTTCAGAAGTGTCAAACTGAGAACGACCAAATGTGTTATTTTAATGCCTCTGTAACCCTTTCAAAATCTAGTTATTCTGGCGAAAAAGGTCTAACTTCTCATCAGACTTCAAGTTTTTACTCTTAAGAGCCACACTCGTAGTAGATACGAAGAGGTCTGCACCTGTTGGAAACATTGGAGACTTTGTTTTGGATGACTTCATCCAGCAATATGGATGCTGAACACTGCTGTGGATGCACTGTTAGAATTTATGAACAGCGGATACAGTTTCTGAGGTGAAAACCTCTTGCCTGTAGAGATTTGCCAACTGTATTATATATGTGGACGTGTCATATGTTTCGTATCATTTGTGCTGATATGTAAAATGTACCATTTAAGACAGTATGAAAAGATAATATTAATGGCATTATATATACAATATTTACCTGGCTGAGTCACACTGCCTCACACATTTTTATTCAAGCGTCATACAAACGCTTAATATTGAGTCCTCCTGAGCTTTTCATCACAGAAAATCACACAATCTTAATAACATCTGTATTACTGAAACTCTAGTACCAGTGCTGGTCCATATTTCAAACAACTAAAAAATACCCCCCAAAAAAACCTTAAATACTTAAAAATGCTCAACTTTGATCAGAAGTTTGCATATTATTTCTTTAGTAAAGCTACAAATGTGGAGGGCAAGAAAGTGTGTGATGAAAGATGCGCTTTCAACTGGAGTTGGTCTGGTACAAGCAGCACCACAGATACAAATCTCTCTCAGTCTTACAATGGTCCCTTTACAGCAAAACACTAGTTGTAACTTTATGGTACCTTTACTTTATTGCAACTGTTAGTGCTAACGTATTTCACACTATACACAGTATTTACTATGTATCACTTGTATTAATAGAGTAACGTTAACACTTAGCGACCACATTAAAGCAACAAAACAAACCATCTAAAATACATTTTAACATTTTTAGCGACCAAACGTCATAATGTATGTCATAATCTGAGGACTGGACACCATCATTGCCCCCCAACCCCCCTTGTGATTTTTGATTTGGTCTTGGACAGTCTTGGACAGCTCCTCCCTGACATTTATTGCATCTTAGGATAATAGTGTCCATAAAACACACACACTTCTATGTGTATTACACTTTTGCACCTGTTACACTTATGCAATCAACACCAGTTTGACCGTTTAGTATACAACTGGGACCCAGTCCGTTTTCACTGGGGCAAGAGTTTCGTTCTCAGCACCGTGTGCTGTTTCTCCTATGCTGACGAACCTGATCAAGCTCTTTTTATGTCCCCAAATTCCTTTATGAGTCAAACTTGTGTTTGGGACAGCAAACAAAAGGCTCTACAATGGGTCCTGGGAACTGAGAGCCCCTAAATCATAGTGTGACTGGTGTAACTGGTACAACTGGTGCTTTACGGGTGAATTATCCTGTTCAACTAAATCCATGCTGTGACGTTTACATTTACTAATGCACTAATGATATGAAGGAATCTGCAAAAGTGATATCTTCTGTTTCAGACGGCCTGTGGTCACTCTTCTAAAACCTTCAAAAGATCTACACCTGTTCCGACAAAGAACTGCCATTCACAACCGCTGTCAATCATTACACACCATTACATTAATGGCAAGTTTTCATTTACCACCTGTTGGTGTTCACTGTATGAAAGCACAATTGTGTTATTAAGCGATGCGTATTTCAAAGTCTTTAATATGAAAAGACCTATTAAAATAAGTTTACTGCTACGAGAAAAATAGTGTATACGTTTAAACTACTTGGGTATTCTGCAGATACACAGCTCTTCCTGCAGATGCACAAGGGATCAAAGAGAGGTGCTTTCTCCATGGGGGAGTACTAGCAGATCTACCTCCAGCTGAGTGTTAATTGCCCAATTAAACCAATCAGAACTTTCATTAGTAAAGTCTTCACTTTATAGTCCCGACAGCTGCAAAAGTCGGTGGCATCTGGCCCTGTTTTAAAAATAAAATATAGCCGGATGTAACCTCAGCTATTAGCCCATTGGTTGTAATAGTTGTTTGGTCCTATTTGCTGTAAATAGTATGTGCCACTTACTAGTAGTGGTCTAAGTGCTGCCTTTTCTAGCTTCGCTTTTCACTCCCTTTGTCATGTCAATTTTAGGTTAGTCGGAAGAAACGTCTCATTCCGCCACCTCTCATGCAAGGGCAGTGACGAAAATACCGGAGGAAAATAATAGTCCTTTATGTCCATTCCCAAAATGTTTCTTAGCCCCGAAAGACCTACCCAAATCTCCATATAACACTTTAATGAGAGATCTGCGTTTATAAGAAGACGTCTGTAAAACGGACATCTGCGAAGTTTCTTTTCGGGACTGTGGTTTAAGAAGTGTATCCGGACGACAAAAATGACACGTCCGCCTCTTATCTAGAGAGGAATTTCCTCTGCGCCCCGTGTGATGTGCGTCAATAACGTGCAACCATTTTCAGTCGTTTTCTCCCCTTCCCTCTCGCGGCCATCTCAATTAAAAAGCCACATTAATGAAATAAATAATGGCTCCACAAACAAACGCGCAAGCGTGCGGATACCGGCCAAAAACAGATTCGTGTGAAGCACACGCTCAGATCAAAAGGCTCATATGTAAGGGCAATATAATTATTGATTCAACAATCGGCCGTTTTGATCAAATATAGCCATAATTATGCAGTTTTTTTTCAGTTCTGATCACCGTCGTAGCGGGCGACTGACGGGATGTTGTTTCTCTCGTATCCCGCTCCATTTTCTTCCTGATTTTCTTTCAACAAAAGATAAAGGGAGGGGAAAGGACACGCGTGTACGAAGAGGGAGCAGCTGAAAAGTGCCATCATGGGTTTCATCTTGAATTTCACTGACAATCTACGCCCCCCGCCCTCGCCACCCCCACCCCAAAAATGTAGACCGGTCTGTCTCTCATATGGGCCGTTAGCACCCTTTATAACTTTTTTCCCCTAGATTTGACTTTTACGTAAAGAACTTTCTCATCCATTCGTGACGTTTTGTAGCAAACAGTAATCCATGCGAAACGCGGTTACAACAGCACTTGAGGGGACTTAAACTACGAAAGCGCACTAGGATCATGAAGCCTAAGGTAGACGACCGGGGCTTGTAGTCTTCTGAGCTATAGAGAGGTGACATTAGGACAAGTGGAGCGGCTGTAACTGCTTGTAATTGTAGGTAACAGTAGCTGTGGTAATATAATAATAACCGTTGTACTGAAGTTCAAAGTCGCGCTTATCGAGACTTGTTTCGCGTAAAATCCGCACGTATCAGAACAGTTTTGCCCGCGATAGTTTGACTTAACATGGAGTCGTGTAGGTTAGAGAAGCGAGGAGTCTTCATCTACACATTCTGTACATGAGGCAGCTTGTGTTCGCAGAAGGACTTTCATACTGGATGAAACGCCACCTCGGCGGCACTTCAAAATTTCAGTTTCGAGAAAGGAAATGGTCACGAAACTAGTGCCACAAAGATAATAACTAGTCGATCAATGTCACTTGTGACGAATGTTTCCCTCTATGCTAAGGCATTAATAAAACGACATTAGCAAAACGAGGCATTGAATTTGTATTCTTGTTTAAGCAACGATGTTAAACAATATTTTGAATAACTTTGGCTAAGTTCCGTTTATTTTATCATTCAGATATCTCCGACATCGTTACTTCTGGACACTTTTATCCTACTTATAAATCTTCTATTTCGCATGAGCAAAGCGTACCTTTTGCTTTAGCCTACGTAACACTCGTTGGGGCCCCGAAATTAAAGTTGATGCGTTTTTATAAGCGGTTTTCTAATAATTTTTAACTCCAGCTTCGTATATACCCTAACCCTGGCTACCAGAACACCTCGCCTGGTTACTCCGCAAAGCGCACATACAGCGGCAACATACATGACATACTAAAGTGCCAAAGAGTGCGCGCGGTTACATGTATGATGAACCCTATAGAGACGCAGGACCCGCCAATCAATCTGTTCGTCCGCACACAAGACCAGTAGCCACATATCAAAACGGAGACGTTTAAAAGCGTTAGGAATTGTAAGCTTTGCATTCCACAGCCATACGGACAGCTTTTCATTACCCGGATTAGCACCCAAAAAAAAGTCGTCGTCGGATATTTGTTGTTTATGGAGCCCACAACAATCGTTACCCATCTAAAATGAGGAAATCTACAGCCGGAGTGTTGACAAATATACAACTGTATAATCGTTTGCAAACACACAAAGAGTGTAAATTAATAGATCATTTTAAATTAATAAGATTTTTGTGATGAAAGTAAGACTCAATGTACTTACGGGAGAGGCGGCGAGGAGATTAATGACAAGACACGTCATGATTACGTTTCACTTGAATTAAATACATTACGAGTTGGAAAAAAATGGAAATCGGGGTAGTTGTATACAAGCATACGCCGTTTCCCCCTCCCTCTCCTTTCTCTCCTCCCCTGTTCTCTTGCACGTCTCTCTCGCATTTTTTCAAAAATCCATTTATTGTGCAGTCGTGAGTGAGTGAGTGAAAGAGAGAGAGGGGGAGCGCTGATGAAGGGGAGGAGGTGGCTGTAGGTTGCAAATGTAATTATAATCGGACGGGCTCCATTTTAAAACATTCTTTCATGCAGCGTTCCCGTGCACATAGCGGTGACCAATTTGCAGAGTTTGAGAGGCATTGATACATCCTGCTCCTGACACGTTTTTGCAGTTTTTTTAAAAGCTTTTTGCACCAAATTATCATTTTAGTAATTGCATTGATGAGCAAGGTTGACCAACAACGGTTTCGTAGTATACCAAAACTTTTCATAGTCGAGCTAATATAAAAACACACCAAAGTCTTAATTAGTCCTGTGTGCTTTTTCCACCCATGATTTACAAACACGTTGATGAATCGTGCGTTCAGCTAAAAAGAGTAGCCTGTGTGAAGTTGCTTTCATTCGGAAGTTTGGGAAAAAAGTTTTAAGTAGGACTCCCCCGGTACCCCATTGAACGAGCGAGTATGCGGTTGGAGCGACTCGCGCAGGTGCAGTACTCCGCGCCGGCCGAAGGAACTAGCGCCCACTTGTCCACGTGTATATGGAAAGGCACCGGCTATGAACCACAAATACATATGATTGCTCTATTTTCTTTTCGGTAGTAAGCGTGTGTGGTAGAGGTGGTGATGGAGTTCAGTTCAGTTCAAGTCTACAGTCAGAAGTGATGAGCTTGGCTGATCAGCTGGCTGTGTGACATTAGGTTTCATTCAGAGACAGTTTCCTCCGTGCCATTTTACTTAGCGTACCTCTCGACTCTTGACATGACGCTCCAAAATGGCCACCTGATTAATAAGCCATTATTCCGTCTCAGTCTGACAAGAAATAAACAGGAAATACGTACCTTACATATGGAGCATCAGTTGACAAACACATTTTGCATTGTTCTATTGTTTCAGATATATTTTATGACTATTTGATGTTAATACATCCATTCTCACAAAGCAACCGTGAGGTGTGTGAGGGTGAATTCTTACACAGTTAGTCTATCTTGTTTCAGTCTTAATGCTTGTGCGTTGTGTGTGTGTGTGTGTGTGTGTGGGTTGTGTCTGATACAGTAGCATCACCGCCCGCCCCTGACGCTTTGATTGTTTTTTTACGCCGCAGCAGAAATGCACCAATTAATATGCAGAGAGTGAGTGAGACAGAGACAAAAAAAAAAAACAACAACACACACACACACACAAAAACCATGCAGGCAGGGGGGAGAGATGACATGGAGAGAAAGAGGGAGGGAAAGAAGGGTACGATGAAATATGATGAAATGAGAGATGATGAAGAACAAGGGGAAAGAGAAAGATTGAGGGAGACGGAAAAGCGCGGCCTGTGGAAAAATGGTGTCGGATAAATATGAGGGAGAAGGAAGAGGAAGGGCTTGGAGGAAAGAGGGATAGAGAAAAAGAGAGGGATAGAGAAAAAGAGAGGGTGTAACAGGAGGGGATCAATATGTACATATTTAGTGGGAGATAGAGAGATGGAGGATCGATTGGGAGGGGTGGAGGATGGAGGTGCGCTGGGAGAGGAGGGAGAGAGAGAGGGATGGGTGGAGAATGGAGGTGTGCTGGGAGAGGAGGGAGAGAGAGAGGGATGAGCGGAGGGGTGGAGTGATGTGGCAGGGTCTGCTGTCTCTTTGTCGCAGTGTCAGGGTATTGATACTGTAGCATCGCCATGACAATAGCACCGTGGCGACGGCCATGACGACGCTGGGGAGCACAATGCAGCCACAATACCGAGGGCACTGAGGCATCACATATAGCAGAGAGAGAGATCGAGAGAGAGATCAAGAGAGAGAGAGTGAGAGAGATAGTGAGATAGAGAGAGAGAGAGATAGATAGACAGAGAGATCCAGATATATAGAAATAGAGATGGAGAGAGAGAGAGGAGGGGTATAGCAGGTGCATGTATGGGATTTCAGAGGATACATAACAAATGCCAGCCACAGTTGTGCTAGCACAATACTTGCAGCAAATCGTACCATGAAGTCTCGCCCTCATGTTTCACAACCCTCGCTAATGTTGATCCCAAGATGCAGAAGGAGTGATGAATCTCATTGAACCACACTTGAGCGCATCTGTAGCACACTTTAAAAAAAACTACAAGACGCATTAACGCCACATTCTGACGTAACCTCGTTTATTCGTTCCCCCTTTTTCCCCCCGACGGTGCCACGCATGAGGCGAGGCAGGTTCCCGAGGAGACAAACGGCTGCTTGTCAGCCCAGAAGTCAGTCAAAGTGACCAGCCCCCTTTCCCCCCCCGCACTATGATCTATAGTTGGGCTCGCCTCCCCTCTCCGTACCCCTTCCCTCCTTAATATGATGTAAAAAGCTAATCGCATGCAAATGTCTGTTGTCCCGGTAACGGGGCCGAAAAATCCCTTTGATGTTTCACCCGGCTCATTCTCTCCACGTTTCCCTTTGTTCTCCAGAGTCTCTCTGCTTTGTCAACATACCCCCTCTACGCCCCTCACTCACTGTTCCTATTCTGCTCTCTCCATCTTCAACCCTCTCTGTCCATCTTGTCTGTCTTTCGCTCCCGTCTCTCTCTCTCTCTCCCTCTTTTGTCCCTTCACTTTCTCTCGCTCTCTTCATCTTTCTCCGTACATCTCTCTTCCTCCAGCTCTCTACCTCTCTTTCTTTGTAACCTTTGCTCTACACCCATTTTTTTTGTTTTGTTTTGGTTCCCTTCTCTCCCACTTTTGCTTGCTCACGTGCTCTTCAGCTTTACAGGCTGATTAAAAAAAAGAAGAAGAAAAAAAAAAAACGCCCCTGCTCTCGAACATACCCCCTTTTATCTCTCTTTCTTTCTCTCTCCCCCTTTCCCAGTCTGCTGCATCCCCCTTGTTCACTCCGCACACCCCCTCCACACTGTTCTCTCATTCTTTCACTCTTGTTCTGTCTCCCCTCTCTGTGCCCCTCTGTCTGAGCCCTCTTCCTCTGTCATTACCCATCATCCTATCTGCTGTCTTCTGCTCCCTCTCTCTCTCTCTCTCTCTATCTCCCTCTCCCTCGCTGTTTCTCACTGTGCTCTATCTATGCTCTTTCCCCCCATTCTCTCCCTCTCTCCCTCCCTCCCTCCCTCCTTCAAATATCTGATCCCCTCCATTGGTCACTGAGCCGCTGCCATTTTCAGTGTGTCAGTAATGTTGTCAAGTGTGTATCCCATAATGCCTGGTGCTTTAGAGCAGCAATATGTGCTAGATGTCATTAGCCCCCTCACTAAAATGGCTGCAACAAACAGGGCTGTCATTGCGGTCCAGTTTTAATTCTCACAGGAACAAAAATACAAACACAACGATCAGTACAAAGTTAATGTAGTACAACATAGCATGCGCCCATTCAACCATTAATACTAATAAGGTTTTACATTCGGAAAAAAAAAATGTAAACATCAATTTCAAAAGGCTAAAGGCTTGGAAAGGCACCTTGTATCTTTGGTATGTGTTTCTATTTACAATGAAAAGTATGAATCATGCCAAGATATTTATAGTTATGAAGAAAGAGCTCCTGTAAAAACAAAGAATCGGACATTTTTTCCCACTGTCGAAAGTATGTTTGGATTGAGTTTGTTGTGGGTTTAGAGACTTAGCAACATTCCTAAGGTAGCAAGTATGCACGTGTATGCACACACACACAAACATACACACACTACATAAAACAACACGGTCGTATTATTTTATATCTTTGCCCTTTTTCCTGTACATTGCAAGACATTAATATGTTTCAGGTTACTACAGTCTGTCAACACTGTAATAAATGATATTTCTCAAAGCGGGAAGGTTTATTGTTCCAAAGTGGATTTGAAGTGTCATAGTTAATGCTCTAACAAAGCTTAACTATTTAAGAGAGTCCTGGAATCTTGGGCTAGGCTAGACCAAGGCTGCATAAGGTCTAATGGAATATAGCAGGGCAGGGCCCACCGATTACATAACACAAAGTATAAAGCATAATGTCTGAGCATTTCGTCTTATGCAAACCATCTTTGGATTTGGCTGGTGGAGCTGCCATGGCGATCGAAGCCAGCTGGATTCTAATGCAACTCACAGACAGAGAAGAGGAAAAATCTCCTTTTCACACAGCGAGAAAAAGGCAGAGAGAGAGAGAGAGAGAGAGAGAGACATGACGACACCATCAGAACCGTGCAGAAAAATTTGTTCAACTCTTGATGCTTTACTCAGTTTCACCTCCAAATGACTCCAGGCAAAATGTTGGATGAAGAAGCTAACATGGCAGTTTTAAGTGTTTTAAGTTGCATTCAAACAGCTCGTGTGAAGTGGAACATATAAATGCCCGACATTTTTATCTGTTGAGAAGTGACGTCAGGCCAAAATGTGTCCCTGAAAATATATACAACTTCACTATTAGCAAGCAGGAATTTATTAGCATTAAGGACCTTTTTTGGAAAAAGGGAGCCATTCCATGAACTAGACAAAACTTCAACTGGACGACTTTTATACTTCAGGAATATATTTAGGTTTATGTAGACAAACAAACTCATTTGACAAGAGACATTTGACACAGTTTTATAAATTTCTGGTTATTCCTATATACCAGTGAAAGATTATGGAAGATGAACATTTTAATAAAAATACTTATGAAAATTGCTTTTAGCTTGATGTGAATAATATAGGCCAAGGTTAAAGTCAGCAAAGTTGTAAACCTATAACATTACACCGATACACACAAGCACACACGCACATTACACATTGCACCCCCCACACACAGACATATTACACATACACACACACACACACACAAACACACACATTACACACTTGCAATTTCCGATGCATGCTTAGGCCTAATAAGCATTTGCTGTTTTTGCACTCATTTATTTTATATATTTCCTCACTTGCTAATTAGTCCTGTCCACACATGCTAATTGTGCTGCTTGCAACTTCAAGCAGCCCATATGAAACTCTGCAAACCCTCTTTATTTGATTTTAACACAGGCTATTTTAGGTAATGGAAAATGTCATAAGCTTAAGCCATAGGAATTCAGGAATTCCTTCTCAGGAAGCGAGCACCACAAGCCTTCATCGTGTATCTCCTGATACGTTTACACAGACACAGCTTGGTCAATTATTTCCCTGAAATATCACGGCACGACTTTAGGCAAAAGCACCGATGCTTTTCTGTTGTGATGAAGTGGGTATCTGCGAGTAAAAAGAACAGTACCTCGAATAGCTTAACTGAAGAGTAAAGAATTTCTTCCTTAAAGATGTCTTCCTTTAAATGTCTTCCTGTGATGGCGAATAGCAGCTTTGGTCCAGTTTTGGTTAAGAACATTATATCTGAGTGGCAAGCTGCAATATGTCAAGAGCATTAAGAGTTTTATGTTTTCTTTAAAACAGGAGATTTTGATCGCCACCATTTTTGACTCGGTCCCAAAATTACCATTGTATGTGAAAAAATATCCAAAACAAAGAAACAGATGGTCTGAAAATAGACCGAAAACAGCAAAATAACCCGAAAATAACAAGACAACAACAGGTAGCATAATTTCTACATTTCTTTGATTAAAAATGGCAAAGCGAAAATGCGCTCATTCAGGGTGGTAATAGAGCATAAAACAAACGTCTTTTTAATGCTGTGGCTTAAAGTTTATAGAATTGGGCTTGGAAATGAAAAGTTGGTGGTTCAAGGCCCTCAACCAATAATGGCTACATCTGAGGTGCCCGTGAGCCCTTAACCCCACAATTGCTCCCTGGGTGCTGTAGAATGTTGCTGCCCAATGCTCTGTGTATGTGTGTGTTCACTGCCCCCAGCTCCAGAGCTAATTGGTGTGAGTGTGTGTATGTGTGTGTGTGTTATCACTCCAGATGGGTTAAATGCAGTGAGGGAATTTCCCCGAGAGGATCAATAAAAAGTTATACTTCTTCCTCTTTTGGAGCATTTCAGACCTACGAGAGTAATTCTTGGCACTCCACTTCAAGTAGCTAATCCACTGAATGCAGCCGTGTGCAAAAAACAGAAATGTGCCACACACTCTGTGTGCTTCAGCACCTAGAAATCAGTTACCCACAGAGAGCAACCAGGGCGAGCAGAGCCAAAACAACTCAGAGGAATGTGGCATGGATTCCAAACCTCGCTACAATGTATCGAGCTGCATAGTGTCATCTCCCAGTCTCCCAGTCTCTCAGCGTTCCTCCAGTTTTCTTTGTTGAGTGAATATCCACAGTTTCATTTCTATTCAAAAGGAGGATAAAGAGAAAATGATTCAGCTGTTTTAAATAAGGTCTAATTATGTTTTTTTTTTAGTTAGAGATAGTTAAAGGAGACATTGAAGGTAAAACAGAAGGCTGATAAGGTTTATGAGGGAAGGGACACTAACGTTTAAGGTTGAGATGAGATGTTCAGATCGCGGTGGACAGCGATGAATTCTGGGCAAATACAAAACAAAGAAATAAATAAAGGAAAGACATATCAATGAAAGAGCTACATAGAAGAGAGAGAGAGAGAGAGAGAGAGAACTGTCAAAGGGCTAGACAAGTATTGCTTCATTATAACTCACACACCCTAGTGTATCCATAAAACTATATAACACATTCTCATACACATTAGCATTAATGTGCTAAGTTCTTATTTTACTTAGTGTAGAGCATATGTAGTGCATATGTAGTGCATATGTAGTGCACATGTAATGCATATATAATGCATATGTAGTGCATATGTAGTGCATATGTAGTGCATATGTAGTGCATATGTAATGCATATGTAGTGCATATGTAGTGCATATGTAGTGCATATGTAAATAAAACTTGGGTTTTTGGTGGGTGAGGGCAAGTGAGCGTGTTTGTTGGTTGTGGGGGCTGTGGTGTGGTTCGTAATTGAGTGTGTGGTTCGTAATTTGAGTGTGTGGTTCGTAATTGAGTGTGTGATTCATAATTGTTACCTGTGTGGGGCTGGTCTGGTCTGAGCTTGTCTTTGGGTCTCGGACAGTGGCAGGAGAACCTCCTTCTTTCTGACTGCCCACTGAAGAGGAATCTGAACAGCTACTCGGAACTGAGATCGAGAGGGAGAGAGAGAGAGAGGCAAAGCATAGTTATAAATGTGTAATCATGTCCTTGTTTGTACACCGATATACATGTGGGTGTATGCGTTTGTAAGAACGCGCACTTGTGTGTGTGTGTGTGTGTGTGTATGTGTTATGTGCATGGACTCACAGCCAAGTGTGTGTATTTTACCTCTGTCATTAAGACTGAAACTTGAGTCTAGGTCTGCTCCTGTTACATCCAATAGCAGCTTGCTGGAAACTCCCATACACAGAGATTCCTTCAGACACAACTCTTCAAACACAAAAACAGGCACTCAGATTCTCGAAACAAACAGCTACATTTCATCCTGTACCCATCTCTGAGTTCAAACATTCTACCTGGACAACACAATTCGCTATGGTAACCAGCGTTACTACTTCTGTCAGCGTACGTAAAGCTACTAGCCACAATCTCGGTCGTATCCACAACGGTGCCCTTCTAATCAAACTGCTGTCAATCAAACCAGCTAAAGGCGCAGTAGCTACAGCAGAGCGGGTTTTCGCCACCTGAACTTTGGTTTGAATCCCAGCACTTCCACTGCCACGTCAGGCCAGAAGCCAACAAGACTAGTGCTGGCATTGGAAGGTTGAGGTCTTCTCTAAAATGCACAGGGATTTGCCAGCCAAGAGCTAGTGGCTGTCACACTGACAGCATTTGCTGCTCATTTAACTGGTGAGTGATGTTGTGTGGGCAGCGGATCATGTGGTAGTCGAGACCAGACGCAACGGCCATTTGGCTGCGACTTTGAGAACTGGCTTTGGGGGAAACTCAAGAGAAAAAAAAGACCCTTAACTTGCAAATTAACCGTATGGAATTAAACACCGCGATTTTCGCTACACTATTCCATTTAAAGGCAAAAATATGAAGGCATTTATAGGTAGCTGCTTCAATACAGGGATCCTGAAGAGTTAATCTTGTTTAATTTGAGAATGTGCTTGCAAGGTACAACAGCCACCCCGAGCTTAACTGCTCCAGCAATTAGTTATTGTAAGGCATTATAACTCTGACTCCAGGGATGTTATACAGGTGCTTCACTTTTATATCAGTATGGCAAAGCAGATCCCCTGCCCATCCACATCCTCCCATCACAGTCTCAGCACAACAGCTACATACCTACTAATGTTATTGTAATTAAACCGATCTTTATTGCTCTCTTAATTACACATATTTAACTGGGTCAATAATGGAACACTATGATTATTTAAGCACATTCTAATTAAGGGGATGTGCACTCAATTAATTAATAAATTAATAGTTAATGAATAAATGGACCTGATTTTAAGGAATGAACAAAGCAGCTTAACATTATTGCTAAAATTTGCTATTACATCTTCAATAAAGATCACATGTAGGTTGTTGGTTTCTCAAATTATTATAATTGTTAACTCTTAATATTTTCAGTAACACTGAAACATAAAAGGTTACACTTTCATCGCTTACTCATGAGGTTTTGCGTTCATTAAGTATTAAGTGACTAACAACTAACACACACACACACACACACACAAATTTATACTCCCAGTGTAAAAGACATTTTGGTTGTGAAAGATGGTCAGGAATAAAAGGTCTTTCCACACGTTAATACTCTGAGGGGTTTAAGGTGAGGTGTGGAAGGTGAAAGGTTAAAGGTGAAGAGTGCCGAACCTTACCTGTGTTATGAATGGCGTGTGTCCACAGGAGCTGGGCGATGTCATGTGTCCAGGCCTCTCTCTCTTCCGAAGTGTAGGTCTGGAGAGTAAGACAGTCTTTGCGAGACGCCTGTCTCACCCACACCTCAAATCGTAGGCCCTCCTCGCCGACATTTTGAGTCAGACCCATCTCTCCTGTCTGAAACAAGGAAGGAGAAAATGTGTGTGTCTGTGTATGTGTGTTGCGTATGCGCTTTGCCTTACTGATAATAAAGAGAACATGAAAACCTTATGAGAATTCTGAGAACATTTGCTGGCCCCAAAACATTATCAGAAAGAACAGATTTCATTTGAGAAACTAAAAGAGCAACATGATCGGAGATTAAACCATGCTTGATTCGTCTGCGAAAATGTAGACGCTTTTAAAAGCTTGATCCAAAACACCTACACCTAGAGCACCTAGGTGTGTTTCCGTTGGTGCGATGCATGCATGTGTGGTGCAAAGGTGTACGTGAGTGGGACGCACCTTTATGCAGTGTTTGAAACTGTACGCGCTGCGTCCAGGAGCAGGAGTTTTGTGCTTGGTGAAGATCAGGTAATGCTGGTAGAGGAACACCCTCCTCGTGCCCGTCTTTCTCCTCCGGCCGCCGGCGCACACACACACACACAGCTCACCCTGTCGTATCAACTCCCCCCGTTCTGCCACAGGTACCTTAGACACACACATTCGTGCGTTTTAAGTTTGATTACTCACTGGACTTCTGTGCTTTTTGCCTTTCACAATTACACCGAATCATAAAACTGTGTAGAGAAGTGAACATTTGTTTTACTGACCACTAGGGGGCAGTTTATTTGTTATTAGCCTATCAGCTGCTCCAACACTCCCTGTACACGCCCATAGTAACTTTTCCGGCATGTGCATTTGCTTTCTCACCGGACAGCCCATGATCAGGTCACTGGCCCGCAGGGCCTCTCCGTGGCGATGGGCATGTCTTAGAATAGAGAGGGCGGAGTCAGGGGTGGGATTTAGTCCTCCCAACTCCTCAAGGATCTCACAGTAGTGCTGCAGCCTCTGAGTAGGAGCTGTAAGACACTGAGGAAAGGACACAGCAGACAGAGCAGGAGAAGAGGACAGCTTTGCCTAGAAACGGAGAGAGCCAGGGACAAAGAGAGAGAGAGAGAGAGAGAGACGAACAATTGTGACGAATTCCACAAGGAGGACATCTTGAAAGTGCTTGAAAATGTCGAAACACTCAAACAGAAGTGTAAAGTAGTGGGTCCATCTCTAACCACTGTTCAGTAGCCTGTATGTGCTTCTGAACAATGGTTTATGGGGCAAGCAATAAGAACGGGGTCCTCTTCTTCAGGAGATGTAAATGTTTCAGAAGCGCACACTGGTGTGCCTGATCACTAATATGGCTGCAGGATATGGACAAAAATGTTATAATGCAATTATACTGCAATACATTGTAATTGCAATACCCTGCTAAACCCCTAAGGTGTCATGGCTAAGGTCTGCATTATTTTGATCAGCATTATATTACATTTGCTGGATCATGTACCATAATTCAAAACACCAGCAGAACACTCTAGAACATTCTGGCCCATTCTGGAACACGCCAGGAAAAACAAACAAACAAAAAACACGAAGGTACATTTCTGTGATCCCGTGATCTGGAGGACATATTTGCATGTTGCAGCTTTGTGTCAGCATCACAAAGACCGACATGGCATTAATAATTACCATTATTAATTATTAATGTTTATTATTCTACACTTTATTAAAAAAATAACTATCTACAGTCAACATATATGTTATTAGGTCATTTAGTTTCAATTTTAGAAATGTGTCTGTCAGCCATCATCTGTCTAATGCATCATTGGTTATTTAGAACCAATGGCTAGATGATGTGGGTTAAAGACAGCTCTTATCATTACAGTGACACTGTCATGGTAGTCACCCAGTAGAGAGCATGACACTGCTATTGTATCAGGCACAGACGTGTTGGAGCTTTGGAGTTTTAATAAGCGTCTGCGTCACAGATGACACTTGTCTGCCGCTCAAAAACATCTAGCTGTCAAAAGTCCTGCGTTCGGACGCTGGCCGCTGATAAATAGCTGGAGTAGTTGGCCAACCCAAAATGTTCACGACAGGAATTGTGCTACAGTCTCTTAACGGTGCAGCGAAATGTTTTTTATTAGATGGTGGTGGATGTTTATCTGTCACTTCAAATCAATAATGTCTTGCATTTACAAGGCAGCATTTGTACGGTCACAGTTATTTTGCGATATTCAGTGCTTTCCAAGAGACCACTGGACTGATGTGATTCACTCCCTAAGCGCTAATTCAACGCCAAGGGCTTTTTGAGCACTTTCAGCTGCACCTCACGTCATATGAATTTGAGCAAATTGATGGTAAATGGCGGACATCATCTCGCTAATTTGCAGAAAGACAATTCATGATGGATAAAAATATACCTCTTCCACCTTCGATCTCTATGCTCGCAGGAGTTTTTCTTTTGCCACCTTGTGGGCACTACTGGTATTGCCACAGCAGTTGAATCCATAGGCAGCCAAGAATCCCCAGTGCCCGTCCGCTTCATTAGTCACATTACCGGACATGTGGTGGCAGTTTAACTCCTTGCAACTGTTTTTTTCCGTGACATGCTCCTTTCATAGATGGAGAGTTATGGAGCTCACCTTGAAGAAGTCGGCAGCTTGACTGACCAGCAGGGAGTCGGGCTCTGGCTTCATCCGGATATAATGGGAATACTGCATGAACTGCTCTCTCTGAAATTCAGTGCGTGTCCAAGTGAGTGTGTGTGTGTGTGGGGGGGGGGGGGATAAAATACAGTATTAATTTCAGTCAAATTTAAAAAGATTGTTATTGTACTTTTCACAGTTCTTAGCGCTTACCTCAGAAATGTCAAACAGTACACACTCCCACTAATCCATTCATAATAATAGTCCTTTCTTTTACTGACAACTTCACTAATTATCTTTTCATTTAACTTTATGAATATGACATTTCCTTAATTCAGATATCCTTAACTGAAGAAGCACATCTGAAAACATCCTTATCTGTCAGGGTGGTACATGCTCCATGCTTGCTCCAACAATCGGCTACTTGACAGTCCTCACGCTCTCAGCAATTCAGACCCAGAGCATCCAAGTGTAGACACAAAGCAAAAAGAGCCCTTACGTATTTACTGAAGCAGTTGGTCTGGTGCAGCGTCTGAGAGAGAGCGCCCTCCACAGAGGGCAGGAGGAACTGCGAGTGGAAGGCGGCGAGACTGCTCCAGTTGGAGAAGACGGAGTCAGCCTTCCCTCGCAGTGAGGGTGGGGCGTCCGAGCCATCCAGCAGGGGGAGGTAGATGTCTTCTACACCCTTCAACAGCGCTACATACTCCCTCTCAGAGCTCACAAGCCTGCACCACTGTAGATACAACTTACTGAAAGAGACAGAGGGACATAATTTTGCGATAATCTGTCAGCTCCCGGTTCCCCCTCAAGAGATATGACCCCGCGACCTCTGACCCTGACCCCGCTCACCTCTGTGCAGTAGCTCCAGGCCTCTCCCCTCCCGTCTCCCTGTCGGTGCGGCTGAGCAGCACGTGCTGCCTAGTCATCCCGGCGTGGTCCGCCACCTCCTTGCTGCTGACCTCCACCCCGCGGATCAGGACGCCTCCTCCACCTCCTGGCCCGTCCCTCCATCCCGGCACGGCCGCTGTTGCCCCCGCGGCCAGCGCCGACTCGGCCAGAACTCTCCTCCCCAGCCGGGACAGCGGCGACAAGCTGCTGGTGGGGACCGGGGGAGGTTCCGCCGGCCTGATCGTCACGGCAGCGGCTCGCCGTGGCGCCAGCAACGCCTGGAGGTCGAAGCTGGGATGTCGCTTGCGGGGGGGTTTAGGGGGGAGGTCAGTGGGCTGCATCAAGGGGGGTAAAAGGGGAAAAATGTTATTTTAACAATTATCTGCACTAAAACCTCTTAATTTAGGGTAAGATGTGTTCTTTTAAATAACACGTTCAGATGTTGTGCATGTGCAGACACACACACACACACACACACACACAGGACTCACACTCTTCTTGCTGGGATTGAGCAGGTTCTGCAGGAATTTCCCTCCCCCGGCGCTCCCGCCAGACCCCTCCTTCTTCCTGTCCTCTCCAATCTTCAGCGTGGAACAGTTCTGTGGCCGAAAGAGCGAAGCCAACGAGCCCCAGGACTGCAGTCCTCCGTCCCCGGAACCCCCACCACCCCACTCTCCGTCCCCGTCTGCCTCCAGGTCCCACGAGCTGGGGGTCCTGGGGGCCCTAGAAGCCCCTGTGCCAGACTCCTGGCCCTGGAGCACGCGGCTCTTGAACTCAGAAAGCGTCCGCTGGTAGCGTTCCAGGGTCTGGGCCCAGAGGTCCAGCAAAGCCCCACCGCCCAGCTCGAGGGCCAGGGCTCTCGCATCCTGGAAACGAGACGGTGGGATGGGTGGGAGGGAGGAGAGGGGAGAGGAAGACGAGGAGAGTGGAGACGAAGAGGAGACGACGTCGCACCACTGGGAGGCCTGTGGGGAGAGGCAGCGTTAGACAGGCATGTGTCTGCACCATGCGCGCTTGTCAGGTATGGACATTTCCTACCTCCGTGAGAGTGGACAGTAGTCTCTGCGTGTTGTCCAGCTGTGTCCAGCAGTCAGACAGACAATGCGACATGTCTCTCGCTTTGTCTCTAATTGGAGGGAGCCGGTTAAGCACCGCCCCCAGCCCCTCCCAGTCAAGCTCGGACCAGCTCTCAACCTCTCCCAGCACCACTAGAGTCTCACTGTGAAGCTCCTACACCCACAACGAAACAAGTGCTCGTGAATCAACCGCAGCAAAATGTCATTTCTATAATCTCATTAGACATAATTACACATAACATTAGAGTAAATCACAGATGCGCGTACTCACCATGGCGGACTCCCTGAAGCTCTTGAACTTTTGCTGTGTGAGTGAAAGGCGGCTGAGGGAGAGGGGAGGGTCCCTGTACTCCCCCAGCTGCTCCTGCACGCGCTCGACGTCTTGCTCGCACTGAGGGAGCAGTAAGAGCAGAGAGGTTCTGCAACGCCGTGCGCAAGGGCACACGGGCCCACACATATAAAAATGAATGATGAAAGATGTGAGATGATAAAAGTAGAAGTGTCTCCGTGGCTTGTTTCGACTACCTTGTCCAGTTTGGCCACTAGAGCTGCTAGTCGACCAAGTGATTCAAGGTCACGACCTTTCTGGTTGGACAGACGCACCAAACGATGGAGTGCGTCATCAACACTGTTGTAAAGTTCAGAGGTTGTGGCCAAGGCAACCCTAAACGTACGAAGCACACAAACATATAGAAGGACATCAAACATTTACAAGTTCAGGAAATTTCAGTAAAAAAAAAAAAATCCTAAATTTGTTCTAAATTCGAAATGCTTATTTGCTCTGGCACAAATGATTCACCATAAATTCATATGGAAAAGTCAATCTGTCTAATTAATCCAGCCGTGTTTACAGTCATTTAGTTAGTTTCTATGGTTACCTGCAGTCTGGTGACCTTTGAGCCAGTCCGGATGTCCCACTAGCCAGGCCAGCCAGCCAAGCTCCGCCTCTCCTCTGTAGCTCCGTCAGCCGTTGGTCAGACAGAACATCTGTCATCAGCTGCTTGTGTTTGTCAACACTGAGGGGTACAGACTGGGGGAGAAGACAAAACAGAATACTATTTTTGCCAAACAGTTTTAGTCTATGAGGAAAAAGCAAATAATTATTGAAACAAAAAAAAATACTACATAATGCTGCATAATCTGGATTAAGCAAGGCTAAATGGATTACTGTTTTCATGGGAAGAAAAAAATGTCTTTATTAGAAAGGCAAGGCTAACTCAATATGTCTGTTGTATTTTCTATGTTTCCTCTATGCTTGACACATCTTAGTCTCATCACATAATTTCACATCTACAGACTGTGAACCTATACTCAAGAAGAAGAAAGTAAACAAAGGCTGGATAGCATACAGAAGAAATCATGCTTTAGTTTTAACTAAATTAAATTAAGTCTATCATAATTTTTAATCCCGACTCAAAGCTATCCCATTAACTATTAAGTATATTCTAATAATCACACAACTGCAGAAAGTAGTCACAGTTTTGTCTGTTTACAATTTATGGGGCATTTGTTAGTATTGTTATTTTTCAGCAAACATGCTTGTTCAGGATTTTTATTATGTTCATATTGGCATACGGTGACCAGTACTCAGAAGTGTTCCAATCAGTCCATGGAGTTGCTACAAAGGCAGATGACTGCATATTTTATACGTGCTGGTGCTCTTGCCAGAGCTGGTGCTGGTTCCTGTGAACTACTGAACCTTTTCAGAACCACTTTTTAAGGGCCCGATTTCATCCCGATTTCATATGTGTATGTAGGAACTCCGCCATCCAGAATCAGAAGACGACAGACTTTGTGTAAACTACATGGCCATATTGCAAGTAACGTGTTTCTTTGTTGCGCGGACCATGAATGATTCATTGCTGTACTGCCTGCAGTGCTTTTAGCTGTAAATGGCGGTAAGCAACTTTACGAGGCGATGCTAAGACCCCGCGACTCGACCGCTTGCCGCACAGGTTCGTTGGTCTCAGACCAGCAGGATTTGGGGCCAGAACGGCAGCAATGTTTCTGGCCGAGAGCCTCTGTGATTCTGTGGTGGAGTAAGTCATCAGCACAGGCACCATGTCAGTGGAAAAAGGCTAACTGATACAATCTCCAATTAATCCAGCTGCCCTTTGAACCATTGGGCTCCACCCACCAATTTGATTAGCTAATACCCCCTCCCCCAAAAGTGGGCCAATGTATGACTGTCAAAAAGTGTTAAAATCTTGCATCTTGTTTCACTCATTAGGCCTTAAACTGAGTCACATATTTACACATCAGAAGCTGTTTTCTACAAAATTGTAAGGATCAACAGTGTGAGTTTGTCCCATGATGCAATGACGTATTTACTTCTAGACAAGGCACTTCTAGTCCTATCTATATCTTGCATATCGAGCACCAACACGAACACTTGGACAGACAGTCATGAAACCTTACCAACACCTAAATGGGGTTTGACATGGAGCAAGAAAGTTGGCTCACATGCCAACACTATAACAAGACAAGTGTGAAATGTGGTGCACTGCCTCTACATGGTAGTCTGGCACCGGGTCTATAAGGGTGATGAAATTGGAATGTTAAATACCCACACCTTGCGACATACTGTCGTTTCATACGAAACTGGGTGGCACTACAATATTAGTAGTATAACTACATCACAGGATATCGAGTTAAAATGATATATCTTTGTGAGACTAACACATTTCCCAGCAGAAGTGCTTTCATAAAACTTACAGGCTTTTCACACCACTATTTGTAAACAACATGTTCAACTAACCCTAGGACTTTTAAAGTAAACTTTGGAGACTCCAGCTAAATAATTATTTGGAAAAAGTTAAACTTCCTTCAGAGCTTGGGTAATAAACCAAAGAGCCTGGACTGGTTTTTCAGATCCAAGGCATGTTACTAAGTTTGGTATGTGTTTATAAGTTACATTCTGGCAATGAAAGCCAGATTTGAGACAAATTACAATGAAAATTCAATTGAAAAATGTAGTGACAAGAAGTTTAAGCATAAAAAAACAACTTTGTTTTGCTCAAGATACAAAGGAATACAACAGTATTACAATGAAAAACATTTTAGGACAGAGTCCCTTACCAATTCATACATGTATCTGTTTCTAAATTCTAAGAGTGATTAGCCAAGATATTGATTCATTGCTATTTTGATCTATTTTGAAAAAAATGAAAATATTTAGTCCAGTTATAACCAAATTTCACACATTTGTTCATCTTGCTAAAGACATGAGGTCATTGTGCATGATCTGTGGCAATGGGATTCACTGTAACTGTTACTGGAGATTAGTGCAAGTAATTGCTAAGACTTAAACCCTGAGAACCATTGCTTGCAGCTATATTGTTATAATGCACTACAGTGGCTTATTACTACACTACCTTAATGCAGTCAGGAAGTGGCACGGTGTCCATAGACTGCAGTGCTTCTCCCAGCAGCGAGAGGGCACTCTCACACCGTTCTGTTAGCTGCTCCAGGCTCTATAACAGAAGAGGGGATCAAGATCATGTGATTTACTGCTGTAGGGTTAGACGTAATGTGGGTGGAGTTGCATTTAAGTTTTGTTGCATGGCAGGTTTTTTCTTCTTTTTTTACTGATGCAGCTAAATTCAGCATGGAGTGTCTCTTGTAGCAAGCCGCCTAACCAAAACGCTAAATTTACACAAAGGAGAACAAAAAGTCGTTTCAGTTCTTCAGGCAAAGGAATCGAAACGCAAAAATATGCTGCAGCCATTGGCCAACAAATAGTTATAAAGAGATGTGACAAAATGTGTGACTGGTTATTTCCTGAAGCTTTAAGATCAACAACAACTTCTAAAATGTTTTGCTGGCTTGCTAAGGAATGTTGGAGCCCCTTTACACATGCTGATTTAAAATAAAGTGAACATGAAATATAAATATATTATATAAATGTAATATAATGTAAAAAAAAGAAACCCAAAAAACTGAAAACTCATACCAGCCTGAAGGCAAGCCAGTCGGTATGTGTGTGCTCGAAGTCTCCATCCAGCTGTGTGGTCAGCTGATGCCTGTCCACATACTGTTGCAGAACGACTGTACCCCTCACTAAATGGACCTAAGACAAAGTCAGTGGAGTCTATTAGTGCTTCTAATATATAGATCACTGTAAACACTGCATCTCTTCATCAATCTGTGCGTTTGCGTGTAATATATAGTTTTGTTATGCTCCGTCATAATGTGAGTATGAACCTCTATCCCATCCAGAGTGGGCGGGGTTAACTCTTGCTCTTCCTTTGTAAGAATCAGAACAGAGCGAAGACTGGCCGGTACCTCCAGCTGAAGCGCACAAAACACACACAGACACAGTCACGCATACAGAGGAACTGGTCATATACCATATATACGTACACACAGGTGCGCACACACTGTCTCACCTTGAATAACCGTAAGGCAGAGTTGCAGAGTTCCGTAAGAGGAGCTTGCCTACTGTCCACCAGCACAGTCAAGCCTTTCTCCCGAGCTACAGGTCTGTCAATCAAAAATAACATAAAGCAATGACTGGCTAGGTTCAAGGCCTTAATGCCCATTGGTCCCGCAATATCATATATGGAATTATTTTACTCATGGATGTGACATGATTGTTGATTTTATTTTTGAGTGCCACTGGTAGAGTTACCTGGTGATGCTGAAATAACATGACAGCAGTTGCACTAAGTCATCAACATGGTATCCCTCCTCAGAGATGTGTGCTTCTGTAATAACCAATCCGCGTCCAAGTCTATCAATGGTACCTTCACAAACATGAAAATGGAGACATGAGATTTAAATCAAATATGGTGAAAATAGACCACATTTACCCACTGGACAATCAGACACACCTGTCAGTATGAATTTTCCAGATTGGAGGAGATCTACATCTAAGTCCCTGAGCAGAGGAGGAGCTTTAGGAGACTGTCCATTTGATTGGTCAGAAGGTGCCGATGATGCCACCTGTTCTGGAGAGTGGTCAGGCGAAGACGAGCCTGACTGAGCCTTTGAATCCGGGACGTCCTCTGCTCGAGTTTCCTGCTTCACAACTGATGCGAATAAACAAAACATGAAGAGGAACATTATGTTGGGAGCCATGCGACATGCCACGTGAAGTTATGGCGCGCGCGTTACCAAAGTCACGGTGATAACAAACCTCCGCTTCTGTCAGCAGACTCTGGGTCTGTTTCATTGCCATTGACTAACACACAATGCGCTTCCACCGCCGATGGCATGTTGAGCTCTTGAGAATGGCTGTGCTTGGGGAGAGATGATTTAGCCGATGAATCAGATGCGATGGCCAACTCGCTTGCTTTGCTCTGGGCCTTGTCTCCTTTGCCTTTATGGTTGCCATGGGCACCAGATTTGCCCCTCCCTTTGCCTCCCTTAGCTTTCCTCTTCCTTCTATTAGCAAAAAAAATGAGAAAGCTATTAAATATTTATATGAGGACATATGGCTGATATTACTGAAACAAAAAGGCTATTACAAAACAATCTATTGCTTACTGATTCGGCAATACGATCAAAAGGAAACCTTAGCAGAACACAGTAAAGGTCATCAGTGTAGTCAATAAGGAAAGATTCACTTAGTATTATTTAGCTACAGTACAACTTAGAAGTTAGCAAGATATGCCTGAAACTTGCTTGACCGTTGTGATGACTATGGCTGCTTTGTGTGATTTAGTAATGTGATGTTCCGAAGTGGGTAATAATGAGTTATATACATTATATATGTTATATACATTATATATGTTATATACGTAGTTTGCCATTTTACTTTGGCGTTTGATTTTTTTGTTTTCTGTTTACTTATTTACTCTAAATGTGTGATGCAATTAATGACTTAATTTCTTCTTCTTTTCAAAGTGAATATACTTGAACGCTTTTTTGCCTACTCTACCCACCTCTGCAGATGTTATACCTGGGTGCTCGAAATCCTCCTGCTTTGACTTCCTTTCCTCTGGGGCACAGACGGTCCCCCGACTTCCCAGCATGCCTTTCACCAGCGACGCCTTGAGTACCTGATTGAGAAAGGGTCTTTTCTGGATTCTGGTGTGCATTATGAGTTCCTGTTTGATCCTTGGAGTTTCCTGACTGTGTGGTTGTGCTGCAAACATTACTGAGGGTGTCTAACTCCCTCTTCTGAGAGGAGTCTTGAAGGGGATTCAACTTTGTTTCAGATCTGTTAGCCAAATATTGGCCAGAGACTGAACCGACTGTGTCCATTAAACGCGTTCCCGCATTATCTGCACCTCTGAACGCACCAGTTTCCTCAGCTTTTTCCTCCTTATCTGAAGTGACAGTTAATGAACTTCCATCTTTAAAACCATAGTCCAAGTGGAGACTTTTATCTTGATTTGATTGGTCCATTGCAGGCTTACTGCCCATGTCACTACTGGAGATCCTTCCTTTATGACTCTCACTCCAGGGCAGTGTGCTTCCAGATCCCTCCCTCTCCTTTCCCACACCAGGCCTCCTCTCTTTGGCTGTACCCTTCAAGTAAAGTCCTCTGCTTTCCTGGCTTGCTAGATCTCCGCCACCTCCATCCAAGTCCAGGCACTGCTTTCTCTCTCGAGTCAGGTCAATGACCCGAGGAAGGGGTTTTAAGTTGACCGAGTCCCTGCGAGACCCTCCTCCGTCCTTACCCCTGTTGCAGCTTTCCTTCCTGCCCAGACTCCCGGTCCGGCCCCCGGGGTCGACTCTACCGCAACCCCAGGCCTTGCCTCTCCGCAGCCGGATGGCCTTGCTGCGGCGGCATAGTGGCAGCGTCTTAGTCTTGCAGATCCCGTGCATTTCGAGGTACCGCTGCCTGGAGTCCGTGCCACCGTCTGGACCCCCCCGAGGCTCCAGTAGCTCCACATAGTCCCCGGAGCTGTCAGCTGCTGGCTGATGCTCACTGGCCCGCCTCGGGCGCCCAGACGCAGGCCCAGATTCGGCCTCGTCCCCGTCTGGAGGAAGGTCGTCCTCTTCATCCCAGGACAGGGAGTCAGGCTCTCCTGAAGAAGATACCCAGCCTAGACCCAGACCTCCTGTATTTGGGGAGATGTAGTCAGGGCCAGAGGGGACTGAAGAGGGACACTCCAGGCTTGACAGGGGGTCAGAGGGATTGTGGAGGAGTTTTGGGTACACAACCTCGTCCCATGGAAGACGGACCACCCCATCAGATGTACTCACCAGACAGGTATCTAAACCACTACCTCCTGGTAGAGAAAAAGAAGAACAGAACATTCCAGAAAACAACGGATGAGAAACCAGAGAATTTCCAAATTTAAGCTTGTGACACCATATACAGTACAGTGCAAAAGTCTTTGGCCACCATTAGATCTGTTGTTTTAGCAATGACCGTATAATGACCATATGTCATTATTTTTCAGCCTCTTTATTAAGAAACAAACAGAAAATACAAGAAATATATACTCAACATATAACAAAAACATTTAAAACCATTATTCTTTTTTATTATTTAAACAAGTAAAATATTTATTTTTGGAATTAAATTGGCTTATAAGGGCAAAAAAGAGAGTATTTAGTGTGGCCTCTTCTTTCAGAACTTTCAGCTCTCTGTAAGGGGAAATCACACTAAATACTTAGATGGTTGTTACCATTGCTAACACAACAATTCCAATGGTGGCTTAAAGACTAATGCCCAGTACTGTATGTCCACGAACTGAAGTGCTTTGGCTCCGAATTCTTACATGCCTACCGTAAGATGAAGATAACCTTCATCTTCACTCCTCACCTTCTCTTTTGCAGCCACGCTCCTTGTTGATGCAATGCAGCCACTCGGCGGTAAAGACCAGAGGGTGCTGGGACTCCGGCACCAACACCTCCTGAACGTTACGGCCACCCGCAGCGAGGCACTTCAGAGCCAGGCGGGGGCAGCGCGTGGAGAACGGCACCACCTGCAGGTAGAAGTCGGTGCTGCGCAAGAGCCTCCAGTCCAAAGTCGAGAGCTGAACCACGACTTTCTCTCCCAAGCACAGCGGCCAACCGGAGTGCAAGAAAAGACAGCCTAAATACTGAGACTGAGGGAGAGAAACGGAGAAGAAGAAAAAAAAAACAAAATGGCTGTGCTTTAGCAAAAGAAACATTACACTGTAACAAAATTAAATTTACCAACCATCATAAATATGCACCACACTGCTTTCTGTATTGTGTTAAATCTGCCAACAGCAAAAAATGTACTGATTAATGCTCCGAGCCAAAGAATATAGCACTCTAAGGGACAAACTTCAAAGAACGGTGTCTCTGCCTGGGCCCAGAGAAGCTTGTTCTCATCTTGCTTCAAACATACCTCCTCCAGCTTTGGAAATCTGTTTCCTTGCTTCACCTACAAAAACATAGTTTTGGAGCACTTTTTTTTGGGGTGCTACGAGTCTAGTTCACGAACCCAAAACAAGCTAACGTACTATCATACTGTTGTGTCTGATCTACAAAGCTACAAAAGTCGGGTAGTATTCACTCTTGGACGTTTTTGATGCCGTGGAACAGTATTTTTTAAACTGCTCCCTAAACTACAACACAAACCAAAGCTTTGCATAGCACAGCTATGAACTACAAAGAACGCTCTGAAGCCATTTTATGTATTTTCAACTGTTTCTATTCAACTGGCTCCATCAACTACAGTAAACTGCCCTTCCGCAAACTTACTCAAGCACAAAACAACCGAAGCTCCCACTTGGATCAAACCTATGAGCGCTTGGGTCTTAGCCAAGTTCCACATTTTCTGTTAGCTTCTGTGAAAGACCTTTTTCTTACTTCGCAGTCTTGTACTGAGCAGCTACGCTGGATTCTCTGTGTACCGTTTTTGATCATTCAGGTTTTACAATTCAATTACCTTGCCCCTCTCTCGTCAACCCTTTCTTTCAACAACCCAGAAACCCAAATTATACCAAACAGCTTTACTTTCTCTCTTTCTTGCCTTTGTTTCCCTCTCTCTTGTCAGCCTTCTTTTTGTACTGTCATTTATAGTCATTTTATGAGATATGAAAATATCTTCGGTACAAATAAAAAATCTTCCAAGTCTTTCATTACTTTATTTGACCCCATCAAACAAATGTCGGCCATCTTTTACACACACCCCTTTGTTTTGTCACCAAAACACTCCCTTGTTCCGTCCATTCCACTGTCTCTCTTTCTCAATGTGCCTCAGTGTCCCCTTATTAGATCCCGCCCTCGTTTCTCAATCAATCCTCCCAGACTTCACTCAGTCTCTCTCTCTCTCTCTGTTTCTTGCTCCCATTCTTTCTTCTTTTCTTTCTCCCACGAGTAGTAGCCAAGCCCCTATTTCCTCACTCCCCCCCTCTCTCCTTCACTCCCCTCTCTCTCTCCCTCTCTCTCTCTCTCTCTCTCTCTCTCTCTTTCTCTTTCACACACACATATGGTAAAAATTATAGTCATGACTCACAGTGCAGCTCTCGTCCCAGCCAGTTCCTCACAGCAACAATGAAAACAGAGCCGGCTGAGAATCTGTGTGTGTCTGTGTATATGGGTGTGTTTATATAAGTGAGAAAGTGTGTTAGAGAGTTGCAGTGTAGGAATGAACGAGGAACACAGAAGGACATTGTAAGGAGAGTGGTGTGTGTGTGTGTGTGTGTGTGAGTGTGTGTGTGTGTGTGTGTGTGTGTGTGTGTGGCAGGGCATGTGAAGGAATATGTGTATGTGTAAACATCTGTGAGTAAACACAAATGCATATGGTTCAGTGTGTGCATCATTGAGAAAGGCGTTCTGTTTAAATGTTGCTGTGGGGATAGCAGAGTGAGTTAGCAAGTGAAGGAAGGAATAAGTCACCATATTCTCATGAACATAAAAAGAGAAGGGGTGAAAAAGGGAAGAATCATGGAGTGAATGGGTGAATCATGGACTGAATCATGGAGTGAATGGGTGAATCATGGAGTGAATCATAGACTGAATCATGGAGTGAATCATGGACTGAATCATGGAGTGAATCATGGACTGAATCATGGAGTGAATGGGTGAATCATGGGGTGAATCATGGACTGAATCATGGAGTGAATGGGTGAGTCATGAAGTGAATGGCTGAGAGACACTTACGCAGGCATGCTGCTGAAGTCTGTGCAGGAGGTGTTTGGCCGGAATAAAGAAGTCCAGCAGATACCTCAAACTGTCATGCTGATAGGTGGTTTCTAAGACAGAGAAGACCTGAAAACACACACACACAACTATTTACATTTCACGAGGAAAGATAATATGACAGACCAGATGAGAGATAGAAGCACACTGACCTGGGATAGGAGAGGAGGAGCAGTGGTCTCAAATGGTGGATAGAGGGAAGATAGCGCCCCCTGCACACAGTCCTCCACCGCCTCCGAACCCTACAACAGACACAAAACAACATCAAATTCTGACAGGAATTTATACGAACAGAAGGAACTGCAAGTGTCACATAAACGTCATACCCACAGGGAACCTTCACACAGAAAAGAGAGGAGAGACATTTACGGGACTGCCGACAGCTTGCTCATTTCACATGCTAAGACACAACTTCCTGTTTAGTATTCCAGGGACCGTCAAACACTTCCTGCAGGTCAAACGGTTGTTATGACCTTTTCAGAAGTTACGCTGACCTGTACACCCCATCCTTAGAACACAAAGAGACACCGGATCATAACACACACACCTGTGAACTCTCTCCTGCGTGAAGTATGTAGATAATGGAGACAAAAAGCTACAGTTTTTCACATGCAAAACACACGCTGTTTATTTTAGCAGCACTGTTGCCATAGCTACTGACTATGTTTTATTGTCCTTTTCCCTAACATTTTCCTATTCCAATATGCAGCCTCTTTCATCACTTCTCACACCCCACCTCTAATCTACCCTCCACACCCTCAATAGCACCCGACAATAACTGTAGCGCGTTTCCTCATAAAGCGTCGTGTTCTTGGGAAGGACAGCTTGGCCAGGGCTGGGTTTTCATGAAAGGCCAAGAAAGCGAGTGGGAGAACGAGAGGAAAGAAAAAGAAACTCCAAGGGAAACCGTCAGGAAAGAAAAGTCAAGAGAGATGGAAGATGGAAGAAGAGTGTGAGGATAAAGGGGGAAGAGCCAGGAGTGTGGAGGAGAGAGTGAGACATGGAAGATGGAAGAAGAGTGTGAGGATAAAGGGGAAGAGCCAGGAGTGTGGAGGAGAGAGTGAGACATGGAAGATGGAAGAAGAGTGTGAGGATAAAGGGGGAAGAGCCAGGAGTGTGGAGGAGGAGAGACATGGAAGATGGAAGACATGGATAAAGGGGGAGTGTGGAGGGAAGTGAGACATGGAAGATGGAAGAAGAGTGTGAGGATAAAGGGGGGAAGAAGTGGGAGAAGAGACATGGAAGATGGAAGAAGAGTGTGAGGATAAAGGAGCCAGGAGTGTGGAGAGAGATGAGACATGGAAGATGGAAGAAGAGTGTGAGGATAAAGGGGGAAGAGCCAGGAGTGTGGAGGAGAGAGTGAGACATGGAAGATGGAAGAAGAGTGTGAGGATAAAGGGGGAAGAGCCAGGAGTGTGGAGGAGAGAGTGAGACATGGAAGATGGAAGAAGAGTGTGAGGATAAAGGGGGAGAGCCAGGAGTGTGGAGGAGAGAGTGAGACATGGAAGATGGAAGAAGAGTGTGAGGATAAAGGGGAAGAGCCAGGAGTGTGGAGGAGAGAGTGAGACATGGAAGATGGAAGAAGAGTGTGAGGATAAAGGGGGAAGAGCCAGGAGTGTGGAGGAGAGAGTGAGACATGGAAGATGGAAGAAGAGTGTGAGGATGG
Organism: Brachyhypopomus occidentalis; assembly: GCA_020368025.1. Classification (NCBI taxonomy): domain Eukaryota; kingdom Metazoa; phylum Chordata; class Actinopteri; order Gymnotiformes; family Hypopomidae; genus Brachyhypopomus; species Brachyhypopomus occidentalis. The sequence continues at coordinate 713,797 of JAGXOD010000054.1, forward strand.
AAGATAAAGGGGGAAGAGCCAGGAGTGTGGAGGAGAAAGTGAGACATGGAAGATGGAAGAAGAGTGTGAGGATAAAGGGGAAGAGCCAGGAGTGTGGAGGAGAGAGTGAGACATGGAAGATGGAAGAAGAGTGTGAGGATAAAGGGGGAAGAGCCAGGAGTGTGGAGGAGAGAGTGAGACATGGAAGATGGAAGAAGAGTGTGAGGATAAAGGGGGAAGAGCCAGGAGTGTGGAAGGGGAGGATAGAATGGAAGATGGAAGAAGAGTGTGAGGATAAAGGGGAAGAGCCAGGAGTGTGGAGGAGAGAGTGAGACATGGAAGATGGAAGAGTGGAAGATAAAGGGGGAAGAGCCAGGAGTGTGGAGGAGAGAGTGAGACATGGAAGATGGAAGAAGAGTGTGAGGATAAAGGGGGAAGAGCCAGGAGTGTGGAGGAGAGAGTGAGACATGGAAGATGGAAGAAGAGTGTGAGGATAAAGGGGGAGAGCCAGGTGGAAGAAAGTGAGACATGGAAGATGGAAGGAGTGTGAGGATAAAGGGGAAGAGCCAAGTGTGGTGGAGAGTGAGACATGGAAGATGGAAGAAGAGTGTGATAAAGGGGGAAGAGCCAGGAGTGTGGAGGAGAAAGTGAGACATGGAAGATGGAAGAAGAGTGTGAGGATAAAGGGGGAAGAGCCAGGAGTGTGGAGGAGAAAGTGAGACATGGAAGATGGAAGAAGAGTGTGAGGATAAAGGGGGAAGAGCCAGGAGTGTGGAGGAGAGAGTGAGACATGGAAGATGGAAGAAGAGTGTGAGGATAAAGGGGGAAGAGCCAGGAGTGTGGAGGAGAGAGTGAGACATGGAAGATGGAAGAAGAGTGTGAGGATAAAGGGGAAGAGCCAGGAGTGTGGAGGAGAGAGTGAGACATGGAAGATGGAAGAAGAGTGTGAGGATAAAGGGGGAAGAGCCAGGAGTGTGGAGGAGAGAGTGAGACACAGCTTTTTGTTGTCCTTTTACCACTGTCAGTGCTTCATTTTTATACCACCACCCCAGTCCAATCTAAGAGGTATATGTAAGAATAAAGGCCATAAGAAGAAGAAGAAGAAGAATGTGATTCAGTGTTGATACATCACATGATAAATCAAAGTTCACAGCACAGAGAAGACTACAGTCTGACCCTCTCCTTTTGTGTTTGATCTTAAGCATCTTAGCTGTTTGAAATTTCCTGATTACTTAATCACTTCACGCATTTTATGAATGTGCTACTACTGGAGCCATGGTGGTGATAACAATCAAATTAAGATACACACTGAACCAGACAGCACAGACTTGTCTCTGAATCACCAGAGATATCAGAAATCTGATATTAGGTTGTATTTTCTGCAACAGTCTGATGTCTTCCATTTAAACATCTGATTTGCAAAAAAAAAAACGTGGTAGTTTGGCTATAGTTATTATCTAATCCAAATATGCAGGCTCAATACTATATATCTGTCTTCACAGAAATACTGGTGCATTACTGATAACATTTCATTTGGTCATACCCAAAGAGAGTGATGTGCTCGTGGCCTCCATGCTTCACTGTTTCGATCTTCCCTCTGCTCACATACAGCTAAAGAGTAAAACACATGTGCTGATCGCTCTCTGCCGAGTTGAACCCAGACCTCCAGCACAACGACATGACCTTTGAGGCAAAGGTTTTAGGTAATGCTACGAGCAAAGCGCTCATGTCTGCCCTGAGCCGAGCTGGACATGTCGTCACATACGACTTTTGACACGCCTGCTCATGGGGCAAAACAACCAGCTGTTTATAAGGGCAAGAGGTAGTGTGCACTAGAGTGCAGTGGACTAGAGTGGAGTGGACTAGTGTGTAATGCAGTAGAGTGGAGTGTAGTGTGCACTGGTCGAGTGCACTAGAGTGCAGTGGTATCTTGTAAAATAAGAGTCCACAGATGTTCCCTATCAACCCAGGATGTCCCATATTTCATTTTGTGTGTGCGTATGCATTTTCGAATAATTTGTGAAATGTAAAGTCCACATGCTAGTCTGCCCTGCTAGTTCTCCCTATTGTTTTATTATACACTACACAAGATCCTATAGCTGACAAAGTCTGTAAAAAAGAATTACATTGTACACCATTAACAGTTCCTGTGCAGATTTAGGTCTGGTTCTGAGGGAAGCCAATCAGGTAGTTCATTTAGAATATCCAGTCTGGTCACCTTAAGCAGAACTTTCTTAGTATCATAACTCATCAACGTCCTGAAGAACTGGAAGGTATTTAAATATTTTATCTTGTATATCTTGTATGAAATAAAATCTTGATCAAAGAACTGGCTGACTTTGAAAAGACTTGTGGATCACAACATTATAGGAACTTTTTTATTTGTATGATGGTATATGTGCTTGTGTGTTTCACTGCTGACAAAAAAATATGACATGCACGATATTGTGTGTGTGTGTGTATGCAGAAGGGTCTTGTGGGGGTCATGCGTACATTTCTCTTCCATTCAACTTCCTCTCTTTCTCTCTAGCCTGAAACCAGGCTGCTTCCAACGGAAGGATCTGCAGACCTCCTCAAAACACACAGAATAGACAGAGAGAGAGAGAGAGAGAGCAAGAAAGAGAGAGAGACTGATCCAAACAAATTGGGAGAATGGGATAGGAAGACAGGAACAGTATGATAGAAAACAGATGCTGGACAGAAAGAAAGAAATGCCAAAAGAGTGGGAGAATACTGAGGCATCATCTAGACGCTCTCCCGCTCCCACACCTCCTGTTTTTCACACACCACACAGCTCCCTGCAGAACCGTAAGGCAGAACCGTAAGTCTTTCCATTAACGTCTCTTCAGGTCCCGTTTTCCTGTGAAAACTAAGTGCGACAAGGTGTCATAGCTACTGATAAAGCTGCTTGCTTTCTGCAGCTCTGCAGCACAGAGACGCGTGTGTTACACACCCCTTTGTGCAACTGCAAATTTAAGAAACACCGTTAACGTTATTCACGTGTGCATGTGTGCACGTGTGCCGTGTGCGTGCGGAACACCCATGTGCATGAACTGATGTCCAGACACCTATTGTCTGTGAAGGGGTTTTTCATCTCTCTCTCTCTCTCTCTCTCTCTCTCTCAGTCTCTTTCCCATCCCTCCCCTCTTTCCTCCTTTCCAATGTGGAAAATGCAACATCACCCTAACCACCACCATGGTTCTCCAAGTCTCCCAAAATAAAGCTGGCCTCTTTCTCCCTCCCTCCCTCCCTCTTTCCCTCACTTTGCCAAACTACTCCACCCTGTCCCACACACCAAACACTAGTTCCATCATTATAAACGGCTTATTTTCTCTTACTGCAAACTGCCTGCAATCGTCCTCTACATATGTATCCCAATGGTTCTTCCTTACTGTAGTTATTGTGATTACAACTGCACCTGTGTTTGCGTGACTGGTGTTTATCGATTTGGTTTAGAGTGTTTCTGCCTTCTGCTAAGTTCACCCATGCAAAAGCGTCCACAAACAGTCAGGATTCTACAGCCTTAATAGCCCCAGACCATAATACCATCCTCTTCCTCCCTACTCATCGAACTCCAGACCGGTTGACGTGCTCGGTGTCCTGCGTCCTGACTGAACTTTCTACAATTTGTCACATCCAGATGCAGTCAGACACATTTCCCGTAATTGCAACTGTACATTTTTATTGTAAAGTACCAAAAATGCAAAGAATATTTTTGTCTATCTTTCCCAATTTACACTTCCTTTTCTAACGGCTCACTGCATCAGTAGCACTGCAGAAACTCCCTATCGAAATCTGCGCTAATGACAGGGGGCTTCCCGGACCCAGCACTGTACACCACGTCGTAAAATAAATTTCTGGAGATAAGAACAGGGCGCAGGGTCAGTTTATCAGATGCCCCTTAATACAGTTTAATGGAAGCATATGTTTGAAAACAAGTAGCCTACAGTACAAGCTTAAAACAAACTGTTATTCAAACTGTTACATTTTAAACGCTAAAACTCCATAGTCGGTCAAATGTGCACATAGTAGACAGGAAACTGGCGAATCCGGCATGAGCGGGGAACTTACCATGATTTACTTGGACCCTCGCGACTGCCTACATTGCCGTTAGTTCTTCTTTCTGTCGTCAGTATACTTGAAAATCCGATATCTCTGTCACATCAACCGATCTTATCAGCGTCAATCAGACCAATGTTTTTATAAAACGGGAGAGACCGAGATTGCTGGGAGGCATGATGTCGGTATTTCTCTTATTTGCCGCGCGTCACTAAGCGCCACGAGAGGACCGTTTTCCCCTCGTCTCAGCCTCGTGCCCCTCCCTCCGCTTTTATAACTGGAACGCCACAGTCCTTCTCGCGACCGCTGCTCCTCTCAACCTTTCCAATATCACCCCCTCGTTGCAGCATAAACATTGAAGAACTGACTGTTCATCTGTGTAACCGCTTTCCCTTAGACGTCCGCACAGACACACATATAGGAACAAACACATTTGTATTTTATTTCAATATAAAAAAAAGTTTTGTTACACTTTTGATTACTTTTATTTTGTTCAACTGAATCCTAACATTAACTCCAGGAGCTACACCACGGATATTTTAGTTTTCCCTCGAAATCCTGCATTTCGTGTGAGTGCACAGAAACGTCCCTAAAGATAAATATATTATATAATGTAATATATACATTATTCTCACAGCAAAGTGTGAAAATAACCCCCACACACACAGGGCCGGCCCAAGCCTTTATGGGGCCCTAAGCTGAATTTCATTTGGGGCCCCCATACCACCACCTCAGCACCAAATTCTGATGTAATTAATAGGCTCATCATGATATCTTGGTGTTATTGGAGGCCCCCTGGTGGCATGGGGGCCCTAAGTAGCTGCATAATTCGAGTATGCCTTGGGCCCTGCACACACACACATTATTGTATTACACATATGTGCTCTAACGGCCAAACATTTTGAAAGAAATTGAGTAACAGCGACATCTGGTGTTCACAATAAGCATTAAAGTGTCGAAACTCAGCAATAAATAAAATGCAATGCAAAAACTGCAAAAACAAATCACTAAACGAAAACATTAAACAACAACAAAACAAGCCTCACCATGTGGAGAGTTTGGACAGATCACATTCATGTGATCAAGTCATGTGACCAGAGACTTCTTTTGAGAACATGCTTGTGATGCTGAAGCAGGACAAAGCCTTATTTGTTGACATTATTCAGCCAAAGTGGCAGCCAGTCAACTGGCACAAGCCCTAAGCACACGGCCTGATATGACATCATTGCTCAGCAAATGTTCTCTCTTACAACACAGCGACGTGGGGCGACGGGAGCACCTGGCATCAGTGGGACCCGTGGCCTTTCAAGATTGATCTGTGCTGTTACTTCCAATGTAAAAGACGCTTAGAGATCATTTGGCAGCGAAGAATATGGGGGGTTCACGTAGACGGCTTTGCACCGGCTGTTGGTAATTGCCTGAGTGCTCTGCTACTTTCGCTGTTGGTCTGAATAAATGGTTCTCTGTAATTTGCCTCCGTGTATTAAAGATTTCAGCACCGAGGATATGCCTGGCAGTTCGGAATGTGTTCCCGTGTCAGATTTAGGTTTCAGCAGGAAGCAAACTTCACTAATTAGGTTCAGATACACATATGTGTTCTACGTGCATCCTGTTTAAATTGAGAACAAGTTCTGTACTTGCATCTCAGTAACATTTTGCAGGATAAAATATAATTAAGTCAGCAAAAGTGAACGGATTTGAAATTAACATTCTCTCTCTTTCTATTCATAATGTATTGCGCTCATGAATTATTTTTCAGTGGGAGGAAATGAACTCAACATCTTCATTCTTTACATTTAATTCATCTTAAATTGTTTGGGTAAACACGAGAGGAGCAGTTAATGCAGCATCACTGTGCCGTTCCACCAGGACTGCCTTGCCCTCTTTTTCTTTGAACGTGGTAACAAAGGGAAGTGATGTGCACACTGAGCTTTTACGGTTTGTCAGCTTTTTGTTTCTATTTAAAGCCTTTTAAAAGTTCAAATCCCCACTTTTAGAGAGCAGTAAAATAAACACTGTGGCGTCGTTTCTAGCTGTGCTCAGTGGGTGGAATGAGACTCGTAAGCACATTTGCTTTGCACTTGTTAATGTAAGAAATGTTTTTATTTGTTTATTTATTTTGCATGTGTGTTCTCTCACTTTGAGAGAATGAGCATAGAAAAAACATTTTTAAATGTCTTTTAAACATTTCAGTGATGCAGGCTTTCCTGGAGTGGATAAGGACATTTCCTGTTTGTCTAATACATCGTAATGATAATGAACACTGAGTTGTATCAACTAAACATTTTTGTACAGACTTTTAGACAACGTGCACTTAAAACATACTGTATATGGCCAAAATATGTTTGTTGGACATCCTCTTCCAAAACCATGGGCAATAATAGTGGGTTGGCCACCACTTTGTAGCTATAATGATCTCCATTATTCTGGTAAAGTTTTCAACAGGATTTTTGGAGTGTGTCTGCTGAAATGTGTGCATTCTCAAAAGAACATTTGTGAGGTTAGGCACTGATGTTTGGACAAGAAGGCCTGGCTTGCGATTGATAATTCCAATTCATCCCAAAGGTGCTTTGTAGGTTTGAGGCCAGGGATCTGAGCCACGGAAGCTCCTCCACAGCAAACCCATGAAACTACGTCTTTACAGACCTCCACTTGTGGAAAGAACAGGAAGTGACTTTCTCCACACACTGCCACAAAGTTGAAAGTACATTGTTGTCTAAAATGTCCTTGCTTGCATTAACGCTACCTTCATTGGAACTATGTGGGTTTAACCTAAACCATGTAGAACAGGCCCTGTCAGCATTATGCGTCCTGGCAGGTAGTGCTCTCGGTAGCCGCCAAACCCTAGTTCGTCCGCCAGACTGCCAAACATTAAAGCATGAATCATAACTCCAGAGAACTAATTTCTGCTGCTCCGAAGACCAGCGGTGGTTCGGTTTACACCACTCTGGTCAACACTTGGCGTTGTACATGGTGATCTTATGGTTCTGTGCGAATGCCAAGCTACGGAAACCTATTCCTCGAAGCTATATTTGCACAGTACCTGCTTCTACAGGTCTGCCCTTTGGACCTGCCTAAGCACTTGTCCCTGACTGGACAACTGTTGTAGACCAGAGGATGAGTTTCCTTTCTGAGCACTGTTTTATTTATTCCTCTTGAATTCAGGGAGGTTTTTTTGCCACTATTGTTTTGGCTTGTTCATTAGGGGCTCAAACCTGGAGTCTCTGTTTAGATGATGTACAGCTGTCGCATGCGAAGCTGCTTTGTGAAAATGTGTTGCCAAAATCACTGTACACAAAATTCAATTGAACTGAACAGAAGGGAAATTCCCAAGCATCGTTGTTCATTCTTAATGACCATGGTGACACAAACAGGTCATATCATGTTTTGTTTGTTGGTCATTTTAAAATGCAGCATTTGCAATATGAGTTATGGATTGATCAAATATGGTTCCTATTTGCTCTCCATAGCATGATCACAACCAACAAGTCAACCGTGTGGACAGAAAGTGGCTTGCTTGTGCCGTGATGCTGAAAATAGGCCCTGTAAAAAGTACTTGACTAAAGTTGTTGTTCTGATCACTGGCAGAGGCACAACATATGGAGACTTGAACTTGAATCAGCCTGTCCCTTTCAAGGCTTGAATTAGTGTTTGGCAACTGCACGCTATGCTTGGGGGAAGAATTATCTGTGGAGAGAAAGCACATACTTCTCATACGTTGTTGAGGAACAGAAGCAAACAGTGCACAAGGACTTTCCTACATGTAACTTTGTACCGAAGTCTGGTTAGCTTTGGTGGGAAAGCACTTACGTTCATGGCTACTTGAAAGCTAATGGACCATTTGGTGACCATTGTACCGTGACAGAATTATACATTGTGGAACAGGGATTTGCAGTGCTTGGCAGACATTTGTTTTTTGTGTTATAAATACTGAATGGGCGACGTTAGTTCGGTCCCATGCAACCACACAGTCACACGGTGCCAGCAGTGCTGGAAAGTTCTCTCGGCTAAACAAAAGGTTTTACACATCAAGTGAAAAATGCGTATTCGTGCAGTCCGTGTGGCTGAAGCTCCAGCTCCCGCCATTCTCAGTCCACTAATCAAAACTAGTTTCAGAACTAGTGAGGAAGATGCAACCGAGTCAGTCAGTGCGAGTGAGACTATCCAAGAGTAGTCACGAGAAATAAAGACTCCAGTGTAGCACTCTGTGTGGGCCGAATCAAGGAGTGCTACTGACCAGTTACCCTCTTTCATATATCGAGGAAATGCTCACAAACGTATGGGGAGCAACATTTTCCCTCACATTACTTCTTCAGAATGCCCACCATTCTTATGCAATGTTGTCTAATCAGGACATCTCGAGGCATTCCCCCCTTTTTTTAATCAGGTGTGTCGGCACCTTCCAGCAGACGATGTCTATCATTCTAAAAGGTCATGCCTTACTATCGAGCGATGCCTGAAGGGTATTGCCTTTCCTCGTACACATTGTGCCAGTAAGAGGGCTTGGACCTTATGCCTCCCACTTGGCTGCAGTGTTAGATGCTCCTCTGCCATTGGACATGGTGTTTGGGTCTCACATTCTGGTAGGTAACATTGACATCTTATGCAGCCGAACTATTTCATGACTGCATCGTTCAGCTGCTTTTATGCTGACATCCCCTGCCTCCTTCAGGCCATGTAGTGAACATGGAATATAAACATATGTTCTTTTCTACTTAGAGCACCTCCTTTTCCACTGCTAAATATTTAATTTCTCTGGGGATGAGTTTACAGCTTATGCACTGCACCAGTCCGACTCCTGAAGCATCTGTCTGGGTCGTGAATGGCAGCTAGACGTTTAGTCTTTGTAGGACTGGCTCCTGACAAACAGGCTTTGAGGTTCTCTGTGGCTTGACTGGATGAATTCTGGATGAACCTCTTGCACTAGCTTAAGAGGCCAAGAAACGACTGGACCTTTCCCCCCATTGTCGGTGGTGGGCAGTTTCCGACAGCCTTGACCTTGTCCACATGAAGCCAATTGCTTCATCCTTTGATCGAAGTTGTAGGCATTGACCACCAGTTATGTCCCATGGACCCTCAGGAACACTTCTCTGAGGTGTTCTAGGTGCTTCTCTTATAGTCTTCTGTGCACCATCATATTATCAATGTAGGCAGTGGTGTGTCATTCTTCTCCTCTCAGAACATCATCCATAAGGTGGTGGACTGTTGTTCTCCAATGGAATGCAGATGGCGTGACACTGAATTGGTACATGCCAGATGGAACTCTGAATGCCATATTTCCACAGACAAGGGTACCTACCAGAAACCCCTACGCAGAGCTACTGAAGTATTGAGCTTTTCCAAGTCTCTCAATCCGTTCATCTACCCTAGGCATGTGGTAAGGGTCAAACGCAGACATTGAACTGAGCTGGGAATAGACATGCCAGATCCTCCATGAAAGGAGCATTTGATGGTGCGATTATAAATATGTATGCTAGGTATGTGGCATTGTGGGAGCTTGTGCGCATTAACTGCGCTTAGAGGAGCCCATTAAGAAGGATTAAATGGATGTACGGAGCATGGAGGCAGGTTTCCTGCCTGAACTTTCTCCATGTCCTTAATAAATCTAATTTCCAGTCTGACAAAAATGTAGTTGATTAGTTACAGATTTGTGTAACATCATATCCAGAAAGGACATTTTGCACTGAAAAAAGTACCAGTTCAGCAATATTTAAATTTTTATTGATATAAATAAAAAATCATGGTATCTACACCATATGCTCTGACCATCTCACTTGCATAAATGAAGCCATTAGGCTTTTTCTGGAGTGATCTCAAAATGTCATGCCATTTTATATATTAGCATAAACAGGTACATTTAAAACATTTTATTCCAGTATAATTACATCAGAAATATGTATTATATTTCCATCAGATCACATATAGGCTATAAGTTAAGCATACGTGATACTCAGATGTGGAGTCCTGTAATGATATTTTAATAGGGATAGTTTATTATTTAATATAAAATTCCACAAATGATAATCGTTTTAATTATCACCTGAGCTTCCTACTAATAGCAAAACCTGAAAACCACTTTTCACTCTTCTGACTGTTAAGTACAAATCAGTTTTTCGGTTTTAAAGTAAAACCAAATTGTTTGGAGAGTGACCACAAGCACTCAAATCTCATCTCGTGCCTGTACCAACATTTTGTGCGTCTGGATGTCCCATTCCCTGCTCTTAAATATTCAGTGCAACAGCACTGCCAAAAGTCATTAACCAATCAGAATGGGTTACAGAGTTGATTGGTGATATTACCACACTCCTACATTTTCACTGGTATGCAAAACCAAACCACATTGGAATGCAAATATTTACCAGTCCTTGTCTAGTACAGGAAATGGACTGACAGAGTGAAGAACCTGAGGTAATCGTTTAAAAAGGTGCAATGTGCCTTCTTTCCGGATGTTTCCATCAGTTGGGACTGCCACATCTATTACTGCTGCTGTTTTCTGCATCTTGCCTACCAGCAGCGTATGGTTTGTTCAACGCTACTTGTTTAATCTGGAGGTCCAATGGGACCTTAACCTTCTTGTTCTCCACCACTTTCTATGGTTCCTCCCATTCAGACTTGGAGTTGCTCAGATCATATACCTTGTATGTGATCTTGTATATGGTCCCTTCCTGTTGGTTAAAACTCTCAGTGCATGCTTTCCTCGTCAGCTTCTTGCACAGTCTGCATCTCGGTCTTCTCTGGTTCAATCGACCTAGTGCTTAGCGCTTGATCTTTACTGCCATGATTAGTGCGTGATTAGTGATTAGATGAAGCATTCTGCTCAAGAGCTGCAGGAATCACAGTCTCACATCAAATGGCAATAAGCTTATAATGAATTCCAGTACGGGCATAGAGAAGGGTTGGTCCTCAACAGTCAGTTGAAAGTGAACATTAAGATGAAATCCATAATCATGTATGTCCTGCCAATCTTTGCACTAATCTGTTCAATTACCATCTTTTGTGAGGTCAATGTAGTGTTTTACCATTTCGGAACAGCCTTAATTACAAAAGTGAAAAGAAAATGACTTTTAAAGTAATTTAAAGTGCTTTGGAATGAAATGGCATTTCCAGCATAGCATGTTCATTCAGCAAATATAAACTGGAGCGCTCATTTGCAGTGAAATCTATTTAAGCCACTCTGAAGTACGTTAGAAGGGACAGTCTCAACCTCAGCTTTTTGACTAACTGGTCGAGTACACAAGGTTGTACTCTGAGATATCTGTGCAGGATTTCATCAGTTAGTCTAACGATATCTGGTCTGGTCTAGCAGAACACTGGGTAGTTGGAGGACTGACTGCAGAGGAAAGGCTTAAAGTGTCACTGGACTTTCGGTTCTGTCTCCACATACCTTCCATTTTAGGCAGTACTACAAAATGAAAAGTGCAAAATGAAATTTACAGTCTGTATAGCCTGTCAGGAAAACAGCCCCACATAGCCCCACTCCCCTCTGCTCTTTCAGACATACATGACATTACATTTAATAAAATTAAAGCCAAAATTAAATAATTTTTTTTTAAATAACTTTTGTTTCTGAATGTCCTTTCCAACTCAAATTGCTACCTCTTGAACATGGAAGATACTGACATGTCTGAATATAGATATTAGCTTTGCCTTCTGCCTTGTGTAACAGATGTGTCTACTTGTGTATCCTCAGACTCTTCTTCTTCTTCCTCCTCCTCCTCTTCCTCCTCAGTATCCTCCATGATCGCCTCTAGCTGCTCTTTGATCTTCTTCAGTTCCTGTAGCCCCTCCCGCAGTTCTCTGCACACCTCCCTGATTTTGGCGGCGAACTCCGTCTTGGCCCCCTTGCGTAGCTCCATCGAGTCCTTAGCGAGGAAGAAGACATCCAGAGCCAGGAAGAGGCCCGACATCACGCCGCTGGCGACCGTGATGGCCTGTGCCGCCTTGGCCGCTCCGCCCGCCGCGCCAAGCACCTGCACGGTGCTGATGAGGCTCTCGGCGTTGACCAGCAGCGCCTTGCCCGCCCGGCCGCCCTCCTTCATCACGTGCTTCACGCTCCGGTTCATGGCACGTTTGGAAATGCTGTCCACATACTGCTCGAAGTTCCACTCCTCCAGAGTCTCCATGCCCGCCTGAGAGAGGGAGCCGAAGAGAGAGAGAGAGAGAGAGGGAGAGGGAGAACGTGAAGAAATGTACTGATAAGGGACCGGCAGATACCCACATGAGGCGTGGAGAGTCCTCCGTTCTGAAAGAGTTCCATTATTTTAAATGAACAAGGCTGACATGAAAAAGCTAAAAAAAAATGTGTCGATATTACTGTCCATGACTAAGGGCAACAGAGCACTTTACAGAACACAGAACAGTTTAACCATATTACACACGTCTCTCGCTCACCTGCAGGAACTGAAGACATTCTTTAATGTCTTTGATCTCCTCTTGATAACTAAGAATAATCTGCTCCACTTTTGCTCTGTCGGTCCTCGAGTGCATTGTGTCCGTAATGTTTGCAGACGCTGATGTCACGCCCCCCGCCGTGGCCACGCCCACCCCCACCGCCGTCACAATTAATGACGTTCCGAGCGTGAACGGCGCCAGTGCCAAACCCGTGATGGTGGTGATGCTTCCCGCCACGCTGGCCACCCCTCCCCCGATGCTGGCCGTCACCGTTTTCTTATGGAAGCTGTCCGCCGCGTCGGCCAATGCTAGCAGTTCGTGAACTCGCTGATGTAACGACTCTTCCCGCTGGTTAAATAAATAAACAAACAAACGGGCGGCCATGAAAACACGGTCAGCGGCGGCTTCTATTGCTCTGCGAACAAGACAGAGACAGAAGAAGTTAGACGAGCCACAGCAACGTCACACCATGTTCGCAACGTTACATAGACAAAAATTATTGTAAAAGCTAAAATTATAATTCTTTACTGCTCTGCGTCTTCTTCATCAAAGTTCGTAGACTCGTTCCATTCGCTCCATCCTGAAGTGGGCAAAGACAGACGTCATCCACACGGGTGACCAAGCACATGTCCATGAAACAGGCACTCATACCTTCAACACCATACATCCATCAACACCATACATCCATCAACACCATACATCCATCAACACCATACCTTCCACAGCCTCCCACCAATCCAACAAACAGTCTTCATCCTGTGAAGAGCAAACACAATAACCTGTATGACTTTAAACATCTGACTTTAATATATTGCTTTATTTATACATTTCTCCCTCTCTCTTTCGCAAAAACCCTATGTAACTTTATAACAGAACTGGATGGTTATGACATCAGCATTACATACATCGCTCTGTGATTGACTACGTTCACCAGGTATTGCCTCTTCTGCCACTGGAGGATTCTCAACAGAGTCCTTCTGTCAAGAAAAAATACACACTTCAGCAAGATATTTTGAAAAAGGCTTTAAATGTCTGTTGGAGCTTTCCATGTTAAATCATGAGGCATGGCATCACCAGTAACAGAGGGGTTTTTGTTCTCATAAAACAGTTTAAGTTCCAAAGTTTGGAGCACATATCTACAAAATACATATGTAAAAAGCAGTTATGAAAGAAATAATACCACAGCCAACCGGCAGAGGTCAGTGTCTGCAACTTAAACGTTATCAATGTAAAAAAAACATTTAACTTTCAGAATTTGAATTATGAAACATATTAAGCAATGTACCGTAATAAAAATGTAATTATTGTAATGTAAATGTATATAAATCTGAGGAAGATTCCAGTTACCTAGGGAAGATACGTATAATTAATATATATATATATATATATATATATATATATATAGTATTTATTTTTGTTCTTTTAACTAATTAACCAATCAACTCATTATTTATTGGGCCAACCCCCCCCACCCCTTGAATAAAACTGAACAAAAAAACAGCAAAGCGGAGCAAATCCCCCATCAGCAGAATTCAAATTCAACAGAACTTTCCACTTTCCACTGTGGATCCATGAAACCACTTTACTTTTGCAGCCCAGATAAACAGCTTTAAACATCATTTTCATGGTTTGCCTAAGTCTTTTGCATAGTACGTCTATTTTAATGTAAACAACAAACTCAAATAGCATCTTCAATATCGATTTGGTATAATGTTTGATATATAGAGGTGATGTGAGAACCTCTCGTGTACTATGCCATGAAATAAGTCTAACATATAGTTTAAGACAAGGCAACCTTGAAATGGTCCCACTCAAAGCCGAGCACCTTAGGAGAGTCAGGTGCAGTGGGGCTGGTGGATGGGAACATATGTTCCTAGAAAAGAAAACATATGCAGACAAAAGAGGAGCAGCCATATTAGCAGCTGCATTTTTAGCAATCACACAAGCATGCATGCATACACACACACATACAAACTCCCACATTCACACCCCAACATTCACCCCCACACACAAACACACCACACACATTCACCCCCTGCCCTCCCACACACACCAACATTCACCCCCTGCCCTCCCACACACATAAAAACACACACCAACATTCACCCCCGCCACCCCCACACACACGGTACTTTTCTCGTCGCTAATTCCTCCATTTTTGGAGTTGAAGTAAACCCTGGATCACACCCCTTCAATGACAAAGATTATTATTACAGTAATTTAACCCCCACACACCCCTGCAGAGCCAGAGTGAACACTCATTTGAAGAACAATGAACCTGGCATATATTTTTATACAGCATTATAATAACTGATTATCCTAAACAAAATCTAACATTTTGCTGCTCGCTACCTTATTTTTGGATTCAAGTGTATTAACCTCTTGTGTCACAGCAGGTTTCTGAAAGACACACACACACACACAAAACACACACTGAGCACACACATGCAGCCTAAAGTAGTCACTATTGGCCAGAGAGCCTTACAATAGCATTTTACTGACAATTAAACATTAAACCCTTGCGTAGCGAGCTGAAGCACACAGCACAGCACAAATATAGCACAACTACAGCCACATCAAAACACAGTGACCCCCACACAAACTTGTATTACCTGCTTGATCTCATCTGTGTTTTTGGTGGAAATAACATCAGTCCGACTCTGAAAACAGAGCAGAGGAGAAAATGGAGTGGAAAACAAGGATCAGGTGCTGAAACAGGCAAACCGTTACTGCTGAGTACTGACAACAGATCGACAGGTGGATTGTGCTGATGTCATTCAGTTGTCTGTATGTGTGTGTGTGTTTGTTTGTGCGCGTGTGCGTTATACCTGTGAAGAAGATTTAAATGGGTTTACTTTCTGAATAAATCCCATAACTAGTCCTGGATTCTACAAGAAAAGAGACAGAATTATCTGCAGTTTAAAATTAAATGAAATTCAAATTTAAAATCTAAAATTCTTTTTAGGTATTAAAAATGAAAATTAATTAAATAAAATAATTTGACTTTTATATGCTGATTGATACTTCCCTCAGAAATTGCAATTTGAGTTGTTCTAGAACATCACCAACATTCAACATGCTCAGACATTCACCTGTATATTTTCAGCAGGTTTATCATCTCCACGTGTGCCAGTGTGGGGAGAGTTTTTGTTTGATTCAGCACTCTGGAGATAAAGACAGCGAATACTATGTGGTATCATACATGTCACACTGTGCAGTTAATGACCGACGAGCATGTACACTCAACATCACACATACACACCTTCTCCATGCAGTGGACAGAAGGTTCCTCTCTTCCAACCTGAATAAAAACAGGTTCTCTACTTTACTGTCCAGCTCCTTAACAACAGACCCATGTTGCACATAGATACAACATAAATAGAACCGAAATTTGTGTGCAATTTTTTTTCCGTGTTTACCTGTGAGAACAACTTGAAAGGGTTGATCTTCTGAATCAACCCACTTATCACACCAGGGTCCTGAAATAACATTTTACAAAATAAAAGGCCCACCAAACGTTAAATTGTTTAAGGTCTCCTCATTCCGTCCTTTATGGAAACTGATCTGACCACAGGATGCTTCTAGTCAACGTTCAACATTTGTGGGAGGAGCCAAAGTACAATAAGCTAAAATAATCTCATGACTCAACGGCGAAGTACGTCACATCGTACAGAACTTTCACGTGATGAGAAGCTCACAACCTCACCTGTCTGGTCTCTGCAGCACTACCCACTCCGCTCTCCTCGGTGACGCAAGATTTGCTTGTGGATAAGGAGCTCTGAATGGGGAAGAGTTCTCACAGCTATTGTCCATGGCATTCTGCACACTCAGTAGGCTAATCTCACCTCAAATAAACTCTCACAAAGAAAACATGAAAACATAGACGTGCCAGCACACACAAACCTTTGGTGAGGTGACCGGGTCAATAGTCAGTTCCTTCATTCCCTGTGAGTAAAAGACACAAACACAAGCATGCTATTTTACTGTAAGCAGTGTTTTACTGAGAACCACCACAAAAAAAAGCATTTACAACTCATGTCATATGACAGGGTAAGCACAACATGGCACTGACCAGCTTAGCAGCCGTTTCTCTATGATTCAGATCCTGAATTCAATTCTTCAAGGGCATGAAAAATACCAGAGAAGAGGAATCAGGCAAGTTAGAACAGGAACATAATAATAAACCGTACCATGTTATAGCCCTCCAGCACTGGCAACGCCCATTCCTGGCATTTAAGGAGGGGGAGGGGGGGGCACTGGGCCTCTCAAATGGGCGTCGCCCATGCACAGCCGCACGGGTGCAACATGGAGGAGTAGATCTGACCCCCGTACATGACCCCAGCCTAGCTCTGGCTCAACAGGGGCGGTGATGACGGGGACCCAGAGACGCTCTTCCTCGGACACAATGCTCTACACCCGTGTGCGGTGGCTCGGGATGAAGGACAGTCGCTCGGAACATGCAGCCCCAGGACATGGAGCACCACCCTGCACTCCCTCCCTCCTGTCTTCCTTCCCGGCTACTGTAAAGAAACACCCCTCTGGAGCCTGAACCTGCTATCCGACTCCGAGTGTGCGGTCGCGCCGTCCACCCCATCGCAGAGGACAGCACCAAAAGGCAAAGGCTAATGCCAATGCTAACTGCTCTCAACAGTCACGCATCCACACAGATTCAATGGCTGCCTTTGAGTAAGTCATAAGACGTACCCGGATGTCTCCTCCACAACCTCTGGCATGTTGCACCGCTGAGATTAGAACCTGAAGCTCAGCCATGGAACAGAACTCTGCATTGCTCCATAACAGATAACTTAATATACACTTATACACATAAACAGAAAGTAACATCACCAATTTTGCCACCCAATCAGTGCCATCTACCGATGTACCTACAGTATGTTTAATGTAGCAGAGTTCTTGTCCATCAGAACACACATACAACACAATGGAAGACAGTTTCCTCTCTCAGAGATGTGTTTATGAGGAAAATCACAAGAGCAACTTGTGTAGTAATAGACTGTAACTGATATTAAATTAACTATATTTACACCACTGGAGGCATAGGACGGCATTAACAAGAGTCTGCATTGAGCTGATGCTTTACTGTGATATATTTCAACTTCAAAAAATTTTATACTTCCTGCATGTATACACATTTACAATAGTACCCAGCACTAATGCCGTATATAAACTTCAATGTACCTTGTGTTCCGATAACAGGTATTACAGGTGTATGCAATTACCTGTGGATTAACTATTAATGGATTAACCATTTACATTATACTCAGTGTCCCTGACTTGTGTAGGTAATTCAAAACATTGGTATAGAAAAAATTAACAATGCCGTGACTGATATTTGGGAGAGGGTATAAAAACAACTGCGTGTAAATGCGCACACGCGCACACACACACTTACCTGTTCGGTTGGCATTGGTGTGAACACAGGTGCCTTTTCGTTTTGAAACATGCAACCCGGTCTACAGTTGGCTATCCATCACACACACAATCCCCAAATACTGTTAGGAGCACAGTCTAATCAAAGTAATTAGTACCAGTTACTCTCTGGAAGAGTACAGCAAATTTGCGGACTCCTGAAGTGTAATATTTCTCTATAACAGTGCTAGCACGTTGCTCTGTCTTCTCACTGCTTTCAACATTCCTTTCCCCTCATAAATAGTGTACTGTACTATGAAAAATAGCTCTTCAACTGACAGTAGTGCCCCATGACTACATACAAATACCAAGTTAACTCCGGAGCACACTAAATAATCAGCATGCCAAGACGTTTAAAGACGTGTTATATACGTGCCCAACTAATAATAATCGCTATTTATTATTTTTAACGTACTACTTTAGAAACACAAAATGTACACAAAAACCGAGTTTAGGGGTCTAATAGCCACATATTAAAAATACATGATATAAAGCAAGGCCGATGACTTCTTTTGACATTGGCGATATGCCGGCAAAGGGCTGTGAAGGGCGTTTAATCCCGCGGATCTGACCTAGTGCACAAGTCCTGCGTGATCAAGGGTGAGACCGCAGGATAACAGCTTGGAACAAAACTGCTTTTCAGTAGTTCAGTACGTTTTTCTTAATTTCACGTTTATTGCCTGTTGGAGATAACTGAGCACAAAAAAATTGTTCCGCAAAAGTAGGCTTACTTTTACTTGCGTGCTGTCAGATGAGTGTTTTCGTGTAACTCACAAATGTGGGCTCCCATAACGCAAAATAAACTAACCACTTTGGTTTGGGCGTCGGCTTTAAAACATGTCAGAAGTTGTCTCAACACATCTTCATACAGTTGTAAATCCTTACGCTACTGCAATTTGAATTTGACCAAAAAAACAAACTCGAAACCTACCCAGTAATATGTCAGAAATGCGAAGTCTTGCCGTGACTGAGGAAGTTTGAGCCGAGGCTCCCCTCCTTCTCGATGTTGGAAAAATCAACGAATCAGAATCAGCGGGCGTGAAACGGGCGTCTTTACGTCACTTCTGCTATAGGATACAGACTGGCACGTCTGGGAGTAACAGTTCAGTATTAATACTCACACACTCAAAAAGGAAAAATGCAGCAAAGAATCTACAGAATAGAAACGTTAAACATTTAAAGGTATCTTTATTGCCAATATTATTCTTACAAAACCTAAAACAAATAGAGTATTGCACAAAACATTTATGAAATAAAATCGTTAAATTGGACCAGATACACTTACAAGGATAGACAGGCTACACGTGCAAAAAAGAGATAATTCACAAGCAAGCAGATAACCAAAGAATGTAAGGAAGAGTCTCATTACAATATATTAAAGATTATATAGGGAGATTAAAATGTACACCTAGAGTGCACAAAGCAAGGCAGTGAACTGATGGATGCTATGTGTAAGGTGTACTGCACATTGGCCATAAAACACCAAAAACTTAAAAATGATTCCTATTCAAACTATTTCGGGCTCTGTGGTTTGATGCCAACTGCTATTCAATTTACAGCTAAGAAGCAAGGAGACCAAACAATATTAAAAATCAGTGATTGACTGTGCAAGGCATTGTTCCCTGTGGAAGTGATTCTTTTAAAGGAGTGGCCTGCCCAAGCAAGAAAGCAGAGGTACAACCCCAGCCATGCATGAGAAAAACGTGATGTGTTCGACAGCCACAAAAGTGAACGTTTAAACATTAACGTGCATGTGATATAGTCCAGCCAATCATCTGGTGTGTGACTATGTAGACCTCAACTGCACATCCAAGCTCTCTCAGGAGCGCTCACTGAAACTGTAGCCAGAGTAAATACATTACATTCCTACTTCTATACTGATTAAATATTCAGATGAGACATCAGGGTTAATCATCATACCTTTCTGGATCCTTTGTAGTGGCTACTCTTGTACAGTCCCCATACACTCCACACTCTACCGTTGGTGGTTAGGTCGCGCAACTTCCTGACCCGTCTCGACATCTTTGGCGCATCCAATCAAAACCCAAGCGCAAGCCAGCGGCGGCGGATCTAAACGTGCCCGGTGGCGTCCATGAGCTGCTCCCTTATGGAGTTGAGCTCCACCAAGCCATCGTGCAACTGTTTGGCCAGCAGCCGCACTCGCGCAGTCACCTCCTTCTTGCATCCCTTCTTCAGCTCGCGAGAGTCCTTCACGAAGTACTTGTCCATGCCCTTGCACTCGTTGTTCAGGGCCGCCATCGCGCCGTTGACAATCTCCTCGGCCCGCTCCACCGGTTCGGTGACCAGGCTGACGGTCTGCAGGGCTCGCCGCACCTCCCAGTCGCCGGCGTAGTAGTTGTTGCGCCGTAGCAGCGGGTGGCAGCGCAGTCGCCGGACGCCCTCAGCGACAAAACGCAGGCAGCGTTGCAGGTCCGTCAGGCGGGTCTCGTGGTCCTGCACGATGAGCTCGATCTTCTTGCGGTCCTGATGAAGAGGACAAAAGGACAGTGAACGTCTACAAAAGGTCGTTCCTCACAAGATGTCTCTCCCGCAACCCCCAAAGATCATTTTACTACCATAACATTCCTTGGATGTAAGAAGTACATTAAACATCCTTAGTTAAATAAATAGCGGCAAGATATCATGATATCTCAAAGGTAGAGTTTATTTTACTTCACACTGAATGACTTTCATACGTCAGAAAATGTTTACACCAAATACCATTCTGTAAGGCCAAGTTTGGGAACTTTTTCTGCCTTTCCACTTCAATACTCATCAACTGTACTCATCCATTAAGTCAGAGCTACGTCCCAGATATGTGAAAGGTGCAAACAGTGTTCGCCAAGTTTCCACACATTCTACACAACAAAGCAAAAAGTATGTCTGTTTTTATGTCTTATTTCTTAAGACATTTTTCAAAGATATTGACGCATTCACAATGAATAAATCCATCAGATTATAATTTAGGTTCGCCAAACTCTATTTATACTGATACCAAAGCGCATTTCACACACGTAGAAGACATCCAAGATTTTGGGACGTCCACGAGTTTTGATTTCCTATTTATTTAATCCATAAAGCAAACACCTAATCGAGGTTAATCAAGGTTCCTTTAATACACTACTCACTACACATCTGCCTACAAGCTTAGCAGGTCTTCAAAATGAAGAAACCAAAGGGCAACAACTCACACTCGTGTCATGCACGTTGTCTGAAATAGCCGCGGAAGCTGCCGTGATGCCGCCCGCTGTGGCCACTCCCAGCCCGACAGCAGACACGATCAGCGATGCCCCCATCGTGACGGGCGCTAACGCTAGTCCCGCGATGGCCGCCACGCCGCCCACCGCCGTCGTGGTGCCACCCGCAATGTTCGCGAACTTCGCGCGCCGGTGGAAGTTGCTAAGGTCGTCAGCTATGGCGTAGAGGAAGATTACGTGCTGGTAGAGAACTTCGGCTTGCTCGGTGAAGCTCTTGTAGAACACGCGGAGGCCACGGTGGACCTTCCCAGCAATATCAGTGAAGGATCTGGTGAAGAGGAGGGAACTGGTGTGTATATGCGTATAAACGGGAGTGTGTGGGAGTATGATTAACTTGTAATACTACAACATTACACAGCCATGCAGCCTAAAAAAGTAGGGTAGCTGTTTATAGAAAAAATTTTTTAAAATGACATTATTGCATCCTTTTAGTAATAAGACAAGCAAAGTGTTTTGAAAGACACAGTCATCCAAAATAAAAAGTACAAGTACACTTGAGAAACCAGCACCGCTCAGCCAATCTAGGTTTGGTAAATCCAGAGGGTAATGTTAGCATTTGCTAATCTGCCACAGTGACTGGGGTAACTGTGACTGGGGCTAACCTGCCTGCTGATTATCACCGTTTTGGCCCCTTCCTGTTAAAATTTAATAAAAAAGTCCCTGAATTTCAACAAAATTCTTAAACAACACCTACTTAGTTTCGTCCTCTTTAAGGCTGATCTCCTCATCTGACGGTACCTCATCCCACACTGGAATGGAAAAAGAAAGATTGTGATCATTTTTCTTTTCTGTCTGTCATTATGTGATTTGATGTGTTTTTGAGTGAAAGGTCATCAGAGTGCTCACATTCTACTGTGTTCCACCACTCCATCAGACTGTCAGTGTCCTGCAAGTACGAACCCAATAAATAACAATCGTTATTGCACATGGATATGCTACATTAAAACTTTGGAAATACAAGATGAGCAATTGCTTGGCATAGCATTACATGGTGTTGCCAGGCCATAGAAGTAAATGTAACTTGATGAATAAGAAAATTAGACTATTAGTGTCACAAGGGCCACACATCTGATCATGTCAATAAGTATATTGGTGTTGTGAGGACCAAATAATTATAGGAAAGTGGACTTCTAACTTACAAAGTTGAATCTGGGAACAAAAACGCCTAGTTTCATAAAAACAAAACCTCATCCCTTGCACCTGTGCTTTAATTCTTTATCTTCACTGAAGTTTCAATTTGTTTCTGTGAGATTGAGTGGTTTCTGGTTTGGGGTTCAGGCAAGCCATTTACACTGCTTGTGTCTTGTATTATCAGTATGTAGCTAGTATGTTTTTCGAATGGTGGGATAAAGACTGACTCCTTCCTCTTCTTCCTCCACTGCCTCCAAGTGCTGCTCATCCTCAGGTTCTTTTGATCGCCACACATCGATCTGAGAAGACCTCCACTCAGCCTGAGGAGACAGAACACACACGCGCACACACACAGTGTTATTATTCACGGTGAAACTGGTCAGAGCAACACTGCCTCCTGATCTCAGTGAGAACCCGGTTGGGAAAGCGTGCCTGTTTCTCTCAAAAGGTGGACGGAGAGATCAGTAGTGATCTTGTTGAACTGGTTTAAGCATGTCAGTAAGCCCAAAAGCATTTTGGACTTTGCTAACTCACATGACTCAAGAATGCTTAATGTCTGCACACCCCCCCCCCCCCATCCCCCGCCTGAGGTAAAACATACTGTGCCGTAATACCATCTGAAAATGACAAGGCACTTTGCTAATCACCAAGAACACCTCTGAACTGTTCTACATGTTAAAATTAGAGTTGTATATGGATACCTTAGCTGCCTCTGAAAGGAAGTAGTCACCGGAGGTAGCACCTATAGGACCAAGGTCTTCAGGAAAGCTGTCCGGGTCTTTAGCCTACAGGGTCAAAAGTACAATTTGAATAAAAAAGCGAAAACTGGCCTTATTAGCACTGTAACAAAAGACAGACTAAGGTCTGGAGACACACACAGTTAAGCCAAAACCATCACCTTTGACTCTTTGCTCAGCTTTTGTGATTTTTTGAAGTTTTGTGGCTTTGTTTCCTAAAGACACAAAGCAAACGATTTTTGTTAACTAGTCCAGATAAAAAGACAGCAGAATGATGGGTTAAGATGGAGAGCGAAGATGGAGTTGTAAAAATACCGGAGTGTATTCTTCTGTCGAGATCCAAGAGTCCTCCCACTCTCCTGCTTTCAACAGTTCCACTCCTTTTGCTGGCATTTCTTCATCTTCTAGCTCCTAAATGCCACAACAGAAAACAAGCACATAAGCATTTGGAATCACATTCTATTTCCAGTCCCAATAGAACTAGCATGAAAAAGGAAATTATTAAAAGAGAACAAACCGATAAAAAACAATATAAATATATACAACCTTAGAATCACTGCAAGATTGCAGAGGCACTCTCAAGATAGGTGGTTTCTTCATCTGCAAAAAATGCGATATATGGAGGCACATGCATGAAAATAAAAATACTTTATTTATCTTTTATTTAAAGATTAAAAGATTAATTTAGATTAAAATCAGAGGAAAACAAAACCAGGTCAAATACCTCACTGTAGGTCTTCATGTCACTGGCTTTATAAAGATCTGCACCTTTCTGTTGGAATTCTGCATCCGCTGTGCTCTGAAAACAAATAGTTTTAGAAGAAACATTCTTTTTCACTAGAAAAAGGAAAAATTTGAAAAAACATCCACAGGAAAAAAAAAAGATTTTACCTTTGATCCTTTTCGAGGCAAACGGGGAACTCTGATCTTAACAGATTTCTTCTGCAAAATCAAGGCGGAAAACCCTTTTTAAAATTAGTGGACTCGAACACGAACACATCACACTGAGAAGGTAACACCATAAGAATTACCGGTCGAGTGACTTCTATATCTTGTGTTCTTTCACTGCTGTTTAGAGGAGTGAGGGTGTCATTGTAGAACACCTCTTTCTGAGCATTAAAACATACAAAAATGGAATCAGGTTCATGTCATTCAGATTAATACATTTCGATAAGTGTGTGTGTGTGGTGGTGGTGGGGGCATAGACCATCAAACCTTTGACCGCGATGAGGGGGTGTATCCTGACGCACCCTCTTCCTCATTGTAAGAAGAACCCTACAAGGAATGGAAAATTACTAAATACAACATGGTGCGTTTATTCTTGCAGTTTTTTATTTAAGTAAACTGCAAACATGAAATCGGAGAATACAGCAAGTACCAGGATGTCAAAGGAGTGACTCTTTTCGGAATCAGTTTTAGCCATCGTGTCCTAAAAACACATGCAAAAAATGCCAACATGAAAACAAAGTCCAGGTACAGAGTATCTGGCCAAACACATTTTCTAGGTCCCAAAAAGACACGTCTATGAAAAAAAGGATGTATGGTCACTCTATATGATAAAGATATATATTCGGATTTCAATTTTGAAATATATAGGTAACTCACAACGAAAGCATGAACGCTGAAAGTTGCTTTTACATTACTAACATTAACAAGCTAGCTATTGTTCTTGGTTGTCTGCAGTTTCCTGCTACACCTAAGAAGGGCAAGTAAACCTTGCTAAATAAAAAGCTACAGGAATCTCGGTTATCCTACATTGGGCCTTTGCGTCTCTACATTAAGCAATATGATATTATGTGGATATGAGCAGGGGCATGTTGTTAGCTTAAGTGTTAGTAGCTGGCACAGTTTAATTCCTTTTAAATATTGAACTAAAGGACCACTGTGTGTTGTGTAGCTAGGCAACATTAGCAGAATCAGACAGAAATCTCTTCTGATTTGCTCCCAGAGAGCTATTTGCATGTTATTTTGAAACCAAATCTACAATTGCTATTGAGATTGTGATTGAAAACTCAATTAGATTTTTTACTTTGGATTTTCAATGTCTGTATAACCAGGAAATTAGGTTTGAAAAATCAGATTCAAATGTCTTATGGCAGGCCAATATGGCAGCCTCAACCCATTTATAAATGTCTCCCCATTTTCAAAAAACAGAACTGGTGATACAGTAAATTGACTTATATACAGTGAGAAAATACAGAAGAGGTCACATTCCTGTTCACACTCACCCAAAAACTAAAGAAACAAAGCTCATATTACCTTTGATCCTTTCCAAGACAAACGAGCAACTTTCAGTTTAACTGGTTTCTTCTGTAAAACCACAAAAATCCCTTCTTAATCACGACGGTTACAAAAAAAAAAGAAGCATATTGACAAGTTAACATCGGAGACTTACTGGTTGATGGCCCTGTGTTTCTTTCGTTTTTCCACTGCTGTGTAAGCTCATGGGGTTGTCGGTACCTTTCTGAGTGAACATCTCATCCAGGTAACCTGCCTGAAGAGGAAAACGTACCTAAAATCAGGTACACTGGCATTCCAATTCAAACTTCCACTAGCATTCCAACTGCAACGCAACAGTAGGGTTGGCGGACACCCTCAGACCTTTGACTCCCATGAGGGGGTGAACCCTGTCGCACCCTCTTCCTCATCAAGAAAACATCCCTAGGGGAAGGGAAAACATAAAATGTTCTAGTCACTTCTTAGAAACCACACTATAAACATACACATGCAAATGGACAACCATCTCCAAGCCACACACAAACACACTGCAGCTTATTTTCTCTCAGCATTGGATATGATGATAACATGTTAAGCAATATTAAACTTAATATAAGTTCATAAGTTTAAAGACCAAATTAAGTCTAAATTCATACACCAATATGTGTAATGAAAAAATACCTTTGGTTGATCTGAAAACTGGAGGTCTTTCTTGTTCTTCAGGTCATCTTCAAAGGGATCCTACGGAAACAGAGTGTATTACATGAAATCATCGGATGTTTAGGTCATTAATCTAATAATGAAACTGACTTCAAGACATTCATGTTGACAAGTCAAAATATTCACTTCATAAACTTTAAGGAGAAAGAACGCCAGGTTCTGCCTTAATATCAACAGTATGGAGAGAGAGAGAGAAAAAATATTAACCATTAACATTAACCATTACCTATGAAGAATGAGTTATTGGCATTGTCCCCATTTTGCATGACTGGTTTCAGTTTTCACAACAGTGGAAAGTTGTTCTGTTGCTAACATTTTTCACATTTAGCACACAAGCTAACCTACCTTTGAAGGCTGGTACCGCAGAGAGGGTTTCAGTTTCAGTGGCTCCTTCTGTTAAACAAGAATCTTACACTGTATATTCACACGAGTTTGTATAAATTAATTTCAGAATACAACAGTTTACATTTGGTGAGAAAATTAATATAAACATACCGGTCTGCAATCTTTCAACTCCTGCAGTTTTTCCTTGCCATTCCACAGATCTTCCTCGATCTGCACAGATCCTCTACCCTCCAGCAGATCCTCCTATAGAACACACAGAACTACCATTAAAGCAAAGCGTCATACATTTTTTTTCCCATGACAGTGAATGTTCTTACCACAGAATTGCAATAAGTGAACTAGGTCAAAACCTAAGCAATATCTTGACCCAATGAATATCTTTAGGTCAAGTTAACTGTAAATGTTGATTTTGCAAACATCTTGAATTCAGACACTTAGCTACATGAAGGTGTTTCACTTATTGATGCTTTGTTAGTAATAGCAGTGCAGTGTAACCAAACTACTGAACTGTTTAACGCGACATGCATTTTCTCCAGATTCATTCTGAGCTACATACAGCATTAACAATGCAAACCTTGCCGGCATGCAGAGGACTGGGATGGCCTGTTCCATTTTCAACACCTTCATTACGCAACTTTGTCTGGTTGAACAATAAACAAAATTACACAAAAGGCTCATTTCCCAATCTTTAAAATAAAAACTTAATTCAAAAACACATTCATAGGTCTTTATGGGTTAAAAATATTACCTTTGACATTCTGTAATGCAAATGAGGAACTGCAATTTTAGTTTTTTTCTTCTGTTGAGAATGAGAATACGTGTTATTCCATACGTTCGTATGCAAATGGAAAGATAATGCGTTGGTTTTAGTGAAGGAAACCTTCTCCGATTTGTGGTCCATTGCTGTGCTCTGTTCATCTTGATCCGATGAAAAAACGTCGTCCACGGTGCCGTCATGCGACTATGAGCGAAGTTGCACAATTATCGTCAAGCAAAATCCATCTACATCTATTCTAAAATCCATCTATTCAGTTATCGATGCTGTAATTAGTTCTACCTTTGATGCCCAAGGCAGCGGACTTCCATAGACACTGTTTATACTGTCTGTAGCGCTTTCCTATTCCATGAAACATTCAGAAAATTACCGCGAGCGGTAAACATCAAACAGCCAACAACTCATAAATATCAAGCAACGATCAAAAAAGCAGGAATAGTGCAAGTACCTTAAGTTCTTTGCTGACCGTATCGGTCTCAGAGAGTTTTAGGTCATCTCCAAGTTTATTCTGAAACCCAGAAAGGTCATGTCATGGCTTTTTTTTCCATTTTTAAAATCAATCTGGGCGAATTAAACTTCAGCAAGTCTGACGGATGCCTTTACCTTCGACTCTCTTCTAGACAGGATTGAAGACCTCAATTTCTTGCCTAGTTTCTGAACAGAGGGGGATTGGCACAGTATTAAGTATGAACCCGGAGATATTTTATAAAGAGCTTATATGGCTAAACAGTTTAGAGACATACTATTTTGCTGTTCTTCTTTCCAAAAGTGTTTGTTGGGGCTCCTTCAAATTCTGATGAGGAGATCTAAGGATAATGGGAACAGTGATTTGCTTTCTACAAAGAAAATATAATGAAAGAACAAAACTACAGTTCACAATGAGGTTCATCTGAACCTGTTTTTTTTTTCTTTTCAAAAATGTCCCATCATGTCAGTAACTTACCCTCAACGAATCTTTCCTCAGCTTAAGTTTTCCAGCCTGATAAAAATAAAATTTGGTTTGTGTGTTTTCAAAGTATATAACTGGTTGCTTTTTAATACAAAGGATTTTAATATGCACTAACATAGCCTAAACGTATTATGCTTATCTAGTATTGGATAGGAACCCATTTTGGAACCACTGTGTTTTTGACCAGCCCAAGCCAAATGGAGCGAAAGTCCTGGAAACATTCCTTTAGCTCCTTATGTTTAGTGGAACAGTTAAAGCTTGAGAACACATCTTTCTATGCTGAGCTGCAGAGTTCACTGTATAGAGGAAGAGGTTACTCAAATTACTATGGAGGTGCATCTATTACTGATGCTACTAAAGTGGAAATTGAGTATGTTGCCAGTTACATACTGGCTTCCATTCTGGAGAAAGTTCAGGGCTGTCTTCTGGCCAATCCTCAACACATCTTTCCTGTGTAACACACACACAGAGTTTAAAACCAGCCTCCAAACTGATACTCCTCCAAATTTACACACATACACACTTACGCACCTGACCGATGAAGAGAACATCTTCATAAACTTGCATATCGTTTTTCTCAGGTTGTGCCGTGCCCTTTAAATCAAAACGTTTTACAAAAATATGCCCATATGTTATAATAGAAAACATTATTAAAAACAGAGAAAGAAATATCAATGAATGTTTTCAAAATGATAAAATTACATGAATATTGATTTTGCCTCGTGGGACAACAGTGGGAGGAGCAGGTGTGGGGGAGAAAAGATCAGGTGTGGGGGAGAGAGGTGCAGGTGTGGGGGAGAGAGGTGCAGGTGTGGACACGGCCCGGGGCTGCATGGGTATAGGAGAAGTTTGGGCAGCAGATGTGGGAGAGACTACAGGAGGTGTGGACCGTGTGTGAGGGTACATAGCCTAAAACAAAGAAATACAACAACTTTGACAAACATACTGCATTAAAATATGTACAGCCAGGTTTCTCCAAACCAGAAAACCTTGATTGTGTGCGTGTGTGTTACCTGATTAGGACTCTTATGAATTTTAATCCTTGGGACTGGCTTCAGCACGCGTCTTCTGAACATCTGTAAAATTGAGAAGTCTTGTATGGAATCCTTGGTTCTTTATCATCATCATCATCATAAGTGTTCAGCTGTGAATCCTAAATGTTCTTACCAGCCCTCCATCTGCTAGGCTATGTGGACGTGGCATAACTGAAGGAGATTCTTGGAATATTCCAATCCCTGGTGTTGAGTGGGCATTGAATTGGCTTTCTTGGGACTTCACAGCAGAGTTATCAGACAGTGGATCGAATGCTTTAATCTCAGCTGGCATGGTTGCTGGGGTCTGATATAATGGAGTATTTTGGAGTCCTCCATTTTCTACACTGCTCAAGGGGGTTTGAAAGATATCAGTAGACACAGATGTCGGTGTGCCTGTGAATCCTTCTGGTGTTTGAAATAAGTCAGTTGTTATGACAGGAGGAGGGACAAAAACATCTGACCGCCAACTAGACGCTGTGGTAGGTGGTGATGTAGATTGGAAATTATTGTTTTTTTGTTTGGACAGGAGATATTCCAGGAGATAATCCTTCTCATTGGATGATTTAGTATGTTCAGTTTTCTCATTGGCTGCCATGCTCTCTTTGGCACTATAAGGTTGGAAAATGTCCGTTTTCTGTTTGCTTGATCCAGTGTGAAGGGGTTCTGAAGGCCAAGAAGTAGGCGTGACTTGGAAAATGTCATCCATGTGATTGGTGGATGTCATTTGCTGGGGTTTTACTTCCTGGCTTACAGCAGAATGTGGAAAGGCAGCCCAACCATTCTCTGCAGGAATAGGAGAAAAATCCATCTTCAGTGGCTCATGTATAGTGGTGGATGACGCGGAAGCCTGAAACCAGTCATTATTTAGTTTAGTGCTTAAATCCTTCATTTTTGGCAGCTTGTTTTCGTCAGCCGTGCTTGTGTTGAAATCCTACAAGATAAAAATAATTAGCCAATATGTTCTGCGCTTAAAAATATATGACCACCACCAGAACCTTATAGCTTACCATGCTTCGTGTGGAAAATGGGTCCAGAGTTGTTGAGCTGTGAGTGAGTCCATTAAGTTTGCTCTGAGGGTCACAGAGAGTCCGTTTAAAAATCACAGGCCTTAAATCACACCCGTAAGCATTCACTGTCGATTGAGGAATGAGGTCTGAATAAACAAGTAAAAATATGATTACCTCTGGGGTAGAGAAGAACGGGTTCCTTGGACTGCATGTAGCTCCATTCTAGCAAACAGAAATGTATATAGTAGTCTCAAGCTTTTAAAATATAAATCAATGCACAGAAGAAACATCTTACTCCTGTATCACAGACTCTGCTGTTCAAACCAGTCAGCAAAAAAACAAACAAACAAAAAAACCTCTAAATACGGTTAGGGTTAGGGTCCTTACCTCAGGTGATGCCAGAAACAGGTTCATGCCACCATTGTGCTAACAGAAAAATATTTGTAGTATTTAACTGTGTTATGATTATAGAGCAAAAGCTGATGCATACATATGGAATGGCAATAGTATGATCTTACCTGTGCTGACAGACTAGCAGGAGTTTCTGTGCCCCAGATAAGATCTAAAAAATTTCCTTCCTAACAAAACCAGGGATAAATAAAACACAAAGCGATTATGACCCAAGACACTTCTATGATGTAGATTTAATCTTTATTATAGTTCACATAGCAGCAGCATTCCTCTAAAGCACGGACAGCAGAAACGATGTTTCTAGAAACGATGTTACAATGATGTTTTAGACTGTGTACTAGCCAGTGAGGGATGATGGATTTGGAGGTATATGGAAAGAGACAAAGATTAAGAAAAATAGTGCCTACACATAAGTAAAGTGCATGTGTCTGTTGTACGAGTGCCTGAGAGCTGTAAATCAAGACTGGAGTCTTAAGTTAGCGTCAGCAAGCACAACAGGTTCAAATTTAATGTAGGCCAAGAAAACGCTGAAAACAAGACGTTCAATGTATGCTCGAAATTTCACAATCGCCTGTTTTAAATATGAAAATTCCACTGACGCGCATTAAGTACAAATGTGAAACAATTAAAAGCAATATTTTCACCCTCGCAGTGTGAGTCTAAAGTCGTATTAGAAGCTACTTCGTTGTTTCAGGACATCTACTCACCTTCCATCGTTCCCCTGAAACCTCATTTTGACCACCACCATCCAACTTACGCGTCTCCTAAAATAGTTTTACACTACAAGTTACAGAATGTTTCAAAACTTTCACGTCGTTCAGAAACGCTACGGGAATTACGCTGTTTTAGTCATTTAATGTCACACATGCCTAACCTACTTTGTTTTTGCGTTTAAAGTGGAGAATATTCGGATTTAATTTTATATTTGCTTACCATGTATTCCTTACGTACGCTGGCTTGAAAATATCCGACATCAGAGGCGGAGACAGTCCACTTACCAAACTCGTTAGTATACCTTCCCTGCCTGAAAATATGCGAACTTGTTTAACTCGTTGATCTTACCTGCACAATTTAGATAGTGTCAGCATGACAGAGAGAAACGCGCTAATTCCACCGGAAAGACTCATTACCACACACGTTATAGCAATTAAAGTGTGACTTGTTTGAGATGTAAGGTCATCCTAAACATGCAGCAGCATCTTTTTTGTAAAAATATTAATGTTACATCAAGGCCATGTCATGCAGACTTAGTTTCTTTAGCATCTATTGGCGCACTCTACACCACGAGCTGTCAACAGGATTAGCGTGGATTATGGACTATTAATGGTGTGTGGGTAAAACATTTTTATTGTATTACTATTTTGTGTGTTTGTCTTGAATATTTGTTTTGCTGAGTCATGGTTTTATCAAGCTTCGTTTCCGCTAGTGTATCTGCTAGTATTAAAATATACATTTTAATTAATTTATATATAAATTATTGTGTTTATTTGAAAGATGTTTACTTCAGTATTAGAGTTTACTTACTTGTTGAATTAAGATAGAGCTTTTAAGTACAAGTTGAATCATTCAAATAAAAATAAATAAGAGTGCAATTTTAAAATATCTCTGTAAAGATAAATCTGTATCTTTAAGGGAATGAATCTGATTTACTGTCTGTGACCCTCAGTCAGAACACTCTGACATTCAGTTCACTCCCTTATCTGTGTGTCTGCTCCTCAGTTAGAACCTCTCTCCCTCTGTCTCTGTGTCTGTCTCTCTCTTTGTCTGTCTGTCTCTCTCTCTGTCTGTCTCTCTCTACCTCTCTCTCTGTCTCCCTGTCTCTCCCTGTACTTTTCCACTATCCCTAGACCCAGTACCTCCTCTCCTGATAAGGAGAACACCAATCATACATATGTTTTATTATTCTTACCCAATTGTGTTAAGACACATCTTCTTTATTCTGTATTTAACTACATGTATTATCATTAAACTTTGGAACTCTTTCCTGACACCCGTGTGTTGTGAGTCTGTTCTCCTGGCCAGCAACGGAACACTGAGGTCTGTACAAATTTATAATCCTGTCTATGAACCCTGATGGTTTTGATCTACGTCTAGAGACGATTTCAGAAACCTTACCAGTATCTCTGTAAAGATAAAATATCTCTGTAAGATTTCAGTGATGTCAAATATGTTAGAATGTAGAATTAAATACTGAATTATAAAAATTTAAAGCTATGATCTGAAGGTGTTAGATATGTAATTAAAATTATGATTCACATTTTATTAACCTATGTGAATGTGTTGAGGGAAAGTTGAGGTATCATGAGAACATCCATACACTCAACAAAAGGGGCTGGTTAGGATATAATAGGGTTGGGGTAATTAACAGAGCGATAAAAAACCTGACTTGCCAGAGCTTCACTATGTAAAGTTATTCATAGTGAGAAGCTAGCAGGAATGAATAAGTAGCTGCATATTGCATCTGTATAGAAATTAGGATGACGCTAGCTAGCACTTACAAGCACCTCATTCTGCTTTTCTTTCTCACATACATCCACAAACTTTAACATTTTTTGTAGCCTCACAATTCTTGTCTGCACATCCAACAGATCATAGAGACCATAACGCATTTACACATTTACTCCCGACAATCACAGACCATGGTGGCAGGAGGGCTCTGGAATCACCAGTCTCCTGTTCAGAAGGATGGCTTCATCTCAACCCCAGTATTCCTTCACTCACTAGCTACATGTCCTGGTTCTGACTGAGATCCTGGATCACGCCTGAGGACTCAGTGAGTCAGACTGCCCTGTCCTCTCCATTCTCCACAGTGTCTTGGCAGGAATGGTGGCACAGGTTTACTGTTGTGTCAAAAGTGGCATTTCACCACTTTCTTTCTCCCCTCTTTCAATCTTTTCTTTCAAATTTTATACAATTACAGTGCCTTTCCCCACTAAACATCAACGCATTATCATCTACCACCCTCCAGCTTCCCTAGTATACTTCGCCAATGAACACGACACTAATCTGAATCGATTTCCCATCAAAAGAAAGCCATTCATTCTCCTTAGTGACTTCAACCTTCCATCGGACTAGCTACATTCTTCCTGCAACCTTCTGCTGTTGTCGTCACTTGGCCTCACCCTCAACCTTTCTCCTCCAACTCAATGCGCAGGCAACATTCTGGACCTGGGTTTCACCCGGACTACCACAGCATGGGAAATTGCAGTCGCCCTCCCTCCACTGCGATCTGTGCTCCATCACTCTCTCCTCCCTTGATTCTGCTTTATTATCTACTTTTCTTCACCCTGACTGTCTTTCCTCTCTCTCACTGGATATAGTGGATAGTACATTGCTTTCTACACTCTCTTTGTCAAAGAATTTCCTCTCTCCATCAGACCTGCAAGATCTGCCTCGCCTGCACCCTGGCTAATGGAAGCATCTCTTTTCCTTACTCAGAACCAGCTTCATAATCTGATTCAGTCTGGCTACAAACTGAAACATTCTACTCAAATGGCCCTCGTATCAGTGACCTACTTTATGCTGCCAAAGCTGCCAAAATGTCAGCTGTCTTGATTTTTCTGGACCTTTTCACAAACTTTGACATGATAAACCTAAACTTCCTCCTCTCAGTTCTCTCCCGCCTTGGTGTGACAGGCTGGGCAAGGAAATGGTTCCAGTCCTGTCTTATCGGGTTACATGGAGAGGAACCATATCCACCGGTGTCTACATTGTGAAGACACACCTAGTCTTCAATCTTCCTAAGTTAACACGTCATTCCATTGCTGAGTTCCCTTAAGTGGCTTCCAGTAGCTGTCCACATTGGATTTAAAATCTTTATTGCTTGCTTACAAAGCCAAAAATGGACCAGCCCATTCATATATGATGACAATGGTCAAATGTACCTTGAGTACTACGGCTTGGCTTGAAATACCTCAAGCCTCACGGAGACAAGCATTGAGGCTATTGAGCATTGAGTCTATTGAGCATTGAGGCTATTGAGCATTGAGGCTATTCTCTGTCTTGGCTCCTAGATGGTGGAATGAACTTCCACTGGATGTCTGGACAGCAGAGTCTCTTTTCAATTTTCAAGCACATCCCAAAGACTTATCTTTTTGTGGAATATTTAAATGAGCACCGATCCTGCACCTATGAAAATTCATCCTATGGTTGAATAACTTGCTTGTTATTCTTTATTATTGCTCTTGTCATTGTCTGATATAGAACTTATTTGTCATAGTCCCTCTAGTGGACTATTTAATAATAACATTCTACTTTGTCTTAAAACAAATCACACGTATGTTCGGTGAATGTAATTTATAGGCATCTTCACTCACAGTGAAGAACATATTCAAAATGGTAACAAACATCTTGCAACAAACATCTGCACATTAACCAAACTTGTATAGAATATTTAGACATACCTGCACACTTTCTACAATATTTATAATCATAAGGAATAAGGAATAAAGAAGTGCAATCATGTAGAGAAAGATATCGTGTGTCGATTTATTTGTAAATTACCATCTTTACTCTCCATTTAAATTACATAATTCAAATGGACACATGATTGGTAGGAACAAGGGTCATTTACATAGCTTAAGCATTGCTTCTGAGTGACTTAGACAATTTTTTGTCTATTTGCCTAAATGTAATATTTAAATCTACATCCCATTATCCCATTTGTAAAATTGTTTTGTGTGTGTGTGTGTGTGTGTGTGTGCGCATACACACAAAACAATTTTACAAATGGGATGATGGGATGTATTACAAACGGTAATCATAGATCAGATCTTCACCACCCAGAACAAGACAAACACACTAAACAAGCTGCACTATATTTGGATTGAGGTGATGAGTTCAAACCAGAGCTCAGCCCTGAAAAAGTAGTGGGCCAAGATCAAGTCATGTGAGTAGCAAAATGCACCTGTTTAAGATAACATAGCTTATAGTCCAGGGTCTTCCAAACACCCAGAGAATGTCAAGAGCACTGAATCACTCTGGAGCTGAATACATGGTATAATTCACAGACCTCTGGACAGTTTCTGGATTTTGCTCATTGTTCTCAGTACACCATTTTGAATATGTTCTTCACTGTGAGTGAAGATGCCTATAAATTACATTCACCCGAACATAATTTATAGCAGATTAAAGGAGAGATATTAGAAGCATGAGTGAATTATATTTCAATTAAATTGTATCTGAAGGTTGCAAAATGTTTCAGTTTTAAATATGACAAAACATATGTTAATTAAGTTTTTGCTACAGCATGCTAATAGGTGGAAAAAAGGTCGATTGTTGGTTCAGTTTCATGGAGTGAATTTAGGCAACAGCAGGTGAGGTGGTTAAAGGCACATCTTTACTGTCCATTATGCCACATAGCGACAATCACACAACAAATAAAGAGATACCGCAGTAGTGCAGTACACAAACTCAAAGAGTAAGCAAAGCACGTGTGGCGCTACAAGTCTCTAAAGCACTTGCGGAAGGTATCCTTCGGGATGCTCTTGCAGTGCGGTGTAGCAGACAGTCTCAGGGTGTGAGCCCAATGCACAGCACTGGAAGAGTTGTTTACATTACTAAAGGTAAAAATCACCCTGCCAAGCAGGTTTTGTAACATATCGTTGCATAATCCTAAATGAAAGTGAAAATACAATGGGGAGTTTCATTTAAAAATTGAAACTGTTGCTGTAGCATGTTTAAAATGACAGAAGACAAATAATTATTTTCATTAGTGAGGTTAGTAGGATCACTTGTACATTACACTTCTTTGCAATAGAAGACACTGTGCACCTTCTGACTGTCTACTACTACTATCATATATAACAGGACATGAATGATTTTTCAGTGTCATACGTGGTCACCAAATTAGTACTGGTGTTTTTTCTTTTGTTCCAGTTTACCCACACTGACTTTAATGAATACACCCATAGAATGGTATAATGAATTAATCTTTTAATTGCTTTTTTAATGTTCAAGATTCATATGACATTCATCATTATTTTGTTTTTTTGGTAGGTCCAGAGAACTGGAGTTCTGCAGACAACGTTACAGCCACGGACCCCTCCCTTCGGGCATGTGTATGTGTAGTCCACGTCCATATATGTACTTCCTATGGGTGTGGTTGGTTGTGTTCACCCATCTCATCAGTCTAATGTGTTACATGCGGTGCTTATTGTGTGTTTAGTATATACAGTATTGTGTAAAGTTGTCCTGTTCCGTGCTACATTCAGTGTTTACTCTGTTCATTGTGCTAATAAATCTACATGTTGGGATATATTAATCTCCATGTCCTGCACTTCTTGTTTTCTAATGTTTTCATCTGATATACTCACAGAATATAAACATGAGACATGCATCATGTGGTTGTATAAACATGTGACCAAGTAAGCATTTATTATTATTATTTTGCATGTTAGGAATTAACCTACACACACTTGGTCTTTAACGCAAGTCTTTAACTGGATATTTCACCTCTCTTCTGAAGCAGTGCTACCATTTTAGCAAATATAAGTTTAGAGAAACGGGAACGCCACAGAATAACAGCAACGATTCTTAATCCCAGATGTGAAGAAGGGTGGAGGGAATATAATAGCATGCATTGCTGGCTCGAGACCTGAATTTTCTGAGCTGTTCTTGTGTTTATGTTGTGTACTAGGGAGTTTCCAAATCTTAGCTCACACACCCACACAGTTCTGATCAGATGAGTTTTACACTTCTTAATGTGTTGGTCCCAGGTCAAAACCTATTCAGCCATTAAGCATATTCAAAGTTTGATTTAAAGACATATTTATTTTTAATTTTGGAAGTGATGTGGGTAGAGGCTTAAACCTAAAATGGTCTTCAGGTTTAGTTTTAATTAAAAAAGTAATGCTTGATATTAGTTTATAATGATGAGTAGAGTTAAAACTTTTTATATTTAGTAGTCTGAGCTTTAAATCAAAGGTGCTGACCATGAAAATGTTGCGATTTCATTTGACGTTTCTTATGGTGGAGAACAAATTTTCTTCAGAGTTCACTGTATAGTTGCATATTATTTACCTCAGAATAATTGAATACTGCATATAACCATGTTAAATAACAAGTATATTTATTTAAATGAAAGTGAAAGTTTGCTGGCATGAATTACTGGTGTTTGCATCAGGATGGAATGTTGTTTACATTACTAAAGATAAAAAACACCCTGCCAAGCAGGTTTTGTAACATATCGTGGCGTGGTCCTAAATAAAAGTCAAAATACAAGGGGGAGTTTCATTTTAAAGATGAAACTGTGTTGCTGTAGCTGCATTTAAAATTACAGGAGACAAATAATTGCCTAATATCCTTTTTTATTAGCAAGGTTAGTAGGATCACCTGTACATTACACTACTTTGCAATAGGAGATATTGTGCTACTTCTATCTATCTACTACTACTATCATGTATAACGAGACTGTAAGGGCTGGCTCCAGGGTCGTTCCACCTACCACCACCAGAGGGGGAACGCGAGCCAGCAGAGGGCGTAACCATTAATCAGCGGTGACTGCCGGCAGCTGTCCATCCCCTTACTTAAGGTGGATGGCTGCAGGCAGTCACTGCTGAGTTGTTCGGTCTCTCTGTGCTTCCCAGCCTTTTCGACAGTAACGTTGTTGCGATTCTGGTGTCTTGTCACCCTGCCTCTATGCCTTTTGTTTTTTCGAGTCCTTTACTCCTGCGCCCTGTTCTGGCCTTTCTCAAGTTTTCCTTGTCCTTTATATTTTCCTATCGTTTGTTATGTTGTGTCAGTCTCGTTCAGGCCAGATATTCCTTAGTTTCCCTTTTTGCCACGTCGAGGTTTCTCCATGTGTTTTTTGTTTAGCCGTTTGCTTCTCGTTGTAGTTTATTATTTCCTTTATCTCGTTTCCCGTGCTTCTTACGGAGGTCTCAGTTTATTATATATTTTTTCTTTTTCCTGTTTTTCCCGTACGTTATACGGAGGTTTTTGTTCTATGGTTTTGTGTTTGTGGCACTTGCTTCCGCAGTTCCCCCAAACCCACGTGAGCGGTCCTCCCCGGACAGCTCACGTTACAGAGACAAATCTTTTTTCGTTGTCATACAAATTAGAATGTATTTATTTTCTTTTGTTCCATTGTACTTGCAAAGTCTAATGAATAAACCCAGAAGAGAAATGGTACAATGCAGAAATCTTTTAATTGTGTCTTTACATTTTTAAGTTTCATATGACATTCATAATTTTTTTGTTTTTCGTAGGTCCAGAGAACAGGAGTTCTGCAGACAAAGAAACGTAAGCAGAAAAACATTTTTCATTATCATACAAGAAATTCTGTTATTCAGTACATCTTGGAGGACAAACAGTAAATGTGCTATTATTATATATCAAAGAGAGCGGAAGTGATTTTTAATTCTATTATTTGTACAGGTAGAATTGCTATGTTTGTAATCATCTTTGAATGCAGGACTTAAAGCTCTAAACTTATATAGATGTTGTTTTTACTTTTATGTGGTGTTCTATGAGCAAGACTTCATGACATTATTGTAAGACATTTTTTGAGACACCAGATATATTAATTCAGTTCTTGTGAACGTGCCATTTGTTTCAACAGTACTTTGTACTTATATGCTTCTAACAGCAGTTGTATTATCTGGTATGGTTTACGAATCTAATATGGAAGTGCCTTTACAAAAAGGTCCAAGATAAGAATGTGAAAGTATTTCTCTGCCTCTGGTGTCTGCCTTTTTGGCCAGGAGAGTCTAGGAACCCCACCCAGTTAAACAATTTACTGCAGGTGTCTCCATGTTGGTGCACTGGGTGGAGTTTGTTTGGGTGGAGTTCAGTACATGGATGTAGTAGAAATTTACTGCATTTATCCGGAGAGCTGACCACAGCCCCAGGCAGCAGGCGTATATGTTTATTAACAATAGAGAAAAGCTGCTTAGAATTGTGTCCAGCACCATATACTAAACTGTCGTGTTTACTTGATGAATAGTTATTGCTACTTTTCTTGTTCTGGTTGGACTAAATGACAAATAACTCACATATGAAAAGAATAATTCACACATTAGTATTCAGAAATTAACACCTACCATCTCTTGTTAAGCTTACTTTAGCTATTGGGACTGAAAAGTCCTGAAAAGCCACAGGACCCCAGGAACTTTGATAATCTCCCCAACACCACGAAACAGTTCCATCATGGAAAATGAAAGGACAGCATTTCAAAGGTTGGACGAATTACATCATTACACAGTATGATCGCACAGAGCTTAATAGCTACTTTATTCAATCTTCCTACATAGTCAACATTGGGCACATTATTCAATAACGCAATGGCCTTCTATTAGGTTTAGTCTTAGATTTTGGGTAAGTGATTTAACAGATTTTACTTCATTATGAAATTTCAAGACACTACTACTTGATTAATTGACTTGAACAAATTTTCTTCAGAGTTCACTGTATAGTTGCATATTATTTACCTCAGAATAATTGAATACTGCATATAACCATGTTAAATAACAAGTATATTTATTTAAATGAAAGTGAAAGTTTGCTGGCATGAATTACTGGTGTTTGCATCAGCAATCCTTAATTTGGATCAGTGCACGGGATTTATTAAACCCCTCTTTTCCTCTGAGACTTGGCGTGATCGCTTCCTTTTAGTTCGCACACCCTGCCCGTCACAGAATAACCAGCCACCTTTCGGAAGCCGCCAGTCTCCTTTACTTTCTCCTTCGTTTGTGGTCATGTCTCGTGGTAAGTGTTTGTCTACGTGAGATTCCGTTGTTTGAATGTATGTGGAGGAGAGCTGGGTTGCAAACCGCTCGTCCCGTCGTGCCTACGTGCGTGTTTGTTTGTGTGTTTGTATAGCACGTTGTGTGGCACGGCGGTGACTGAAGCGAGAGACCCGATAGCGCTCTCCTCCAAGGGGCGGCGCCTTCTCGCTAAAAGTGCTCGCCCGCAGTCTGTGTTTGTGTAGGTGTATGTGTGAGATGTGTGTGATGCGTGTGTGAGACTGCGGGCTTGAGCTAGTGAGTGAAAGGGGCGTCTGCCGTTTGTCTTGCGTGCTGGGTCGTGTCTTTGTGTATATGTTTATGTTAAATGTAATTCCCGTGTGCTCCCTCCCCTTTTGTTTGTTTAAATGGTGTTTTGGGGGGGAGGGGAGCAATGGAGGGTCCTGTGCTACCCATTAGGGCACAGAAGTGCGCAGCTCTGGAAGGAGGCCCGCCGGTGAGAAGGGTATGTGCAGCGTGAGGGTTCTGTGCCACAACCGTTGTCCTCTATATGAGGAGTGGCACAGACGGCGCAGCTCCTGAGGGAGGCCCGCCCGGTAAAAGGGTAAGTCTTGGCGTTTGTGTTGTCTGCGTGTATGTGTTGTGTGCAGGTTCCACCTACAGGTTGGCAGTGGAGCCCCTGGACCTTGTGGGATCTCCCAAGTAGGCAGGAGCCCCCTGATGTTATGGGGTGACCGGAGCCCTGGTCGTAACTAGCCCCTCTGGAAGGGTAAGGGCCCCCGTGCCCCCCCTCTTGGCTGTTTGGTTAGTCTAGATATCTTGCTTGTTCATTAGTTGATTCAGGTGTGGTTTCAGTCTATTTCAGTGGTTTCAGTTGATTCAGGTGTGGTTTGGGTCTAATTGAAGTGTCAATAACAGGGGTGGAGCCTGTAATTCTAGATAAATTAAGTCGGCATTCCGCTACAAACGGACACGTTTGTAGCGGTTAGTATCTCCTCGGCCAGCAGTAGACTAGATTTTATTAGGATACACAGAATGTGCTTTTCCATCCCTGTGCTCACCTTGAACAACACCAGAAGATGGAGATGCCAGAGAAGAAACCGCAACTCCAGTAACCTCATCTACCCACCTTGTTCATCTGTACCAAAGGTGAAGGTAGCAGGGGGACTCTGGAATTGCCACTCTGCAGTTCAGAAGGCAGACTTTATCTCAGCCTTCGCATCTGCTAAGTCACTCGACTTCCTGGCTCTGACAGAGACATGGATCACTCCAGAGAACTCTGCAACTCCAGCTGCTCTCTACCTCCTTTGCCTTCTCCCATTCTCCACGGCAGAACGGCAGGGGTGGTGGCACAGGTTTGCTTCTCTCTCGCTCATGGCGCTTCTCTGTACTCTCATTTTCTTATCTTAACATTTCTTCCTTTGAATTCCATGCTATCACGGTGTCTTTCCCCACTAAACTTCACATCATTGTTCTCTATCGCCCTCCAGGTCCACTGGGAAACTTCATAGATGAGTTGGACATTCTTCTGAGTGCTCTCCCTTAGAGTCATCACTTGTTCTTCTAGGGGACTTCAACCTTCCAACAGAGAGACTACATTTGTCCTGTCTTCTTCCACTGCTGTCATCATTCGATCTTGCTTTCAACCAGTCAACTCCAACACACAGAGCAGGAAACACACTGGACCTGATCTTCAGTAGACCTGCCCCAGTGTTGGATCTGACAGTAACTCCTCTTGACTTTTCTGATCATCATTTCTTGTCCTTTTCACTCTCCCTTCCTGCTTCTTCTGCACACACCTCCACGTCAGCTTCTTCTACCACCTACCGCAACTTTCGCTCAGTCTCCTCCTCTTGTCTGGTCTCTACTATTGTCTCCTCTCTTCCACATCCTGAATCATTTTCTTCCCTCCCTCTGGAAACTGCCACAAACACATTCCTTTCATCCATCTCCTCTTCTGTCGACCATCTCTGTCCTCTCTTCCAGGGCAAGATCCTCTCTGTCAACTCCTTGGCTGACAGATGTTCTCCGAGACAACAGAAGAGTACTGAGACTGGCGGAAAGAAAGTGGAGAAAATCTCAAGATGATTCAGATCTCCACTCCTACCAGTCTCTTCTCTCAAGGTTCTCAACAGAAATAACAGCGGCAAAATCTTCCTTCTTCAAGGAGAAGCTGGAAGCATCAGCCTCTGATCCACGCAAGCTCTTCAACATTTTCTCCTCTCTTTTAAACCCTCCCACTCCCCCACCGCCCCTCTACTCTCTCCCCTGAGGATTTTGTCACCTTCTTTGAGGAGAAGGTTGATAAGATTCGCAGATCCTTTTCTCTACCAATATCCTTCCTACTGAACACCACCCTCCACCTCATTCCCTGTCTTGCTTTTCTCCTCTTTCCACAGATGACATCATACAGTTGGTCTCATCCAACAATCCTACTACCTGTCCACTGGACCCGATTCCATCCACGCTATTTCAGACAATAGCACCTGACCTTCTACCTTTCATCACTCATGTCATCAACAGCTCCTTGTCAACAGGCCATGTACCAGCTATCTTCAAGACTGCAAGAGTGATCCCCATCTTGAAGAAGCCTACTCTGGACTGTTCTGACATCAGCAATTACAGACCTGTATCTCTTCTTTCTTTCCTATCTAAGGTCTTGGAGCGTTCTGTTTATAACCAACTGTCTCTATTTCTTTCTCTGAACAACCTACAGGACCCGAACCAGTCTGGCTTCAAACCGGCGCACTCTACTGAAACTGCTCTCATCGCAGTTACAGAGAAGCTGCATGCTGCTAGATCTGCCAAACTGTCTTCGGTCCTAATTCTGCTTGACCTCTCTGCAGCCTTCGACACAGTTGACCACCAGATCCTCCTGTCTGTCCTCAGAAGACTTGGAATCACTGGCACTGTCTGGCAGTGGTTTAAGTCTTATCTAGATGGGAGATCTTACCAAGTATCTTGGCAGGGGGCCACATCTGCTCCTTCCAGGCTCACCACGGGTGTCCCACAAGGCTCAGTGCTCGGTCCTCTGCTCTTCTCTCTTTACACTCGTTCTCTTGGTGATGTAATATTCTCCCATGGATTTTCCTATCACTGTTATGCTGATGACACTCAACTTGTCCTTTCCTTTCCACCTTCTGACACACAGGTTTCATCTCGGATCTCGGCTTGTCTTGCTGATATCTCATCTTGGATGTCGGCTCATCACTTGAAGCTGAACCCCAGCAAGACTGAATTACTGTTCATCCCTGGAACTTCAAGTCCTCGCCAGGATCTTTCCATCTCTTTTGAGAACTCGCTGGTCACCACATCTGCTGAAGCTCGAAGTCTTGGTGTAGTTGTGGATGACCAGTTATCGTTCTCAACCCATGTTGCAAACCTGACTCGGTCATGCAGATTTCTCCTTTACAACATTCGGAGAATTCGACCTTTTCTGTCTAGCGAGACTACTCAAGTGCTTGTTCAGTCTCTTGTCATTTCAAGACTTGACTACTGCAACTCACTCCTGGCTGGTCTTCCTATGCGTACCATCAGGCCCTTGCAACTGATCCAGAACTTCGGCGGCTCGACTTGTCTTCAATGTTCCTAAGTTCAGCCATGTTACTCCTCTGCTGCGCTCTCTTCACTGGCTTCCTGTAGCTGCCCGCATCAGATATAAAACCCTGATGCTGGCCTACAAGGCTAAGAATGGACCAGCACCTCCATACATGGTGGCAATGGTCAAATCCCGATCTGTACCCAGAGCTCTTCGAGCTTCAAGCACAGCTCGGCTTGACCCACCATCTTTCAGGACATGCGGAAAACATGCATCCAGACTTTTTTCAGTTCTGGCACCTCAGTGGTGGAACGAACTTCCACTGAGTGTCCGAATGGC
This sequence comes from Brachyhypopomus occidentalis, assembly GCA_020368025.1. NCBI lineage: Eukaryota > Metazoa > Chordata > Actinopteri > Gymnotiformes > Hypopomidae > Brachyhypopomus > Brachyhypopomus occidentalis. The sequence continues at coordinate 757,796 of JAGXOD010000054.1, forward strand.
AGAGTCTCTTGCTGTTTTTAAGCGAAGACTGAAGACACATCTGTTTCAAGAGCACTTAAATTAAATTTTACTACATTAGCATGTATTAAATTTTTGTGACTGTAATGACTTTTCTTGCTTTTATCTGTTAAGTAGGGTTTTCTCAGTATATATTTGAGTATATCTAGGCGTCCATACTGACTGTATCTAATAATATCTTTGCTTAAAGTTTCTTCCTGATTTTAGCCTAAACTAACTAGCTAGAGATTTTGTTCTGAGTAAAACAATGAAGCACTTTTTGTAAGTCGCTCTGGATAAGGGCGTCTGCTAAATGCCGTAAATGTAAATGTAATGTAAATGTACGTGTGGGAACTATAAGGCTCCGGTCTTAAGAGCTCCTGCCCACAGCAGGAGCCCCCTTATGTTGTAGGGTGACCGGAGCCTTGGTCATGAGTGGCCTCCCTGAAGGGAAAAAAGGGGTTTCCCAGATGTGTGGGTGACTAGAGGGCTCCGGACTGAAGAGCTCCTGCTGAAGATAGAGGCCCCCCCTCGTGCTCGGGGTGGCTAGGAGGTTGGTCCTGGGGTGTGACCGGTCACCAGTGGGGAAGGAGTGCTTCCCCTGGAACCTCCGGCAGGGTGGAGAAGCCCACCCTGTTATGTACCTCCCCATGAGGGGCGGTCTCCCCGACGGTTAGGGGTTGCCCAGGCCACACCCTGGGGTGTAGCCGGCCACCAGTGGGGAAGGAGTGCTTCCCCCTGGAACCTCCGGCAGGGTGGAGGAGTCCACCCTGCTATGCACCTCCCCATGAGGGGCGGTCTCCCCGGCCGGTTAGGGTTGCCCAGGGTGACTCCAGGCCCTGTGCAGGGGTTTTCCCCGAGCCGAGAGGTAGGTCCAGGAGGCGTTCAACTATATGGTAGGTAGGTAGCCTGCACACACGCCCCCCTAGTGTTTGTGGTTGTCCTAGTGTGCTTGTGAATTGTTGTATGTAAATCCCCCGTACGCTCCTCCTCCAAGGGGGCGTTTGGGGGAGGGGCTATGGAGGGTCCCGTGGGACGGGGGGCGCAGCTCCTATGGGTGGCCCTCGTCAGGGTAAGTGCGCGTCTGTGTTGTGTCTGTGTGTGTGTGTGTGTGCTATGTACTGTGTGCAGGTTCCTCCCACGGTTGACAGTGGAGTCCCTGGACCATGTGGGACCTCCAAAGTAGGCAGGAGCCCCTTATGTGATGGGGTGACCGGAGCCCTGGTCGTAAGTAGCCTCCCTGGGGGAAGGGCTCCCCGTGTGTGTGGGTGACCAGAGGGCTCCGGCCTGAAGAGCTCCTGCTGAAGACAGAGGTCCCCCCCTCGTGCTCGGGATGACGAGAAGGTTCGCCCTGGGGGAGTAGTCGGCCCACAATGGGGAAGGAGTACTTCCACCCTGGAACCTCCGGAAGAGTGGAGGAGTCCAACCTCCTATGAAACTCCCCAGGAGGGGCTCCCCGGCCGTTCTAGGGATGCCCAGGGGAACTCTCGGCCCCAAATAGGGGTTTTCCCGAGCCGAGAGGTTGGTCCAGGAGACGTTCAACAATGTAGTAGGGAGGTAACCTGCACACACGCACACTTTGTGGGGCCTTTGGGGCGCGAGGGCTCTGTGACCGACTGGGGCGTGGTTTGTCTACTGTTGACGGCCCAGCCGGTCCAGGGTCCCGCCCAGGGAAGCGGGAGCTAATGTCTGTTCTATGTTTTATGTTTCTGCTCGGGACCGCAGGAGGCGTTTCCCTGCCTTGTCCCCGCCTTCCTGCCCCTTCGCCTGGCGTCTTGTGTTCTGCCGCTGTGAACCGCACATCGGGCCGTAGTGCGGCTTGGTGGGGGGATCTGTCACGGTGAGGGAGGCTCCCCCTACCGGTCGCCTATGGTACAGCGGCAGTTGTCCTGTTGTTGTTGCGTTGTGTGCTTCCCTCAGGTGGGTGGGGCTTATTAGCTCCCTCACCTGATGGTAGTTTGTTTGTCTATATATGTCTTGTCTGTGTACCAGTTGACTGCTGGTTACTGTATCCTTAATTTGGATCAGTGCACGGGATTTTGGTTAGCGCACTTTATTTATTAAACCCCTCTTTTCCTCTGAGACTTGGCGTGATCGCTTCCTTTTAGTTCGCACACCCTGCCCGTCACACATAATCATGATCTTAGATAAAACTGATTTAATTTGGGGATTATTGTAGAGGGATTGAAGAGGGAATTTGTATTATTGTAGAGGGAATTTTTTTCTTGAACTAAAAGCTGCTGTGAGCTCTACTGATGATATAACAATAAATAATAAAGTTATAGATTAATTAAAAATGTTTATAAAAGAGCTTTTGGTAATTGAGTGAACATTTGTGGACATTACACATTACCCAACTGCTAAAATAGTAACTTTTGCTTTATATTTTAGAGCCATTAAACTTACTTTCCATGCAGGTATATTTCATATATGCATTTCTGTCACTCCACAGCATTATAGTTGTCATCCAAAATTTCACAACTCATTTGACAGAACAGGAACCACATCTCCAAAAGATAATAAATGAGTTGAAAGGGATCATCTCCACCTTTGAGAAAGCTTTCGAAGAGGCTACTCAGGCCAGTATGGGAGCGGGGTTGTACGGAGTACTGGGAGGAGTTGCATCAATAGTGGGTGTAGTCTTGGCCCCATTTACTCTTGGAACTTCTTTAAACATTACAGTTGCTGGAGCTGCTATGGGTGCTATTGGTGCAGTAACTGGAATTGCTTCCTCCATAGATAAAGCTAACCAAATCAAGGCAATCTGCACAACCATTCAAGAAAAAATGGAAACATTTAAAAAAAGAGCAGAACCCATCATCCATGATATACAGAAACTTCATGAACTATTTGAGCAAATTAAACATCTCAATAATTCTGAATTGACTACAGGACTAGATGTTCAAAATGACTTGTTACATTGTTTCAGTTACATGGGTCAAGGAGCAAGTGGCATATCAAATCTAATACGTGCATTTAAGATTGATGACCTTGGTGAGCTGGTTGCCCAAACATCTAAAACAGTGCGTGTGGCTGGTACACTGACTGCAGTGTTTTCTGCAGTGAGTATAGTACTTGATGTGTTATCCATGATTGAAGATTACGCAGTACTTGATGATTTGAGAAAAGTGAGACAAAATCATGATAATGTTCAACTTGAAGACATGAGATCAAAAGTAGGAAAATTCATTTTTGAAATGACGAAAGCAGTCAGTGAGATAGAGAATACCCTAAAACAATTCAAGATAACACAAACTTATGTAGAAATGCATTTTGAAGTATAAAGAAATTAATATTTGTAAGAAAAGCAATCAAAATCAAAACTGAAATTGCATCTTATGCATTCATGACTGCAAGGTCAAGAATTACTGGCACATGAATTACTGATTAAATTGCAGAAGAAAAAAAATATTGATAAGATATAATATAATCCTGTTACTAATCAAAATGTATTAGCGATCTAACTAGTTAAAGAGTTAAAGTACTTCTTTTGTATGTAATCATGTAACACCCTCACCTGTGTTTTGTTACAACCCTGCTGTCACGGTGACGCTCCCGGACCCCCCCTTTTGGGCGTGTATTTATTTTGTCTAAGCCCACATGTGTAGTTCCGTGGGTGTGTGTCGGTAGGGGTGTGTTCATCGGTCTCACCTGTGGCTTGTCTCGTCATCACAAGGGGATAGTGTTGTTTGTCTATTTAATGTGCGTTTACGCAGTGTCCAGTGCTCGTCTTTGTTAGAGTAACACGTTGTATGTTTACCGTTAGTTTGTACAATTGCGATCTCTGTTAATGTTTATTAAAAGTGTGTCTGAAAAACGACTCGTCTCCGCATCCTCGAATATCTCGCCACCGTTACACCTGCACTTACGTAGTAATGCAACCAATACAACTGTTTCTCCTATACCACTGTTTGCCATAATGCATCTCTGTTCAACAAATAACAAAATACCATTCTCCTTATGAGCAACAATCTGATGTAGAACAACTTACATGTCATTATTCTACATCTATCAGCACAAAGCTGAGCAGAAACAAATAAAACATATAGCAGCAGGTGTCTCTATATGGCTGTTGTGTATATGTGTAATTTTAAGGGATTTTGAGAAGATCCACTAATGCATGAAATACATACTGTCCTCCACAGTCCCACTGGCACCTACCAGTACCATGGATTTTACCTTATGCATCATCAAGCATCCTCCAACACCACAAACACATACTGATGTGTTTCTTGAGCTCTCACTTAACAGTGCCTGGACACATATCTGTATCTCTGACTGCCACATGAGCATTGTATTTGCTGCTGTCAATACCACAGTCTGGTCAATAGTTGTGTCCACACCTGTGCACTATACAGCAATTCATGCAGCACCAAATGATGTTTCATAGCCCACCTGTGCTCCTGGTAATATAGTGCAAATTTGTAAAACAGAGTTAAGGCAAAGCTTGATGTTGATGATAATAATATTATTATTCTCATTATTATTCATCAGTTAATTATCATTAGGATTAGTGTCATGCAGCACCCTGTCCCTGATACACTGAACTCAACTTCCCATCCAGCACAGGCGCAACAATGTGCAGCACTGAACAACAAGACCTGTGGGCTTATAAACAGTGCTGGGAAAAGGTGCACAGGTGTTTAGTATTGCGCCGATTGTGAGTGAGGGAGTGGTGTTAAACTATGGGTCGTGCGCAAGGATGAGGTGGTTGTGTGCGGGTATGACCGAGTCCTTGTGGCTACAAAAACAAACACAGGCACGAGAATGACAGGAGGGGGCGGGGCAGACCGTGACACTCACCTATCATGTTTTGATATTATCTTCTCCATATTGATTTTTTAAAAGTATTAAATGAATTGGACTGTCCCATAACTTGCAACATTTTTATATTTTTTTGTTATGTACATTTTGTACATTGTTGGTATTTTGCTACTGCACCTTCACCGTGGTGCTTCCAGACTTTCACTTTAACCTTGTTGACTATTTTGCATAACGAAAGGTAAGGGGCTCCTTAGGCTCCTAAAATTATAAAAAAAAGCAAACATTTGAAATGTGCCTATAGTTTGACATCTGAAATGGTTCAAGGTTAGCGTTCATGAACAAGAGTTTGAAACTGCTAGTGTGCATGATTTAGGTACATAGAAGAGTTCTGAAGAGTTTATTATATTTAATAGAGGTTTGATTACTTCAGGAAGGACATCTTAAAGAAAGTGTTTGGACATTGAATCTAACAATCAAGTGGAAGATTTTGATGCGCAAATTATTATTAGTTCAAGCTGTTGAATAGAAGTGAAGAGCTGACCTTAGGTGAAGACTGTCAGGGCTGACTCTCACACCACTACCCCTGTCGCCACTAGAGGCAGTCGTGACAGTCCTGCCTCTGGCGCCGTTCCTCCCGTCGCCGCTAGGGGCAGTCGTGTCAGTCCCAACCTGGACGCGATTCCCCCTACAGCCTCTAGAGGCACTCGGGTTAGTCCCAGACTTAATCCGAGTAATCAGCAGTGATTCGTTTCAGCCGTCTTTAGCCCTATTTAGGACGGCTTGTGAAATGAATCACTGCTGAATCGTTTTGGTCTCTCGCCTTCACGTTCTCAGCCTCTCTTACTCTGGAAAGTCTCGGTGTTGCGTTACAGAGAAAAAAGGTGCCTCTCCACCTTTTTCTCCTCCCCGCTCTCCTGTACTTATTCGAGTGTCTATCTCCTACGCCACTTTCTGGCCATCCTCAAGTTTTCCCCCTACTAGTTTACTTCCTATCATTATTTATTTTGGGAAGGGTTTTTTGTTACAGCGGTGGTTTTGCCTGCAGCCAGCTTTTCCCCTGGCTTTCTAAGTTTCGTTTGGTCGCGTGTTGACTGTGTCCACGTTAGTATTATTTCCTTTCGTTTATCTATCATCCCGTACTTTTACGGTGAGTTTAAGTTCTGTGTATTCAGCGTAGGTGCTGCCTAGTGTTTTCCCTTTGTTCCTTTCTACCAGCGTTCGTGTTGGTTTATGGTTAAACGGCGCTTGGATTCGTTTCTTTCTACTTTTTCAACGAGGTGTGTACCTGCCGGTACACCCGTCGTTACAGAACGATTCAGCCTTAAAGATGAATCCAGCCGAGCAACCAAACACGGCAGCCTTGACAGCTGCGATAGTCGCTCAGGGACAAAGATTAGGTAATCATGAGCAGATGCTTCGCCAGATCATGGAACAAATAAATACGGTCTCGAGCACGGTACAAGTTTTAAGTAACTTACCTCAGCCCTCTGTCAGTCCTGCCGTAGTGCCTCCGGTCCCGAGTCGCCATGAATTGGCTTTACCTTCCCCAGCGCGTCATTCCGGTGATCCTGATGGATGCCGGGGTTTTTTATTACAATGCTCTTTAGTATTTGAACAACAGTCATTACGTTTCCCCACTGAACGCGCTAAAGTAGCCTACGTAGTGGCATTATTACAAGATAAAGCATTAGCCTGGGCCACACCGATCTGGGAAAGTCAAACGCAAATATGCTCCTCCTACGAGCTGTTTGCTAGTGCTATGAGGCATGCGTTCTACCACCCGTCATCTGGAGGGGTGGTTGGTCCACGGCTACTGCGGTTACGACAAGGTAGATCCACTGTGGCCTAATACTCCCTAGACTTTCGAACCTTGGCCGCAGAAAGTGGGTGGGGTACTGAGGCTCTTATGGCGCTCTATCAAGAAGGCTTATCTGAAGAACTGAAAGATGAGCTGGCGCTTCGCGACCCGACGTCCGATCTTGACGAGCTTATCGCCCTCACTGTACGCTTAGATAATCGACGACGCGGCGCAGATGTGCTAAAAAGGACGGCGAGGTCACCCAGGAGCACGAACCTATGCAGATTGGCCATGCCCGATTGTCACGCTCTGAGAGGCAGACTCGTCTCAAAGAGGGTAGATGCCTTTACTGTGGAGAGAAAGATCATCAGCTGTCCAAATGTCCTGAACTTCAGGGAAAAGGACGCACCCGCCAGTGAGTACGGAGGTCCTGGCGGGTTCTGCTACAAAACCTCCTGATAATGGCCTACAGTACACGTCTCTCTGACTTGGGGAGGGTCTGAAAAGAGACGACATTCTCTATGATGGCGGTGGTGGATTCTGGCTCTTATGGCCGCCAGTTTCATAGATACGGCTCTTGTTGAGGAACTGGGCTTCCCCTGGCTTTCTAAGTTTCATTTGGTCGCGTGTTGACTGTGTCCACGTTAGTATTATTTCCTTTCGTTTATCTATCATCCCGTACTTTTACGGTGAGTTTAAGTTCTGTGTATTCAGCGTAGGTGCTGCCTAGTGTTTTCCCCTTTGTTCCTTTCTACCAGCGTTCGTGTTGGTTTATGGTTAAACAGTGCTTGGATTCGTTTCTTTCTACTTTTTCAACGAGGTGTGTACCTGCCGGTACACCCGTCGTTACAAAGACTACAAGTTTAGTCTATTGCCATTTGCATACTTTCAAATGGTTGGTTTTAAAGTGTGAATGAATCACAGTACAAGCATTTTCTCTATTTTTGTTTATCTTAAGTGGAGCGACATCATTTAGTATACGGCAAAATGCTGATTATAAGAATTCATTCAATTTAGTTCTGTAGGATTTGAGATTTGCAATAAAGTAGGTGCAGTAGGTGACAATCATGAGCGGAGTGGGAGCGAGGGAAGGTGAAAATGTTTTGAATGATACACAGTTCAAATGAAATAAGGAAGCGATCTGAGATGGCATCTGACTGTCACTGATCTCTGTATCATTTGTCTGTTAACTTTTTTAAGTCGCTCTGGATAAGACCGTCTGCTAAATGCCGTAAATGTAAATGTAATGTTCATTGTTGTTATAGCACTACCGCGCTATTTAAAACGTCTGCTAAATGCAATGCCTCGGCATTCGTACAACAGCCCCTCATCACATATAAATATTTAGGGAGGTTGTGCTCCAAATTTCGGGGGATCACACTCCTCAGCCTCCCTGGTAAGGTCTATGCAGGGGTACTGGAGAAGAGAGTCCGGTTGATAGTCGAATCTCGGTTACAAAAGGACCAATACGGGTTCCGTCCTGGTTGTGGAACACTGGACCAGCTTTGTGAGGGTCCTAGATGGTGCATGGGAGTTCGCTCAACCAGTCCACATGTGTTTTGTGGATTTGGAGAAGGCATTGAACCGTGTCCCTCAGGGATTCCTCTGGTGGGGTGCTTCGGGAGTATAGGGTACTGGGCCCGCTGCCACGAGCTATCCAGTCCCTGTACAAACAGAGCAGGAGCTTGGTTTGCATGGCCAGCACTAAGTCAGTTTGGACCATTGGAAGTTGGACTCCGTCAGGGCAGCCCTTTATCAACGATTCTGTTCAGAACTTTTATGAACAGAATTCTCAGCGTGGCGGAGGGGATTCAGTTTGTGGCCTCAGGATTCCGCGTCTCCTTTTTGCGGATGATGTGTTCATGTTGGCATTGTCAGGCCAGGACCTACAGCTCTCGCTGGATCAGTTTGCAGCCGAGTGCGAGACGGCCAGGATGAGAATCAGCTCCTCTAAAACTGAGACCATGGTACTCAGTTGGACAGGGGTGGAGTGCCCTCTCTGGGTCGGGAGTGAGTCCTTGCCTCAAGTGGAGGAGTTCAAGTATCTCGGATTCTTGTTCATCAGTGAGGGAAGGATGGAATGAAAGATTGACAGGCGGATCGGTGCAGCGGCCGCAGTGTTGTGGATGCTGTACCGGACCGTTGTGGAGCCAAAAGGCAAAGCTCTCGATTTACTGGTCAATCTACGTTCCGACTCTTACCTCTGGGTAGTGACTGAAAGAATTAGATCGCGAATACAAGCAGCTGAAATGAGTTTCCTCCACAGGGTGTCCGGGCTCTCCCTTAGAGATAAGGTGTGATAAGGTGTGAGTACAGTCTTCCGGGCGAGATTCGGAGTAGAGTCGCTGTTCCTCCATGTAGAGAGGAGCCAGTTGAGGTGGTTCTGGCATCTGGTCCGGATGCCACCTAGGCGCCCCTTGGGAGGCGCTCCGGGCATGTCCAACTGGTAGGAGACCCTGGGGAAGACCCAGAACATACTGGAGAGATTAAACCTCTCAGCCGTCCTGGTAATGCCTCAGTATCCCCCCAGAAGAGCTGGATGAGGTGGCTGGGGAGAAGGAGACCAGGGCCTCTTTGCTTACTACTGCCCCCACAGATTAAAGTGCTTCATCACTTTTCTTACAATTCACTGCAATTTTTAATATCTCTGTGTATCCCATATATAATTAATATCGTTATGTATCTTATAGATTTATATATATAATTGACAGGACACAATTGGAAAAAGGTATAAATGTGTAATTTCAAATGGAAGATCGTTGTCTGGGCTGTTCACCCCAGTAGACCACCGCACTAGATGGTATCAGACACATAGAAGATTCAGTTTTCACTACCTGTCATCTAGCTCTATTTGTAGTGTCTGTTTGTAACAGTGAAAGATGCTTTCAACACCTTCAATGGCTCATCCCTACTCAGCAGAGGGCTCTGCACTCATTTGTGCAATAGTACCTTGAGGGAATGTGGACTGTGGATTCCTCTCTGATGCCTTCAACATGTCCTGTCATAACACTCATTTCAACATGATCATGTGGTTGTTTCATCACATGCCCAAAGTACAAAGTAACATAACATGTGATATTTCATGTGTTTCGGGGCCTTATTATCTGTTCTAGCCATCTTATAAACCTGTTCAGTTGACATCATCTATGTCCATGAGACGATCTGCAGATTTCTCATGCATTTGTTTTCAAGGGCCTGAATGTACTGAACATGTCTTCATGTTTCTTCAACTCATTGGCTTTGCATCCATTTGTTACTGTCAGGGGTGCGGTTAGCACCCAGGACCACCAGAGGGCGCCATCGATACATACCTCCCAGGACCACCAGAGTACTGAACTCACCTGAACATTGTTGAGCCAATTAGGCTCCACTATTTAAGGACTGTTGTCCCAAGTCTCTGTGCGAAGTATTGCCTTGTTTCTCGTGTCATTACCAAGCCTTCTGTTCAACGTACTCTTCTGATTGCCTTCTGCCTCTGACCTCTGTATATCGTATTACGTCTCACATCTCTGGATTGCCCTCTTGTACCTCTGCCTTTGTGTTTATGCTTTCCTGGTATTGTGACCTCTCGCCTGCCCTCCGACTACTCAATTCTCAATTCAATTTTATTTATATAGCGCTTTTTACAACACATGTTGTCACAAAGCAGCTTTACAAATTGCATGGGTCCAGATCCCTAATGAGCAAGCCAAAGGTGACAGTGGCAAGGAAAAACTCCCTAAGATGGCAGGAATTTAGGAAGAAACCTTGGGAGGACCAAGACTCAAAAGGGAACCCATCCTCCATTGGGCGGCCCGCTAGCAGATGTCCGCATTCACAGTTCAGGTATAGTCCAGATATAGTCCTGTAGTTATTATTCTAATTCCAGGCCGAGTAGTCACAGACCCTTCAGAGTAGATGATGAGCCTCAGGTGGGAGTTGGCATCAGCGCCAACTCCTCTCTCGCCTAGCCCTTGTGGGCTGTTGCCCGTTCATACCCCTCTGGGGTTTGCATATTGTATACCTGTTTATAACATTCATTAAATACACTAACGGCATATTCCTTCATATGGATCCCTCTCTGCCTCCTGTGCCCCAGTCATCACAGTTACCACTCATAATACTCTCATCAGGCACAGCTTGGTAACAATCTGACTGACTCGCTTTTTAGACTTTTTAGTGCTTTTGGGGGGTTTTAGTGCTTTGCAGTGCATTTTTATTTGCTTTTTAGGATCAAAATGACAAAGTGACCATCCCAATTTCTTGTCATCCCCACAGTTGACACACTGTTGAACTTTAGGTGCATAAAGGCAACTCTACCACTAAGCATTTAATTGTACTGCTGTGTTCCAGGTTTTAGGCTGACCAGCAGCTAGATGAGTTTAACATCATTCACAAGACCAAAACATAAACTGCATCTTTCAGGTCAGTTTGCTAGAATGACACTGTATTTTGCTACATGGAAAAGTGGTTGTGCTATTTTGAGAAAAGGTGGAACATTTGTCATTACCTGCAATGTTTCTTTATGAAAGGCAGGACAGACCCCAAGAAGAGGCAGGTGGGAGTCAGTTAGAAGACAGTATACTTGTTAAAAGAAGCTCTTTTTCAGCCACGTAAATCAACACATTCCGGGATTAAAGTTCATGTCCAACAGCTCTAAAGATAATAATGAATATTTTCCAGCTGACTACCTTGATTTTATATTTATTATCCATAGCACTTGAATACACAAACAGAAAACAAGGAGCTGACATTGCAGCAAACATTTAAAGAAGTTATATTAAAGAAGTCACACTGTTATATTGTCCACACAGTTCTTGATATTCTTGAGTACAGTAGATGAATATTGTTCCATATCCTAGCTTTTTGTTTCGCATCGTGCTGTGTGTGTATTCCTTTTTGTAATGGACATTAAAGAATAGACAGCCACACGCCTGACTACTGCTGCTTCTGTCCCAATTTTAAACAGTATCTTCCCAGTCAGGTCTGTGATTTGCCAGAACTGTGATCTGCTATCTTCGATCAAATCAAATCTATTCAGTTCAGATGTATTTATGCAGTGCTTTTAACAATAGACAGTTATTTCACCATTTCTGGACATCAATAGCCATATATGGCCAATAGTAATTTGTCTGCAGCGTCTTCAGAGTTTTTTCAGTTGCGAAATGTCCCATCTTGTCATGACAACAGGTAAATGCCTCCTTCTGAAGACTTTGAGGGAGAAGGAACTGGTACCGTGACATGTTAGTGTTTGGGTCTTGGGTGCAACGATATAACACCCCCTCTCGAAGCTGCAGGCGGGGCATCTCCTTCAACAGGCGCAGTATGTTGGGGGCTTCCCGCTGTCGTTCGTCCCACCGCAAAGGTCTCTTTATCTGGAGAGCACGCAATACATGAGAGATAACAGAGTCCTGCTGTTGCACTTCTGCCCACCTTTCCATTGTCCAGTCTTGTCCTATTCTGGAGCCCCCTGGAGCCGGTCTGGTGCTGGTCCGATACAGGCCGCCAAGCTGGACCCCAAGAGGCACGCTCGCACCACTTCAACGGTCACCTCTTGGAACCCAGGAACCTCCAGACCATCGTCGTCCTTGGGCACCACTACCACACCTACTGGGTAGCGGGACAGAACATCAGCATTTACATTTGATTTGCCAGAGCGAGGAACAGAGTGAGGAACAGAGTACTGTGGAGGAGTGGGTGAGAAGACACCATGAGCGTTTACATTATGCCTACAGGAGAGCTGGGGAGTTGGCTGGCAGGGCAGGGCAACATCAAAAGAAACAACACGACAATCAAGGTCTCCTGGGTCCTCCTGGTGGGAGAACGTGTGTTGGTCCGTAATGTTGGTCCCAAGGGACAGGGCAAACTGGCTAACTTCTGGAGCAGTATGCCCTATGTGGTGATTAAACAACCAAACTTTGACATACTTGTTTACGTTGTTAAGCCTGAAAAGGGGAGTGGGAAAGAAAGGGTTTTGCATAGGAAGTTGCTTCAGCCACAGATGGACCCGGACTCTCAACCCAAGCTGCAGGTGCGGCTGGACCCCCAACCCCTTGGCTGCTCCCACCGACCTGGTTCCTACCATCTCGGGCAACCTGCACTCCCTCTGCACGACTGTTTACAGAGGATGGGGCTGCCCCTGGCGCTGAGGGACCCCGTCGGTCACATCGTACCACCAAAGGCATCCCACCAGAAAAATATGTGGATGCTTGAGGTCAGCCTGAGGACAGGCTGTTGAAAAGTGGAGGGGGGTGTAACAGAATGGACTGTGTTCATGGTGGGTGTAATGACTGGGCTGGGACAATAGGGGAGCTGTGGGGCTGAGTGACAGGAAGTGGCCAGTCTGAAACGATGGCTTCCCTTTAAAAACAGGAAGTTGGAGGTGCTGGGGTTTTTTTTTGGTCTCCTCTGTGCAGGGGGTAAGGTTGGTGGCGTGCAGGTTGATTTCTTTGGAGTGTCTGTGTCAGGTGTGTGAGGTATTGAGAGTGTGTATGTGTTGAGGCTGTTTAATTTACTTGTGACTTGCCTGATATCCTGTAGTGCCGGCGAGTGCAGTTTCAACGTGTGTTTGGGTGCATGGTTGTGTGTGTGTGTGTGCGTGTGCGTGTGGTTGTTTAAGTTGGTTGTGTTGTCTCAGACAGGGTGGCCAACCTGTACTGGGACACCGTGTGCCACCAATTACTCTAGCCAGTGGCCTAGTGTAGGCAGGAGTTTGAATTTGTCAATGTGTGGTGGGTTTATGCTTTTAGATACTGTTGTTGAAATTAATAAAGGTAATTTGATTTTAATTAGTTGGGTGTTAAGCCTGTGCATTGGGGCCACTGGCTGGGGTGAGGAGTCTAGTTGTTCACTACAGGCTTGTTCCAGGTTTTGTAGAGGTTTCATTTTGATGAGTTTGTAATACTTTTAACCTTTTTCACACCAAATTATTGGGTGGTTTTGTAGTGGGCTCTGTAGTTGGTTTGTATGATTGGTGTTTCCTGTTTGTAGTGCTACCCCTGTAGGTGAGCAGCTACCCCTCCAATCCTCCAATGTGTCTTGTGTATCTGCTTTAATAAACCCTCAAGTACGTTTTGATCTGACTTATTGCTCTTCTGTGGTGACGACAACTTACTGGTGTCTGACCCTGGTGTTACATATATATATATATATATATATATATATAGCGGCAAGTGGGGTAGGTGGAGTTACAGGAATAGTAGGAGGAGTTTCAGCAATAGCGGGTCTGGTCTTCATTAGGCTTTACTATTGCTGGAGCCACTATGGGTGTTGCTGGTACAGTAACTGGATCTGCGTCATCCTTCGCCAAAATGTCCAAAATGAAGGGAGTATGCGAAACCAAGTTTAAAAACAAAGCAGAACCCATCATCAGTAATCTAAAAGTTCATGAACATCTTGAAAAAATTGAAAACCTCTATAAATATTCATGGATTAGTGGACAAGTTTATGGAAATTTGAAGGGTTTCTGTTCCATAGGTAAAGAAGCAAGCGCTGCATCAAGCCTAATACGTTTATGTGCGTCTGGACACATTCCTGAATTGGTTCTCCAAACATCTAAAGCAGTGTGTGTGGCTGGAGCCCTTACTGCAGTGTTTTCTGCAGTGACTATAGTACTTGATGTGTTTTCCATCATTAAAGATGCTGAAGCATTTGGAGATTTAAAAAAACAAAACAAAAAAAACACAAGACTGTAAAACTGGATGAGATTAAATCAAAAGTAGGAAAATTCATTTTTGAAATGAATAAAGCAATTGATGAGCTAAAGAAAATACTAAATGAACTCAAGATAATGCAGACTACTTTAGAAATGCATTTTGAAGGAATTTTGTAAGCAGATTAAAATTTAAAAGTTCCCTGAAAATTAATAATTTCACAGTTAAACATTTCTTCAGGCTTTTCTTACACTCACAGTATCTTCCCAGTCAGGTCTGTGATTTGCCAGAAGTGTGATCTGTTAGAACTGTGATCTGCTATCACTGTCCAAATTGGATCAAATTAAATATATTCAGTTCAGATGTATTTGTACAGTGCTTTTAATAATAGACAGTTATTTCCATCTTTTTTTACATGTATTCACATGAAGGTTTTTTAATTAATTAGTCCCATTTAAACAGAATGTTTCTGACACCTATGTGGTGCAGGAAGGGTTACTTAAAATGTATTCTACTGCAGATTTCTGATTACATGTAAAACTGTGTCTGTAACCTAAAGGCTAATTTTATTACATTTTATTAAGACATTTTAATACTTTCTGAATGCTTTCTGCTTTTTTACTTTTAAAGCTTTATCTTTAAACAAAGACAAAACAAAATACATCAAGATACAACTGAAACAGCATCATATTCATTAATGAAATGAAGTTGTTGCAGTGCAAAATAAAAAGAAAAAAATATTCTTGACAAGATGTAATATAATCCAGCTGCTAATCAACATGTTTTAAAATGTGCTAGCAATCGAATTACTTTGCGTAACTACAGTGGAGTAAATACACTTCTTTTGTATCTATGTATTCAACAAATGATGACACACCATTCTCCTTATGAGCAACAATCTGATGTAGAACAGCTTACATGTCATTATTCTACATCTATCAGCACAAAGCTGAACAGAAATAAAATGTAAAACGTCTTTATATGTATGTAATGTTTATGTGTAATTTTATGGAATTTTGTCAAGACCTACTAAACCATAAAATCCTTATTGTTCGCAACAGTTCCACTGGCATTGTTACTGCATTTTCATATTCCACTGTTAATGCATATTCAGTGCTGCCAGTTCCTCATGGATTTTTCCTAATGCATAACCAAACATCCTCAAACACCACAAACCCATACTGACCTCCCCAGTGACTAAGGCCACTGGCACTGGTAATGCATGTTCAGTGCCACCAGCTACATCCAGATCTACCATATTCCACAATGACACGACATGACAGCCCATCCATCTACCCAGTCCTCCATCTTCCTATCACACAACTCAGCACCTCCACCTTTATATTGCACTTCCCTGACAAGTCTGTGCTGTCCTTACCCATAACCCATAAGAGACCACTATACCCATAATCCAATACATTCCTTCACAGCTACCCTTTGTCCTCTAAAACTGTTGTACCCAAGGCTCGTCTATTCGTGCATTAACCACTAACCCTGCACTTACTGAAATAATCATCTTGTCTTGTAACATCCTTAATTGCACTGCTGTGTTTCCTCATCCTCAACAAGTTCCAGCGCTTACTGCTGTTTGGTATCACACTCACATGCCCTCACGCTTATCCTGATGTTGTTGCTAGGTGTCAGCATGGATCCCTGCATCTGGCATGGTCCTAGTTCAAGGGCAGTTTGGATTCTGCTCATGTGAATAAGAATGTAGAAGCTAAGTGCACAAACGGAGCAACATGGGGTGCAAATGGGGTGACGGGGCGAGTTCAGTCCTGTTCACACACTTCAATAAAGGTTTTTTACAATAAAGGTTATTATAAAAAGGTTATTTGCAATAATGAATCGAGTAGACAAATAAGATTTGCATCCCTTTTATTAATACCCTTTTTTCAGTTGTTCATGGTATTACACAGAAGAATTAGCCACACAAGTAGTTTTGATTGTATTGTTATACTTTTAAACATGTTTTTTTTTTTGTTAATAATATTAATTCAACCTTTTTGAAATACTATTACTAGAAAAGGTTACACAACTATCACGTAGATATGCGAACACCAAGACAGTAATCTAGCACAACGGAAAAAATTAAGATTAAAAAAGGGCATGACCGAAGAAAAAGAGTAAAAAAAAAATGTCAGGTGGAGTAACATTTCCGTCCACACTTCTCCACCCCCCAACTCTGGTGGAGCTACATCCTTGTTCTATCTTTTTTTTTTTTTTGAGGGGGGGTGGGTAGTAAAAGACATCAGACTCCACCCCTTTTCCCTTTTTTGGTTGTGTGGGAGGAGTCGTTCCATGAATGAAATCCTGTATACAACCACTGTAAGCGCACTCAAGTTATTTCCCCAGTGTTGGTGCTGGCAGATCGTATTAGTGACTGGACAAGCATGCTTGTGTGTACATGCGCATCAAGTTACTGTTCCACTTGCTCTGAGATTAAACACCAACATGAACAAGGGCAAAAACAGAACGGGCACTATGGCGATCTTCCCCAACACAGCAATCTGTCTGTAATCAGATTACAATCTGTAATATGTCTGCACACATCACATACTCATACTCTAAGATAATCCATGTCAAATAATTTCAGCAACGAGTTGTGTAATGTGCTGATGTTTTAGGGCAGTGCTATGCTGAGTATAATGGCTTCTTAAAAACACATTCATGTCATTTGGTTTTTTTTTTTTATTATTTATGTTTCTTGAAATATTGCAAGTTAAAAACAGTGATGGTCTAATTTTAATATTGGCTAGTGTTTTTGCTATCCTGACAAGAATAAATCTATAAGTTATTTTGATTGGGTTAGTACATTTGCAGTTGGAGGCCACCTGTAATAAAACTGCATTTGGCTGCAGTCACTGCTTAACATTGTGGGTTAAATCAGAGCTTTCAGATTAAAATCTTAAGCATCTACAACCTTTTGGCAGTGAAGGGGCTGGTTAATAAGCAAATCAGGATTTGAAAGGATTGATTTTCCCTGCAAGGTCAAAATGGAAGTGATTTGTAGCAATGACTCCTGAAAACGCCCATAAGCATTGCTTTTGTGTAAATCTTTTTTCTAAACTCATGCATGGACACAGAGAACACACAAACACACATGCCAAATCCGTTTACACTCCATATAAGACTTGGAAAAAAAGTTTTTGCATACTTTGGCAAATATTAGATTAGAAAATTCAGAATTTATGTATTAATGGTAAATATCGAGTAGCAGTGGAATTACTGGCAGATGTTCCATAATCAACATTTATTGTTGTTACATGGGGCTACTATTGCTACATGTGGCTAATAGCTTAGCAATGGAGGGTCAGTGTTGACAACTGACTGCATTCTCAACATAATGGAGAGAATAAAAATAATAAATTGCTCATGTTACATGTAACATGGTTAAGAATTTCCTAAAAATACTGTGCTTTCAAGGGCCTGGTTGCTAGATAATAAAATGGTTCAGCCAGTCATTAAACCAGCTAATAGTGACTCCTGCTGGCTGACAATTGAACCGCAGCATCCTTGCAATGGTAGACTCAGGGGTGTTTCTCTCTCTCTCCGACTTTCTTAGAAGCAAAATTTAAAACCATCTCAATGTTTTTTGTTTTTGTACTGTTCAGCACATCCATGATCCATTCGCTCCCGCGTCATCAAAAAGAACGAAAATACACACTTGCGCAAAAGGTTTCACGCATGCAGTTTGAACATACCAACATCCCGTACTACACCTAAGCAAATCCAGAGCTATGAAGAGGTACAGCGTTTACCCTAAACGCTCCTTTAATTTTTTATCTTCACCAGCCAAATGGAAGACATGAACTGGCTGCCATAAAAGGACACCAGTATTTAGCCAAGACCTGTTGCCTTGGGCCACGTGAATTCAGAATAATAATACTTTGCCTTCATCTCAGCAGCAAGATTGCAACACTAAAGAATATTAAATTACAAATAATATGAATAATATGATGAAAATGAAAGTACACACCAAAGAGTGTTAAAAAAAAAGTTGACACATTACACGTACAAACATAGTGTATTTCTACTCAGTTGTGTGTTTTCCTCTGATTTTTCTATTCTATTATCTGTTTTCCTCTATTTTTCAACATATAATTAAGAGAGTCGCTGTTTTTTTTATAACATTATGGTCATTGTTATCATCAATATATTTATAATTAATATTCATATTAGAAGTGTTACTATTGGTCAGCACTACGTTCGGATCTCTCTACAGACCCCGCCCATGCCACAGAGGTTAAAGGGCTCCGACATCTGGGAGACTGAGCAGTTCTCACTTTTCTCATGAACTTCCTTGATCCTTTTGCTTCCCTCCACACATGGGATAAACAAATCATAGAGAACGAGATTAAGTTTGGTAAGAGGAGTTCCCCTGTTTTACCTTTTCTCTCTCTTTCTCTCTCTCTCTCTCTTTCTCTGTAGGTCTATCATTGCTTTACATGGTATTCTGATGAATGGATATGATTGTTATGACTCCCCTTCATCCATCTATCCATCTATCCATCCATCCATCCATCCAACCATCCACTTCTCTCTCTCTCTCCCCCTCTCTTGCTCTCTCTGTTCAGCAGGAGACCTCCATGGTGTTGGAGGGGCTGGGCGGGAGGTTGTCCTGCGAGCCTTGCGACAGGGTGCGTGAGCGGGAGCGGGAGCCGTCGATGGAGTAGGAGGAGGAGAGGGAGGTGGTGCGTGAGCGGGACAGGCGCGTCATGCAGGACGAGGCCACTGAGAAGGAGACGGGAGACACGGGACGAGAGCGCAGATGAGACGCGGGTGGTGGACGGTGGAACGCCCAACAACCCCATCACGGCTTACGCCGTTTAGCACGGATGGTGCTTTCCATAGGGCTGACAGGCCCATCGGGTGGATGAGATGGAGGTTACTTACTGTATCCCATTCCCTGGACGAAGTATTTGAACGCCTCAGTCAGCTTGCTGGGCTGCGGAGAGACGGGTTCACATGTAGAAGGCAGCCAACGTTCATATTCCAATTGGAGAAGAACTTTAAGATAAGTAAATGCAGTTTACCTGGGTGAGTTGTGGCATCCCGCCTGCATCGGCCATCTGCACAGAACGACACAAGAAACAAAATCCTGAGAATATTTTCCCAAGAATAATAGTAAACGATCAGTTTATCGCTCCATCCCTGTAGCCATCTCAAGACGTCATGAATTAAACCCAGCCAGTAAAAACATGAATACTCTGAACTCCACAGATAGTTGGACCACTACATACACTCCCCACCTGTCTGCGCACATGCACATACAGACATACACGTCTCGCGCTCTGGATTGTAACAAACAGTCATAAGCGTGAATCGTTAAGTGACAACATTTCCAGAAATGGTAATGATTTCCTGGCTAAATGCTTAACATGGAGGCAGCAATAGAGCCGCACGACATGTTGAGTTCATTAATTTAATACTTTTTAAAAAAGCAATAAGGAGAACACGAGCTCAAAGAGACAGAGCAGGACGAAAGGACAGAGACGGTGGGGGACAGAGAGACGGTCCCACGCTAATGTTGACAGGCAGATGCTAATTTGAGTAACATTAAAGCTCTCTATGTTACAACAACGCTAGCCATCTATGATATTATTACACAAGGTGGCAAGGATTTAGGCTCCTGAGTAGTAAATGATGAAATGAAATTTAATACTGCTGTGGTTCAGTGTTAACTTGTCACTTTCTTGGAAATGTAATAAACCTAGGGTTAGGGTTAGATATAATCATTCTAATTCATTAAAAAAAAGAAAAGATGCGTGTGATACAAACATGGAACATGGAAATGGAAATATTGATTTTGTAAAAACAAAAAAATGTTTTTGTTTTAAGAAATGTAGAACTAATTTCTGTCAGCAGAAATTTCAAATATTTTAAGAGATTTGCTCATTTGTATTATCTGTACTTACACATGAATGATATACATCCATAAAGCTACAGTAAACAAACAAAAAAGCAAACAGAATTCCTTTGCTGTCACATTGTCATTTTCTGGTTGCTTCAGTTGGCCATCTCATGTCAGTCTGTAAGCACTGAACATTGTTAAACGGCCTGACTGCATAGCTGGATATATCCAGTGTTGGAGGCAGCAGGTTCCTTACCTTCAAGAATGAAGTAGTTGTTGGGTCCAGTTTGCAGTTACACTCCACCTGGTGGACATGAAGAGAACAACACCTGACTGTCTTGATCCAAGGACAGCAGGCAGAGGGACTGGATCTGAGGCAGAGTGTGTGTGTGGACTTACCGCTGCTTCCTCGTATGGTGCGTGGTCCCCAACCACCAGCATGACAGGGCATCTGGCATGGAGGGAACGGGAGAGGGAGGGAGAGAGAGAGAGAGAGAGAGAGAGAGAGAGAAAGAGAGAGAGAGAGTTTAGACTTGATGTGCTATAGACCGGACATCAAGGGTTATAGTGAATGCAATTGGCTGATGTTGAGAAACTAACTTCAGTGTGCTGCTGCGGTCAATGTTCAGATCCCTGCGACTGCAAAACAGAGGAGAACAAAGTTTAAAGGCCTGGTTTGTGTGTGTGTGTGTGTGTGTGTGATAGAGTGTGTGTGAGAGAGAGACAGAGAGAGAGAGACAAAGTGCACCTGTTGTAGCTTTTCCAGAAGAGATCCATGTTCACAAGGTTTGGGGCTTTAGTGATTCTCTCTCGATGAGACTGAACAAGGTCGATGTTTCCTGAGATTTCCTTCTGCTCACACACACACAGACGGCATGATGAGCATCTCAAACCTCTCCGATGTTGAATTTAACCATAAATACCCGCAAGCACACACCTGACTGAAGAGGTGACACATGAGTTGCTCTGGAAGGGAAGACGCCAGTAAGCTGATCTGGAATCAGACAAAGTGAGACGAGTGGGAACCCAGCCTCCATAATCAATCACACATCCGTACGATCACCCAGTCTCCATAATCAATCACACATCCGTACGATCACCCACTGTCCATAATCAATCACCCAATTGTGCAATCACCCACCGTCCACAATCAATCACACATCCTTACGATCACCCTCTTCTCCATGATCAATCACACAATGGTACGATCACCCACCGTCCATAATCAATCACACAACTACACCATCACCCTCCCTCCATGATCAATCACACAGCTCAACATGGGGTAACCACACAGTGTGAGATGGTACCTTATGGGCAGCCCACTCCATCCATCCACGGGCATTTGGGTCGATATTGATCAGGACGAGACCTTCAACAGTGTGAGGATTATCCAGCTGAGAGAGAGAGAGAGAGAGAGAAGAGAGAGAGAGAGCGAGAGAGAGAGAGAGCGAGCGTTTGAATGACCGATCTCTGATCAGTGCAACTCGGCAGTAAGCAGCGACCGTCCTGGGATAAAGGACGACTTTTTGAACAAATGGCTTTGCAGATGGTGCGACTGCAGTCTCCTAGAAACAAACATGCCAGCTAAAAGCCTCATAACATATGCTGTGTTCAACAGTAGCTCAACTTATTTAATCAGCTCCTACTAACTATACTGCTACGGCTACTAATTACATCTCTGCAAGCACCGTCATGACAGATTTGTGCTGGCGTAACAGCCGGCCCAACAGCTGGTTAGCAGCCGCTACGCCTTATCAGGGGCACGGAAGACTCTCATAATAAAGAACGATCAAAAGAGAGAGAGAGATGGAGGGACGCTGACCGTGAACTTTGCCATGACGTAGGCTCCTGCTCCAACTCCTACTCCAATCACGGAGCGGAAACTGCACCAGAGCAAGAAGAGAATTCTAGTTCAAAATACCGTGTCTGGTGTCTAAGGCAGCTAGTGAATGATAAGGCCAAGATTGTGTTTGCTGTGTAATCTTCCTCTAAAAAGCAAGCTGGCACACAAGATCAGTCAGCTCCACATTCAGCGTTAAACATTCCTTGGGCTGTGACAGGGGAGAGCAACTCACTTGAAGTACTGCACGACAGATTTGATCATGTCGGAGAGCTGATCCATGGAGGGATACTGGTACCTGAGGAGAGAGGGACATGGGGAGTGACGCCGTTGTCTGCTGATCTCAGATGTGTGACGCTCGCCCCCGCTGATGCTAGGGACGGAGCTGGAATATCTACTACCCCTGAAAGGGATTATTGGAGTGCAGATATTGACATGGAGACAGACATGCAGGATAAAGAAGACACACAAACACACACACCCACACACGTGCATGCACACCCACACACACACACACACCCACCCACAAATGTGCATGCACACCCACACACACACACACACCCACACACACACACACACACACACACACACACACACACACACACCACGTGCACACACACCCACACACACACACCCACACCCACCCACACACGTGCATGCAAACCCACACCCACACCCCCACACACACACACACACTGAGTACCCTGCTGGATAGGGGGCAGCACCCTCTTCCTGTCCTGGTGCGTTTATGTGAACCACCGTGAAGTTTTTTACAATCTCCTCCATCTCATGAAACTTGAAAAAAGTAGAGAAGCAACTCTTACCTTATAGAGAAAAATAGAAATGCAGAGAGAGAGAGAACATGTGAGAGAGAGAACGAGAGAGAGAGAGAGAGAGAGAGACAGGAAGATACATTTAAAATACGAAAAGACTGTTCAGCAGTTCACATGTGTATGTGCATGTGTATGTTTGTGCGTGTGAGTAACTCACTGTCCATCCCTACATCGTGGAAGGTCAGTACGGCTGGCCTACGTGTGTTTCCCGTGCCGTGCAACGTCACGTGGAGCAGACCATGGGGAGTCTCGATCTCATGCTCCTGCAACACAGAGGCACACAGGTGGAGTCCATGCAGATGGAGTTCCCTGGTCGTAGTGACAGTGACACCATCTTAACAGCGTCTCACCTTCCCCTGGTCCAGAAGTATCCTGGCAGCAATCTCTGCCTCCTAAACACAGACAGCAAACATTAGCTGTAACACATCTATAGCCATTTATAACTGCTTTTCTGTATCATCCCTTCTAGACCTGTTCTCAACTGCTGCGATAGAGGCATTTCCAAATCTCGCCACCAGGTGGCCCCATGAGGACTTAGGAGCAGAGAATGGAACTGAAATCTATACGCGTAAGTGGAAACCTCTTAATCCTACCAATCTGCTGCAGACAAAACGGGAAGAATAGCACTGACAGGATAATTTCTTGTGATGTAATAATCTCTAGGGTACAAAAGTTGAGCTTAGATTTCATTCCCACCTTAAAAGGCATGACTGTGACAAACAAAGGACAACAAACAAAAAACAAATAGAAAACTAACAAACAAACGAAGGTGATTCACAAGGACTAACAAGAATCACATCGGTTTTACGAACGCATAACGAAATTGCCTTCTTTGGAGGACGGAGGAATTTAAATGCCTTACAAATGTCAAAACCGACAGAATGACAGTCTAATACAACGGTTCCACGTCGTGTCTTACAGTAATTTAATGTTGAAATCTTTTACCGTTGCCCCATTAAATTGCACGGTTGACCAGCGATTGGCTGCTGGTTCAGGGGGCACTGGAGGATGTTTGGGTGGAGGTTGCTGTGCCGTAGCGTGTTATGGGAGGAGCAGCATGTGTAGGGGAGGAGAGTTTCCCCGCCAGCATCAAGCTTTGAACAATGATGAAATAAGTTTGTGCTTTGCTACAAACAATGTTAATGTTCAAACCTGCAACACCTTTCATGGTCTTTGTGTGTGTGTCTTTGTCTGTCTGTGAGTGTGTGTGTGTCTTTGTCTGTTTGTGTGTTTTTGTCTGTGTGTGTGTGTGAGAGTGTGTGTTTGTCTTTGTCTGTGTGTGTATGTGTCTTTGTCTTGGTGAGAGTGTGTGTGTGTGTGTGTGTTTGTCTTGGTGAGAGTGTGTGTGTGTGTCTGTCTGTCTGTGTGTGTGTGTGTGTGTCTGTCTGTCTGTCTCTGTGTGTGTGTGTGTGTGTGTGTGTGTGTGAGACCTTTGCAGTGTCCTGCTGACTCGTAAGTAAAGGCTTGTCCTCCGTCATGGCGATCTCGTGCATTTCTGTCGTCATGATTAATCCTTCCTGTGCTCTAAGGAAATCAAAAGAACAGTTAAATTACAACCTTTCTTTCTCCCCCCCCCACACACACACAGTCTGTTCAGAGTTATACAATTTTTTTATTAATATGATTTTTAATTAGAGATTTCAGAAAGAAGTAATTAGCTTTAAAAAGAGAGAGAGAGAGGGGGGAACACAGAGAAATGAGAAACCAGCATCTGTCATCTTAAACAACAATCCTGCATAGTTGACTAACGGAAGAAGTTTTACTGTAGTGACCTTTACAAGCAGACCTACGAGATGGCATTTTAAACATAAGCACATGTCTGTGTGTGTATGTGTGTGTGTGTGTGTGTGCATCCTAAACTGCTCCCCAGTGAGAGTATCTCTAGTGCTGCTGAATGCTTTACCATAATAGCCCTGGTGTGATATTAGTGTACTGTGCACGTGTGTGCATGTGTACGCGTGCACGCGCGCGTGTGTGTAGTTGCACGTGTGTGTGTGTGTCCTCTTCCTTCCCCTTCCCTCTTCATGCCATCATTCCTGCTCCTGTACTATGACCATTTCATTCCTCTATAGAGGAAAAACGAAACGAGGAAAACAGCACCTGTGTACGTATCAGTATTACGCTGCGATCAATGCAGATCTGTGGACCACAGCGTAGAAAACACGCTGGCGGCTACATCAGAAGCTCCACACAAACAGCACATTTCAACACGTTCCAAAAACCATTCGGATGGGACCAGCTTCCTAATTTGAGCTGTGAAAACATTACCGAAACGGTAGAGCAGCGATTTCTCCAAAAACGGCCGAATGAAACAATGTTAAGAAAGGGACTGTAATGGGAGCCTGTAGTATTCTCACCGTCTCTTCTGTAGCAGGTCTCAGTTTACCATAAACATCCTGAAACACTGGACCATCACTGCTGGGCACACGCTGCCTCCACAATTCTGCCTAAACTTCGAGGAACACAATTAGGTGCACCCAGGTACACTGTAGCCAATAGGTGGCGCCGAATGGACACACAGACACAAACACACACACACACACGGGTGCACTGGGGCCGCGGGTGCGGCCGCGTTTAGCACGAGGCAGTGTCTGTATCAGGTTGAGCCTGAGGAGTGAGAATTACAGCACCGCTCACTCCTCCTGAACCCCAGGAGTGCGTGGAGAGCATGCTTAGCCCGAAGAGGATTAAAGTTCACCTGAGCCCCTGAGTCATCGAAAACACCACTAAACAATAATCATAATTACAATCATTCTCCAGCCTCGATCCCGGACTACCCAAACCAGCCTGACCCGACACCTGCTTACAGTTGTAAACAAAACTCTTACACCTGACTAGCTTTGGCGTGCTGTCGAGTCTGGTCCCCCCCAAAGCAGTTTTCTTCACTCAAGGGAGCTTGTTTCTTGCATCTATGTATTGCAGAATATAGGCAAAAGCGGTATATTGATATAACCGAAGTGAAAAATCTTCACCATCGACTTCGTCGTTATCATCATCGTCACCACCACGCGCTGTCTTAACTTCTTGACTAGACCCTCATAATATGACAATTTGCTCAATAGGATTCTGTGAATAAGGAGTAGGCGGCACTGTAAAATAGCATCTCGCATTAGCACGAAGCGCAAGCTGGTTATGAAACGCCATCTGGTGCCATCTGAACGGCTGCATAGCGCCCAGGAGTGGACACCATGCTTGGCCAGGCTGTGTTATCGATGCAGTGATACAGATGTGTTCCTGGGCAGGGTTAAGAGAAACACAGACGCCGTGGCGCAAAGAATCGTGTGTAAAGTAAAGACCTGTTACTCTTCATCTCCGAAATACCACAAATCTGTCTGTCTCTCCCCTGTCTGTCTGTCTCACTGGAGAAGAGAAGACAGAACAGGGCTGAGAGAGAGAGGAGGACAGAGGAGAAAAGGTTTCAGGAGGAATATGTGGAATAAAAAGTCCAGGAGACTCCCAACAGCACACGCACTCGCACAGACCAGCACGTACCCTACTTGAATTCCTTTGAAATGGAATTTCTCAAGAACACGGCGCGTTGTCCCGAGCTGCTGAAGAGGAAAATGCTATTACAAAATGCACAACTGCAAAAAGTAACGTGTCCATGTTTACAGGGAGGCTTAGGCTAGCTGTCAGTCACTAAATGTCCATTAGAGCGCTTGGCAAAGGTATGAAGGGAAGTATAGGAGTGGCCACCACAGCACGCAAGGCAAAGTCAACACTGGAAGAGATGGAAAACAAGCCATGCACTGCACCACTCCACAACAAATCAAAGCACAAAATATACGAGTAAAAAAATAATCAGGTGAATACAAAAGTAACGATATCTGCACGCCGCAAGGGACACACACGCAATCTTTCACCAATCGAATACAGCTAGGCACGCGAATAAATGTGGGACTCTCGTGTGGTAGGTGCTGACAGAGGGCACGCACACATGCTGGGCCCGGGTGGAGGTGGGCGTGGTTCATGGCCTGCGGGGGTCCCGATGCTGGGCGGGCGATGGTGGCCTTTGCTGCAATAGGAAGCGGGCGGAGGGAATCGCCCGGCTTCCTGCTGCGGTAGACACGCCGGGTGACAGTCGTCCTCCGGGGTGGACGCGGCGGAGACAGACGCGTAACGATGCCAACGGCCCCTCCCCCCCCTGAGGGGAAGAGCACACAGACACTCCTGATCCCTGTCTCTCTCTCTCATGCACGCATTTGCACACAACACATAAGATAATAAGAAAAACAGGCAAAAAAATTTTTAAAAACCTGCAGATGGCCATCAACAGTCTAGCTGTCACGTGCTCACTTCCTCTCAGCTCCCCCTGGTAGCCCTGGCAACGCCTCACGCCCCCTTCCCACTCGACCCTGTTTCGCTCCGGGACCTGAAGTAACCCGACACCCCCCCCAGGGTCCGAGGTGCAGTGCTACGGCTGGGCGGGACTGACAACACAGGAAAGACAGTATCTTCACGCCACAGCAAGGCAGGGAAAGGGTTCGCTGCTCCTCCACACGACAAGATTTCCACGAGGAAACGGGTT
Organism: Brachyhypopomus occidentalis; assembly: GCA_020368025.1. Classification (NCBI taxonomy): domain Eukaryota; kingdom Metazoa; phylum Chordata; class Actinopteri; order Gymnotiformes; family Hypopomidae; genus Brachyhypopomus; species Brachyhypopomus occidentalis. Next base: position 785,044 of record JAGXOD010000054.1, read on the forward strand.
TTGCCAACATGCAAAAGCGTGCGCTTTTCAGGAATGTTCGCCGAACGGCGCGGGAGGAGCGCACACACGCTGTTAGATTGCAGGTGTGCTTGGGAAACCATCCGAATAAGCGCGATATTTACATAAATCGGCTGTTTATGGTACGGAGCTGCTTTGACTGAATTGCTAAACCGCACTTTTGTTTATGGGCTCAAGATGAAACGTTCACGCCCTGAGCAGTTACAGGCTGACATCTTAGTTTTAGCAAACAGCTGTGAAACAGTGTTATGAGTTTGGTAGGTGCCGGTAGCCAGTGGTGTTGGTCTCCTGCGCACCGCCGCGGGACAGTCCTGTCTCCCGGGATTGATGTGATCTTGTTAAACCGACCCATCATCACAGGGTATGCCGCACCTTCAGAGCGGACATGAGCATTCAGATAACTGTTAGGCTCTGAATCATAAATCACCTTTCAAACCATATGTTTTTCTCCACATGTAACTGCTGGAAAGTTTATTCAGTGGTTTTAGAACAATAGAAAACTACATGATATGCTAGAAAGTCCAGCGCATAGACGACTCTCAATGCAGGATTCAGCAGCAACTGATCTCTTTGGTTGTGATCTCTTTGGCTGTGATCTCTTTGGTTGTGATCTCTTTGGTTGTGATCTTTTTGTAAGTAATGTGACCAAGCAAAATTTCATGTTTTTTTTTTCATAAAGAGAAAAAATATACAAAATATACAAGTTACAAAATAGGGAGACACCTTGCATTGGGTGAAAATGTTTACATGTGAACAGTGAAAAAAGCATCAGGTTCAATGAAGTAGCTTTAAGCAACTAACTGATGGAAACTGTGAGTGATTAGCAAATGTGATGTGAGCAGCAATAAAAGCCAACTCTAACTGACCTGGGGGCTTAACTTCATCAACTCAATAGTTGAGTTAATCAGCCTGATTCTCCATTTATTGACTGCAGAAAATGGCTACGAAAGTAATTTAGTCTAGAACATAAGTTGCATTCAGCTTGGCAGTGATTGCCACAGATCTGAGATCAGGTTTGGAAGGGTTTTTTTAGTGGGCATACCCACCAGGCTGACAAATGGGGAACCTCTCTCCCGCGAACCTGAACGGATATCAATGGTATTAAACCAGGAGGGAAGGGGGGGGGGGATCAACAATGAACTCAAGCAGTGATTCAGCAAAGGTGGTCTTGCACTGGAGGAGAAAGGTAAGAAAGAGACAAGGTGTTTGAGAGAGACAGATGGAGAGAGTGTGAGAGAGATATATTAGTGCATATGATCGTGGGAAGGCCAGTATATATTGGATCAAGCTGTGTGTATTGGGAAGTGTGTGTGTGTGGTTCTCACACACTGCACACAAGGATTATTATGGTATTATGAGCTTTTCTTTCAGTCATCCCCTCCACCTCAGGCATATGTGCCATGGAGATGACCTTCCACACAGGAAGGAATACTACTCCCATCTATTTTGAAAGCCCCTTTTTTTTGCTATGCTACAACTCCAGGACCTTGTTCCTGGTGTTGATGTGTAGTATTGAGTATGCACAAGGTGTACAGGGTGTCATTTGCAATATGGGGCATAGGGCAAGCCATATTTAGGGGTAGTTAGGAAAGTATTTTTAGGCCTTGTGTTATGGGACACTTGGTTGTGTCATACTATGAAGTTTTTGTAGAACCCTTTAATAGTCCATCTTAGTGCAAAATCTAAAAATGGACTTCCCTATTTACAGAACAAAAACAATACATATATATATATATATAGACAGTTGAGGTAATGTGGTAATATGCTGAGGGCATGTTAGATAAATAGAGAGAAAGGAAGAGATAGAGAGAGAGAGAGGAGAGACTTTTTAACAGTACAGTTATTTAGTGAACTATATTTTTGATAGTTTAGTTTTACTGAGGTGTGGAGGGCGGAGGTAATGTGGTTACATATGCTAAGGGGTATGTCAAAAGAGAAAGAAAGAGTGAGAGTCAGAGAGAGAGAGAGAGAGACTTTTAACAGAGTTACTGCAAAGCAAATGTCATGTAGAATGTAACAGAGGACTGTTAGTGTGTGGAGGCTGAGCTGGGGAGGGTAAGTGCAGTGTTGAGAGATACAGCGTATCTGGGTTAGCACGAGAACGCGAGACAGAAAGAGGCTCTGTGATGAAATGCAAGCCAAGCACTCTGTGATGAAGGTCAGAACGCTGATCGCATTAAATCCGCATGCTCGCAGACTCAGGCGAGGAAGCGTGTCGAGTCACGTGCGCTCCCGTGTCGGCTAAGAGGCTGACAGCAGACACCTGGGCAAAGGTAGTCAGGTGCGTTTGCACTTGAGTTGAAAAGGTGACACCGTTCCGCCTGACTCCTCGCAAAACTCTCGCTCTCTCACACACACGCACAGAGGCGCAAGTGTGTGTGCGTGTGTGTGGTTCTAAAAACACGACTTCTTTGTTCGCCTGCTCGTCCTTTGATATTCTGGGAGAGAGGACGGGGATGGGCAAAGAGAAAGAAAGGTGAGGAGAAGCATAGTGCTGGCCGCCATGGAGACCGAGAGAGGTGCCGCCATGGAGACCGAGAGAGGTGCCGCCATGGAGACCGAGAGAGGTGCCAAAACACTCCTTGCTGTTTTTCATCCTCCACTCCCTCCCTCCCTCTTTCATTCCATCGTTTCCCACAGCGACGGAGGAGTACGCACTAACTTTAACAGAGTAGTTGTGATGGCGCGGTGCGGCGGTACGAGCAGCACCCTGTCGCGTCCCTTTTCAGGCCCGTCTCCTGCTCGTCGGTAAATAACAGTCCGCTTCACTCTTGCGATCGCTGCCTTGCAATCCACGTGATCCAATGACGTGCGCGCATACCACCGGGCGGCCATGCAAAAGCACAAGGTGTACGACTGTTTGGGAAAAAACCCCACACTACGTGGGGTATAGCGACAACATCAAACATCAGGGTTGGCTAGCACAGTGACAACACAATAGAGGCAACTCTGCAGTCTCCTCTGCTGTGTGGCTCAGCTCCCGACACAGTCGTGGTTACACAAATACACACACACACACGCACACACACACATCCCAACCGAGTGGTCATGACCTTGAAGCCAAGACACATCAGAGACTGGAAGCAGACAGTGATAACTGCGTATATGCATATGCCACCACTTCCCAACAAAAAGGGATCATCTCCGAACAGTTCTGCTGATGGTCGTTTTCCAACACGACCTCACATCTCTGCCGCACCCCCGTTCCTGACCTCTGGGCCACTGGGATCACGCGAGGGATCTAATGGGTTCTCGCGCTCGGGTCGTTTGGCCAAGAGGAACTCCCTAGCATGCGGCCAGCAGAAGGCGCACCAGCGTCTCAGCGCGGGGGCGGGGGGGGGGGGGGGGAGTTGGGGTGTTTGGGGTTGGGGGGTTGTGGAGCGGAGGGGACAGGGAGTTGGTCCAAGGAGCCCGCAAGCGAGTAAAAAATAGCCCGGCGAGGAGCAGCTGTGGCTCGCGTGGGAACAGAGGGGGTACTGTGCGGCCCGGACTGCAGCCATCACGCCTTGAGCCCAGAACTCTACACGGCCACCTCCGTCACACCGGACTCTGCTCCAGCCAAATTTCGCTGCTCAAGGTGACTGTGTTAAACCCACGTTCTCTTCACCAGCCTCATTATTCTGAGGTAACATGACCCCTGTTACATCCTGGTATGTGTATCCACATCCACATAATCCACGTGCACATTAACTGCACTGTCAATATCTGTCACATGCACCCCTGTGACATGATCCACGTCCTGGGCCGATCCCTGGTGCACTGCTCTAATTCTACTTAAGCACAAAGCCGTATGTGTTCATTAACCAAACAAAAATAATCCTGATTTGTAACGCACACTGTTCCAGTTGGATCCAGATGCATTTCACACTCACCGGTTAGTACTGTGGTATTTTGTGGCTATTGTGCAGTTATTTATCACACAGTGTCAGCGGTGTTACTTTGACTCTCACAACCCATTTCTAACACTGCGTCCTATTGTGACGCTCAGCTCCATTACACTGAAATCAAACAAAGACCCCACTGCTCTGTAGGTGCCACTGTATTTAGAGCTTTGCGGTCCTCACAAGAAAGCGCCCCCGCGAAACGCTCTGGCCCCGCCCACAACCTCTGGCACACGTACTGTACGCCTGCAGCGTCCCATACAGTTACCAAAGAGGCGCAAAGTTGCACCCAGGAGTCAAGAAGTGGACATCTGCAAAATATTTATTTTTGAATGTTTGGTTAAAGGCATTTTGACAATAAATAAAGTTTAGTCCAACGGATGTTTGCGTTGAATCATGCATTTCACTATAATATTAACATATTACTTCGATGTGTTTTCTTTAAACCCATCCCTGCCGCACATGTAGAATCGATTCACCAGCTAATTTGAACTCTTGCATAATTAATGTGACAATACATGAAGAACAGGAAGATGGCAAGCAAACAAATCCTGAGTCATTATTTGCAGGTGGTGTCCTTAGACAGGAACTGGGTAGTGAAAAGGAATTTCACCAAGATGCTGAGAGTCCCCAAATGCAAGTACAGCATAGAGTTCAAGGATTGATTGTGATGATGTGGCTTAATTTAGCACCTCAACAATATTTAATGGTTGTGCAACAATGCTAGATATTCTCATCACAGTCTGAAGATGGACAGGTTCTCCATCCTCACAGCAGGAGCCAGAGTGAGGCTAGAGATACTAACATGTATGTCAGTGCAGTGTTGTCCTACAGCACGCGTCTTGTCTGTTTGGCTGAAACTGCCTTCTTAATAGGACCTTGTAATCCTGCACAGGATTTGGGTCTTGAAATGCTGAATGATTCACTATGTTGCAGTTACAGCCAGAGGCGCCACGGTCTCTCCTTTTCCCTGTCTGTGAGAGAAACGATAAAAAAAAAAAAACCACCAAAAAAAAAAAACCGAAACAAAAAATAAAACCACGCCTGAGCACATTTTAACTGTGATCATATTTGAAAATGTTCTTTGTCTAGGCTTGTCCTCTGTCTTTTAACGAACAAGCCTTTGCAACGTGGGTATGCGTTGAGCCGTTTTGCGTGCACGCAGCGCGCAGCCCGCCAGTGCGACACACCTCTGTTTGACATTGACACACATTCTCCGCAAGCGCGCACATCCATGCCAACAGCTCTGCGCGACTAACACCCCCTCGCGCCCCAACACAACACAACACACCACATCTCTATAATGCAGGCGCGCTCTACTCGTGCACTCGTACCCAATTAAGTACAGGGACAGGCTGGCTATATCACATACACGAAAAAGTCCCTCGATGCGACCTGGCTTCATAATTTGTTGATGGGTCTCCTTGCCACTTAGCACGAGCAAACGTTCAAATCTTCCCTCGTGCGTGAAACGGAGGCTCCGGGGCATCTGTCAAAGGAGCCGCATAGGGAAACGCTGCCCTCCGTCTACCTTGTTTTTCTTCAAGTACAAGTGCAAACACACAGATTTCACACAGCTATGTTAACTACAGCTTGTTGTTGTTTCTGAAGGTCTGGCTTGAGACAAAGACCAGTTGACTACCACAAGTAATACTAGTCTGCACGACGTAGAAGCCAAGCGTATGCCCAGACTACACATGTAAGTGTCCATATAGAGACAGCACTGTACACAGCTCATGACAAACACAGCGATCACTCATTCAAAGATCTCCACCCTCGGTGTGTTTATTTGCTGTTTGTAATGTTTATCTCTATTACCGTTCATTTCAGGAAGGCCACGTGAGCCGCGGGCTGATATGTAGTTCGCTTTTGTTTATACAGTGTTTGTGCATCTGAATCGCACTCCCATTTCTCGATGTTGGAATAAAGGTTTAAACGTCCAAATACAGCACTAAGGGTGATCAATATTCCTGCTCCACACACTTCTGACGAGGGCACAATATAGTCTAATTCCAATATAGTCTAATTTAAATATAGTCTAATTCCATTTAAACCTGACCAATGATCCGACGTGACACACTGTTGAAGATTTTAAAAAGACACTCAAGTCAGGCTTCTTAATAAAAAGCGATAATGTTATCACTGTGATAAGTGCCAGAGAGTAAAACATAATTATACTTACCCTGTAGTAAAAGTGTTATTTGAGTACACAAGTTGCCTAAATACGTAAATGACACAATAAATCCTTCGCCTTGATTATTGTTTTTCCAGCCTCGTACTTTCTTTGTTCCCAGTATTTTCTCTTTATCTCACGTCCCTCTGCTTTCTTCGTTTTCGCTTACCGTTCACCCTCTCAAAATTACCCCGTTGTTTCGTTCTTTCTAGAGCCACAGAAAAAAAATCCTACAGAAAAATATGGAGCTGTCAATCAAATACGGTGGATGAAGTTACTTTTAGCAGAAGTGGGGGGCATTTGAAAAGACATATTAATTCTACATGAAGTAAGCATAGAATTTCAAAGACAGATTAAACTGTGAAATTTGAGAATAACACAATCTTAATATTAAGAGGTGATACGTATACATAAGCTGGTGAACAGCATACCATGGTGGCAAAATCACCTGTTCTTACAGACGGTCACCCCTTTCGTTCTCTAATGGTATGCGCCCGTTGTTAAAGTAGCTAGTGGAACAAAACGCGTTCGCATTCCTAGGTTCTGGTTACAGCTGTGAGGCAGATATGATGAGGCATGAGACCTTCTTGGCAAACGCAGCGTGAGTAGCTTGCGGTATAGGGTTTGACTCTTCTGAAAACGTTCTATCATTAAAACTTTTGGGGATAAAGGAGTCTCGAGTTCAATAATAGTGTGAGCTTTCCATCACAGATTGAGCCCCATTTTACTGCTTAGGATCTTAACCTAGAAATGGTTCTGCCTTAGGCTACTCGCATTTACCAAACAATAAACTGAAGACAAACTAAGACGCAATCAAAAACACAAATAAATGAAGTAAATCGAAGATACGTAGAGAAGAAATGCAACAAATGCACGAAGTCGAAAAGTGTCCGGTAGGGGTTTAACCCATCATTGACTAATAAAAATATCACACCCTGAAAAATAACATGTGGATAGTAACTGTGAACACTGCTGCATGAACTCAACATTATCACAGTCCACTTACTTTCTTACTTCTACAGCAAGGCAAACATTTAAGTGTCTTATTATTTTAGGCAAATTCTGCTTGTGTTCATATTCACTTTTCTTTTTTTATCATAATACCCATTACTAAGTCACACTTTTAAGCAGCGACAGACCACCTTGCCTTCTCTGGGATCTAACCACCAAGAGCAACTGACATTTCATTAACTATTATAGACTCAGACTCTGCTCAAATCAGCATAAGAGGCACCCCACCACCCCTGAGTGTTGGATATTCTTATCACCTTCTGTCAGGACTGATAACGGAAAGAGAACTGGGGGAAAAACACTCTGATGTGCTGCTTAGGAATCATTGTTAACCTAAATGAAAACTTTCACACCATCACACTGTAATTTTTTTAAATTCTATTATTTATTTATTGATTGAGTCTAAGTAGGGAACTAGCAAAAGGGAATGACATAATAGTAATCAGCAGAATACAAAACACAAGTTGTTCCTCTGTTAAGGTCAATGTTCAAAAAGAGCTTACTTTTGAAGTTAAAACAACAAATGATGTTTAAGTGTAACACATAGCACATGAAATTAACACGCAGAAGTGTTGGGTTTGCTGGGGTTTCACGAATTGTCAGGCAGAAGTAGTTGCAGCGAAAACAGCTAGAGAAAAGTAAACAAAGCGCAAGGTCCAGTTGTCCAAAAGTTATCTGGAGAACCTTCACCATGGGACTGCATGTGCCGTGAGAACAAATACACTCACTGTACCACCATTACAAAAGCATTGTATAATTTGAATATTGGTCTACAAGTGGAACAGAGGTCATGCAATGGATCAGAAAAACACACAGTCTATGTAACATAGATAGTTTTACATATTCCATGTACTCTGTGATACTGCTATACTTCTACACTGTTACACTGCTACACTGTTACTCTCCTACACTGCTTACCTGTTACACTGTGTTCTTACACTGTTAAAAACCTAAGAACAATAAAAATGAGACAATAGAAGAAGAAACACCAACGTTAGAACATGAGATAGCAACTATTTAAATAACAAAGCCAGCAAGGTGGAATACAATATCCTGTAACTGGAGCCTATTGTTGTTCGAATGAATAATTTCCTGAGGATGCTTATGGTGGACAATGAGGCAGCATCTTGCCATTTAGACAGAAGTAGTTGGAAGCAAATATAAAGAGGGTGTGCAAGGTTGGTCCAGTAAGCTTAGTGTTCCATCAAACCGATAGATTGCAATGCTTCAGAAAGCGCGCCTGTGTGGTGTTTAGCTTGCTTCGCTAATTATTCTGCAGAGGATTGCTTTGCTTTTCAATGGTGAGGTTGTTCAGCGCGGAAGTAGCATTAGAGGGAAATAAATATTAAAGCAGGATTTATGATCAACTTTTAAGAATCACTGTTAAGCCTCTCATTATCTTCCATTCCTAATATTGTTGCTGGTGGGTTTTATTCTAGACACTGTACACATGTAGGGAGAATTCTTAAAAAGGTAGAAAGGCTCATTGTGTAAGGTTCTGAAGGGCTGGACCTGGTCTACCACCTGCCACCTCCAGGCCGAGGAACCCCAGAAGGGAGGAGGTCTGATGTTTTCTTCCTTCTACAACAAAGCTCCTTTGTCTTGAGAGATTTCCTCACGTCAGGCTGTGGATTATCACAGCAATTCAGGGAAGCTGGAAAGAGAACTCTCGCTCTTAATTTGGCCAAAACAATCAGAAATGTATTTATATTTGATTAAACTTAAACAACAAAATACCCCCCAAACATGGCTTGTTTGAAGTGATCTGATTTTAAATCCATTCAAAATGTAGTCTGTTCTGCCAGAAATGCTTCATCATAAAAATCACTGTGGGTGGACTTGTAGGGTCTACTCCTGCACCTTGCTTTCTTTTTAAACAAACTAGAGGCTAAGATCACTGCAGAAAAATGGGTCTTTACATCTCAACAGCAGACATGTCTGAAGTCGTTAAATAGCTTGGAATGTGGTTTACCTCAGTACTAGAATGAAAGTTGCTTCCTGCCATGCCTGAGGAACAGAATCTTATAATCCAACAGCCAGCCAAATATACGTACCAGCATGTTCCCCAGCTGAGCAGAAGATTCTCTGAGAAATGTCACATTTCAGAATATGAGGCCCAAAGACCTTTTGAGTGTTGGATATGTGACGAGATTACCCATTACCTCCCAGTAAAACAGGATGGTTGTCTCGTGGGTGACACCCCTCAGCACTGGCATGACCTGGTCTCTGAGGTTTTCCCAATACATTCCTTAAACCCTGTCGCCACCCTTTTGCATGTCCTGTCAAGAACTTTTTCCTCCTCTTTGTTTTTGTAGCTAACTTATTAAGCTAGCAGCTTCCTGACTCTGTGTCTGGATGGTGCACGACTAGCAACGGACTACAGTTTAATAGAACGGCTGAGTTCAGGAAGAAACTATAAACCAATCTTTAGCCTCGAAACACCCTCTGGGATGTGAGGGGCCTTGTTATTTCATAGCATGGTTCTGGTCTGGACCTCATCGATTTCACGTTTCTGCTTGGAGATGCGGAAGTGTAAGATTGTGGTCAGAATGAGGCTATGGGTGCAAGTGCCGTGTTCTGTTCGGTCTGGTAGGAGATGCAACATACTGCTGATGTAACACACTGAGTAGGAAGCAGCGTGGCGATGTCACACCTGTTAAAATCTCAGAAGAGGAACACCGGCTGCTCGCCAGTCACACTCACAGCTCGGTTGTAGCTGTCGGCAGCGCACTCTGCAGACGGGCTGTAGTCTGGTCGGGAACACAACGCTAAAACCACGGCAATCTGTCTGTATTTCGGACTTTATGTCCCCAGATTAGATAAAGGTGAAGGTAATTCCGTTTGTCTGATGCCTGATTATTACTTACTGCAATATGTAAATGCACTCCACAACCAATCACAAACATTTATGCTAAACAGTGTCATTTTGGATGAATCCTCTGTGGATGTTTTCTTTGACACATGATTTAACAAACGTAAATGTTTTATAAAAATTATGGCCAACAGACTGTAACCATGTCATATCAAGAGGCCACCGATTTGTGTAAATTACACAATTACAATGTGTAGCAATACTATTCTATTATAGATGATTTTGGTGTAAAACTGGTGTAAAACAAGCTTAAATCCAACTGAACAACATTAGGTCATTTTCTGTATTCGTGACATTTGATTTCATGCAAGCAAGTAGGATTGTAGTCTGTAGTGAATGTTACACAAAACAATAAAATAAGCTTGTTAAACTATATTTGAAATACTGTCCTCTGCAGACAAAATCTTTATGTAGCTGTTTCAGTATTATGAGAAAGATGCTATATGGGCTTTAGAACGTAAAGAATGTGTAAAGAAAATCCAAAAATGGATTTTGAACCATGGTTATTGGAATGTATTACATATGGGGTTTTTTTTGTTTGTTTTTTGTACATACAAGTGTTTCTGTTTTGTTATTTCTTTAGAGCGGGGGTTGGGGGGGGGGGGTGTCAGACAATTGTGTGTGTGAGAGGACACCTGCAGGGCTCTGAGAGGGGGTGTGGCTTCCTTTGTTTCTGTGAATACGGACGGGTAGTATCTCACCTGTGAATGGCTGCTGAACAGTAACCATGGAAATAACACCACGACGGCGGATTGTGCGTTATGTACTATGTCTTCCATCTGCGCAGTCAGCATAGTCTCTCTCATTCTCTCTCTCACACACCCGTCCAAACAACCCACTTTATTATGTATTAGCCCTGCTGACTTGAATTATGACGGAATGACACACCGAAAAACTGTTACGCATTACTGCTCCCTCCTTGAAATGACCACCCTGAGGTCCAAAACCTCCCCCTCTCTCCCTCACCTCTTATCTTTACAGGTTTACAAGATCAAACTCTCACTGGAAATTCACCAAGGTCGAGTGTATGCCAGGTGCACGTTTGAAAATGGAGAAAAACCAGACTACACAGTCTTACATTAAAAACACTGAATACAAGAAAGAAATGTGTGTGTCTGTGTGTGTGTGTGTGTGTGTGTGAGAGAGAGCGAGAGAAAGAGAGATGAATGAGAGGACGTCTATAGGAAGAAGAGAAAAACAGAGGTGAGATCTGGAGATCCGGTTTCTTCTCAGGAGAGCCTTAACCCCTCCTCTCCCTTCCTCCCTTCTCTTTCTCTCACTCCCTTCAGCTGCTCTCATTCTCTCACTCCACCTTTTCAGTGCCCCTGCCTTCCCGCTTCTCTCCCTCTCTCGGCTGGCTGGACAGCACCCTCAGGGTCGGGGGCAGGCCGGGGTTGTTGTGGTCTGTCCTCCTTACCAAACTGCCCCGCACACTCTGATGACCACCCTTTGTTTCTCACTGTCATCATTTACGTTCTGCCCTGCCATTTGTATGGTAACAGCACAAAACAGCTTCCTGAACAAACACATGCTCAGAAAGTGAAGTAGCCAGGTATTTCAACAAACACACACACACAGGCACACACACACATATATACACACATATACACACACAGCCAAATTCTTAGTGGGAGCTTAGCCCGATAAATCACCTCTAGGGTGTTCACTGCTTGCTTACTTTCTCCCTTGCTTTCTCACACACTCACACTACACACACACACACACACACACACACACACACACATTCTCACACACACGCACACACACACACACACACAAACACACAGATGTTTTACTCTTCTACATTGTCTAAGGCTCATGACCTCTCTTTGGCTCTCTGCTTCACTTTCATCCCTTCACTCGTTTATACTCTTTCTCTCTCAGTCTTCAGCCTGGCTCTGTTTACATCTTTCTTTTTTTACCAGGAGATTCCCTTCCAAATACAAAGGTATGTGTATGGCATTTGATTCTTACGTGAACAACTAAAAAATGTAAAATACTGCATTTTCATTACTTTCAAACTTTTTTTTACATTGTGTTTCCATTTGTTCACAGTTTCATTTCAGTGTAGATTTTCAGTATGGATGTAAGAACAGTGTGTGAGAGTGTATGTGAAGGTGAGACAGTGATGTGTATCTATAATAACAAATCATCCCCTATCCTCCCCTCATAAGGAGGACAAGGCAGTAGTCTTTATATGTACCTACAGCCCTCCTCTGTATTTCTGTCCTTGTCTCTCTTCCCAGTCCCATTCTCTAACTGGGTCTTCAAACCTCCCCCTACATCTGCCTTATCTGTCACTCGAAATCAACCTATGGACCCATCTGTACACACACACACACACACACACACACACACACACACACACACACACACACGCACGGTTCAATTAATGGATGGTCTTTGATGTGGTACCACTCAGCCATCTGTACTATCTACTCCCCTCCAGTAATGGAACACATCACATCTCCCATTGCACATGCGCAGTATGATGGAATGGCATAATTTGTAAAGCTCAAATATGTATTGACTAATTTAATTGTAAACTGTTTGGGTTTACCTCATCTTCATTTGGCAAACTAAGAATGAATAGAGAGAGAGGGGGGGGGGGAGAGAGAGAGAGAGAGAGAGCACCCATACAATCACAGCAAATCTCACAAATTCTTTGGGTTGGCATTCTGGTTCTCCAAATACTTCCCAGACAGAATGGCTGTCTGCCTGTATATAGGACTACTTCACCAGCTGTTGTTTTCAAGCCCTACAACTAAATATTGTCTGTGTCAAACAGACATTGTCTGTGTGTTGTGTTCTCCCCATATCCTTAAAGACAAATGATTGAATTTTCCTTTGTTTTAATGTTTATTACTCTTACTATTATCTATTTTTATGTGGACCAAACTAAATATATTTTAACAGCATGGTCCGAAACACTAATCATATTAGCCAAGTTGTATCAGTGACTCACCTACACAGCTTGCGTGTTTCAAATAGCAAGTGATATCACATTACCTGCAAAAAATCCATCAAACAGCTCATGAGTCAAATCTTCTTTCTCGGCCAGGACAACCTGATTAAAACTGCAAAACAAATATATCCCGCAGACCAGTTACGAAACGGAATGCTATAAATTCTGCTATTACCATCTGCCATGTGGAAACCATGAAGGAATCTTGAGAAAGGCAAAACCAAAGATATTTTTATGGATAGCAGAAAAAAATCCATCACAACAGTGCAAAGGTGAAACCCTAAAGCAACTGGCTAAATTTTAATCAAAAGTTTTTTGGGAGTTAAGAGGAAATGCTAACTTGTGTAGCTGGTGTAGCCCTACCACTGAGCAAAGACTGCTTTCCTGATTAGCCAGGTACCAGGTTCTTCTGAGGGGCTGCATCATGTCACAGATGTTTATGCGTCCTGGTCTTCAACTTATGTGATGTGTTTGAACAAATCAGAGGGCTGAATTGCCATACTTCTGTTTGGGCACGGGAGACGCCAGACAACCGTGTTACTGGGAACTCAAGGCAAACCTATCAGCTTATGTGATTCTTCTTCACTCTGCATACGTTTTCTTAACCCCATTGAATGTCACGCCTACGTTACAGGCCGGTGTTTGGGAAAATCACCTGGTCTAAACAGAAAAGGGCCAAGAATCGATTGCTAGGTTCGTAGATTGAGTTGAAATTGAGGTTGTTTTCTTGAGCCTGCTGATAACAACTTAAATGAGTATTTAATGTGTCGAGAAAAAAAAAGAATGGATCTAAAACGTCTGAAAGATTAGGTTTCATCTGGCTCTCCAGTGGCATCTGAGTGCACAAGGAAGTCCAGAGCAACAGGGCATTTCTGAATCCAATAAACATCTCACAGTGGAGGACTGCTGTCTCCAAATCCAAAGGCCTAGTCCAAAGCCTATGGCATCTGAAAATAATTGTTAGGACATTTTAGGAAGGTTCTTAAAAAAATCAAGAAACATGAACTCAAAAACATCTAGAATTTTAACAACAGTAGAAATATTAAATATTGAACAAGTTACGCTCCTTTATGTAATTTCTTACTGGTCTGCAACTTACTCTTACTCAACAGGCAAGATCTCCTTTGAATCAAATCCAGTTTAAGTTTACAACTAAAAATCTGAGGAATGCTGACACTAGCTGGTGAGATCTGGTAGTGCAACAATAAATAATTCTATTTATTCAGCCTTTAATGACTGTTGAAGTAAGTAGGAAATAGGGGAAATACGTGAAAGAAATGAGGACTATTGGGACAAGACTCATGTAAACGTACACTGGTAACAGAAAGAAGCTAGGGAGAGAAGGTGGAAACGAGCACTTGGTATATCAGCCCTGCGGGTGGAACATCAGGTTATAGTCATGTGTTCATGTGGAAGGGCCTCCGAATTTTGAACTCCCCAAAAGATTTATTTCATGTCTTTTTCACTTTTGTAGCAGTTTCAGTGACTCACATAAGAAGCATGGATGTAACTGTGTGAATGAATTCCAATGTGTGGCAAACATACACACTTTCCAGTAAATGTGTGTGAGTTTGTGGGTGAACGAGAAAACTTTAAGAGTGTTTAAGAGTGTTCTCCATTAGCACTGTTTTCCTTACTGTGTTCTCTTTCCATTTGATCCAGGCTCTCCAGCAGGTAGTCCACTTTGTGTTTGATTTGAGTCAGCTCTTTCTTAATAGTCTGCAGATCATCAGCCCTCACTACACACACACACACACACACACTTATATGTTTGCTTTTCCACAGCTTCACTGTTCTTATATTCACATGCTTGATGTGTGTGTGTGTGTGTGTGTGTGTGTACATTGACTTGTGCGGGAGGAGCGCTGGCTCTCGGTACGACGGCTGCCCCCGCTCACACTGACCCGCAGCCGCTTCGAGGGGATCACAGCCCGGGAAAGCGGAGGAGGTGGAGGAGGTGGAGGAGGAACCCGTGAGGGTTGGTACGACCCTGTGGAAACGCAAACACGCCGACGCCTGCGAGAGGTCACGAATTATCTAACATGTGACTAATTACCAGGCATACATACTGTACGTGTCATTCCCTACATATAATGTCTCTCAAGCAAAGACCGACAGCTGAGAATGTAAGATATTTATTCATTAATTATGAAACACATAACTAATGATCCCTTGACTGGGTGAGGTGGTGCTGCAGAAATGTGTGAGAGGATGGGAACGTAAGAGGGCAAATAATCTCATCTGTCATAATCTCTCTGAAAGTCATAGTCCAGCCAAACGAAGAGCTACAGGGAAAAAAAGTAACAGACTTAATAAACTCTAGACGAGTGCTGACAAGAAACAGAATAATGAGAGGCAGAATGATACAAACCTGTACATATCTCCAGCTGGGCGCTTGATGATTTTCGATCTGTGAGGTTTGGTTCATCTGCCAGGTTAATGTCTGACAGACACAGAGAATAATGAGAGAGAGATTATCTTCTCAACTGCATGGATTAAAATGCGTCCAAATAAAAATTTCAACAATGTTCAAAGTCCTAAATGGGACACTATTCAGAAATTCCAGCTTTATTAAACTCGATTAAAAAACTAGTAGGAAAAATATTAGGAAATGTTTCATGATGGCACCTGAGCTGCAATAATAAAAGACAATCTGAGATATGCATTCCAATTTGACCACACTCATTACCACATGATTGGTCATGTGATCAGCAGCGAGCCAATGATATGCAACTTAGAATATTCATGCCCAGCCCGGGAGATCTGTTTGGTTACACATGTATATCTGTTATTTCAGACCTTCAGTCATTGTAGTAGCTAAATTTGAAGGATGTCAAGGATAGGAGTTGAGCAGGAGTTGAGGAGTTGACATGGGAGGTGTAGGGTCAGGGGGTTTGGGAGACTGAGACTCCCACATATATTACCTGAACTGCCCAAGGAGTACATTTTCCTTCAAGTTTTGGTTCTCAAGTTTTATTCCTTAATTGTGCCCAGAGAGGTTTTCTTTGCCATTGTCTCCCCTCGTTTGCATGTTGGGGACCCAAACATTTGTAAAGCTGCTTTAGGACAACTTGTGTTATAAAAAGCATTATATAAATAAATGACACTATGACTTGCCTTGCCCACTTCTGCGTGTTATTCAGGTCGAGTCGTCTGTCTGCCTGATTCTGTTCGAGAAAAGAGGGTCATTATTGGTCACTGGTGAGTGGTAGCTCAGCAGTGCATTTTGGGTAATATTAAGACTGAGGTGAATGTAGGTGAAGTAACACTGAGTCGTGAGAGGCAGTGAGACCCCCCCCCCCCCAAGGTAGAGGTCAAAGACGAGGGCCATACAAGGGCATAACTGGTTCCACCCAGCGGTGAAAGTTAAGATGTTAAGATGCATGCATCAACACACATAGTGAATCAACCCAAAAGTGATTGAATATAAAGGGTCTGCAGTCTACTGAGAGACCCTGAATATCATCACTTCTTCCTAATCATTTTGAAGGAGACAGAATGAAGAAGGACATCGGACACTGCAAAATCCCCTTTCCCTTCCCCCAAGTCACAAGACAACATGGTTCATTGTATAAATGGTAGGGGATGGGGGGGGATCTTATCACTCTTGCTGGTAGAGTTGGAGCACAAGTAACAAGTAACCAACATTTCCTTCACACCACCCCAGATTCAAACCATTAAGCCCTTTATACACTCAAAGAGAGAGAGAGAGAGAGAGCAATTGGAGCAAGTTTCAAGTAGTTTCTATCACTGTCAGAACAGTAGGCCATTCATTGGCACTGCCACCAAGCAGATGGAATCTGTAGCACTCATTGACACCCGCCTTCCATATTAACCATGTACCAGTTGTGGAAGCATTTGGGTGGCTGGCCTGAGGAACGTGCGGAAGTCTGGTCCTCGTACATTACTTTGTTTGAACAAAGTTGCAATGCCATATGTTGAAATGGTCGCGTGTGTCCTGTGGGCCTCAGGTAATAAAACAGCAGGGAGATCAAGACAAATGTGTAGGTAGCTCATGATTCTTCATCACAGTGCACCCGAGTTTTCTGAACCTTCACCAGCTGGTGTTTGGAAAAATAACTCACCAAAGCTAAACAGAAAGGGTCAATAAAATAAAACGTGAGGTTCTTGGTTTGAGTTCAAACTGGGTGAAAAGGGACTTATTTCTTGCTTTTACTGATAAAGAGCTTAAATGAATGTCATACACACACCTACATTTACATACATTACAACACAAAATGTATTTCTCAAACACTCTGGTGAAACCTTCTCTGGTGTTCTCTAGTGACCTGGGCTTCTCCTCATCTTTACTCCACGTGCTTCAGAGATAAATAGCACTAAGTGTGTACTTAAATATTTAATATGACAAAAATAATGGATCTAAAATCGAAAGTTTAAGTTTCATGTCACACGAGCCAAGTAATATATAATCTTACCACAGCCTCTGCGGTTTTTGAGTATACAAGTCAAGCAGCACATATAAAGGGTTCTTCTGAATCTGATAAACATCTTACAGTGGAGGATTGCAGTCTCCTATTTCAAACAAACAGTCAAAAAGGCTATGGCATCTCAAAATAATTGTTAGATCGTTTTAAGAATTTAAATGCGAGAGGTTCTTAAAAAGTCAAGAAACACTGCACAAAAACATCTAGAATTTTATTGAAATTTATTACACAGACCAAAAAGAAAATTGAAAAAAATTAGAAAGAGCAACAAACATGAATGTTTCTCTGAAGCAGAGTGCTCCTATTACTGCACTACACTTTCACAACTACAAACAAAAAAATTAAAACTATATACTGTACAAGCTAAATTCCTTTACGCAATTTCTTATGTTTACCAATCTGCAACTCACTCAACATATAAAATCTTTCAAATCAAATCCAGTTGATCCTTACAACTGAAAAAGTGAGTGATACTGCCACTAGCTGGTGAGGGTGGGTATTGCAACAATAAATTATTCGATTTATTCAGCCTTTAATGACTGTTGAAGGAAGTAGAAAATAGAAGAAAGAAGGGAAAGAAAACAGGACTGTAGAAACAAGAATCATCACGAACACTCACACTGGTAAAAGAAGGAGTTTGGGGAGTGGGGGAGAACATGAGAGCTTGGTTTATGAATCCCCTACTGAGGAAGGTCGGATAATGTTTGTGTGTGTGTGGAAGTGCAACAGATAAGGAGATGTGAATTGTCACCAGGATTTCTCTCTTTCTCGTGTCTTTATCATTTTAGTACCAGCTTGTGTAACTCAAATGAGAAGCATGGATTTAACTGTATGCATGCATTCCCATGTGCGGCAAAAACACGTCTTTCCACATAAAGTCTGTGTGTGTGACAGGGAAAGCTTGTTTAAGAATGGTCTCCATTTGCACTGTCTCCATCGTCTTCCCCTTCCTCTTGCTCCACTTCATCTTCCTCTTCATCATCGTCCCTTCCACGACTCTTGATCTTTGTGGACATACACGCATGCAAACAACACACACACACACACACACACACACACACACACACAGCAAACATTAAGCAATAAGGAAGCATCCAATTGTTTTCTCAAATGTATTCCCCTCGACCCTTTCTCTGTCCAACATTTCCCTGCCTGGATCCGTCTCCTCCACTCACCTCCTCTTCCTCCAGAAGATCCCCCTCCTCCTCCTCGTAGTCATTCATTTCCATGCTCTCTCGCTCCTTCTTCCCGCTGAGGTGCTGCGGGGAGGTCTCCTCCACTTTAGCGCTCTTTATCTCTGAAGCACGTGGAGTAAAGATGAGAGAAAGCCCAGGTCACCAGAGAACAGAAAACACCAAAGTGTTTGAGATGGACATTTTGTGGTGTGACGTATGTAAAATGTAGTTGCGTGTGCCTGATTTCTGAACGTATGTAAATGTAGATGTGTGTACCTGATTTCTTACTATGTTCTCTTTCCATTCGATCCAGGCTATCCAGCAGGTAGTCCACTTTGTGTTTGATTTGAGTCAGCTCTTTCTTAATAGTCTGCAGATCATCAGCCCTCACACACACACACACACACACACACACACTTATCTGTTTACTTTTCCACAGCCTCACTGTTCTTATATTCCCACACTTGATATACATGTGTGTGTGTGTGTGTGTGTGTGTACACTGACTCGTGCGGGAGGTGCGCTGACTGCTGCTCTTGGTGGAGAAGCCGCTCTTGGTGCGACGGCTGCCCCCGCTCACGCTGACCCGCGGCCGCTTCGAGGGGATCACCGCCCGGGAGAGCGGAGGAGGTGGAGGAGGAACCCGTGAGGGGTACGAGTACACCCTGTGGAAACGCAAACACGCCCACGCACACACACGCAAACACACACCGACAGCTGTTCTTAGGACTCCTGCCAGAGATACACAGCACGCCCACACCAGCGCTGGCGTCTCGCAACGTGAAAGGTGAATTATCTAACGCAAGGCTAATAACAGATGAAAATTAGAGAGACACTGATCATTAATTCATTATGAAACACACAACAAATGATCCATTGACTCAACAGGCATGTTAACAGTCACACTTTGCAGGTGGGTGGACGTTTATCCAAAGGGTTTAAGCTTTGGAGAGCAGTGTGTGTCTGAACTGCAGTGAGAGGATGAGGAACAGGGAATGAAAATGTACTCACCGGTCATAATAATCTCTCTGAAAGTCATAGTCCAGATCAAACGAAGAACTACAGATAAAGAAGCAGCAATGAACTTAATTAACTTAATTGACGCAATTAAGTAACGAGTAATGAGAGGCAGGATACAAACCTGTACATATCTCCAGCTGAGCGCTTGATGGTCTTTGATCTGTGAGGTTTTGGTTCCCCTGCCAGGTTAATGTCTGACAGACACAGAGAATAATGAAAGATGATTATCTTCTCAACTGCATTCTCTTCAAATGGAAACAATTTCGACAATGCTGGCAATACTTAAAGGGCCACTAAGCAGAATTTCCCAAGCAGGACATCCTGCATAACCCACCATTGTGGAACCAGAGCAAAAGAAATTTCAGAATGAAAAGCGAAGTTGACTTTGTATTTCACCACACTCATTACCACATGATCAGCCATGTGATCAGCAGTGAGCCAATGATATGCAGCGTAGTAGCGAAATGCAAAAACCTTACTTCATGCCCAAGCCCTGGAGATCTGTTTGGTTACACACATTCAGCTGCTATGCAAGACCTTCAATTGCCATGGCAGGATATCAGGGAAGGTGCTGAGCATGGCACGGCAGTAACAGGCGTATAGTGGGCGGGATTTACTTTTACGTCAAAACAAGTCAACCCAAAGCAGGGCCCATCCTTACCTAGCACCTGACCGACGATCATGCGGCCGTCCTCCGCCGCCACTGCCGTGCGAGCGTTGCGCTCGTTGGCGTACTGGACGAAGGCGTAGCCCTTGTGCACGGAGCAGCCCACGATCTTGCCATACTTGCTGAAGATGGCCTCCACGTCGGCCTTGGTCACCAGCATGGTGTTGAGGTTGCCGATGAACACTCGCGAGTTGAGCGAGCGCGGGTCCGTCTTGTTGGTCACGTTACTCGCCATCAGGCTGCAGGCTGTCGGCGAGCGGCTGGACGGTGGCAGAAAGACATGGGGAAGAGCGGAGGATGAAAAGAAAGGAAAGATAGAAGAGGATGAGTGCCTGAATGAACGTTGAGATAAATGCGCTATGCTAGCAAACATGCTAACCCCAGCAGGCCCATACTGGTTGAGTGAGCTAGAGTAATAATAATTTTAAAAAAGGGTAAATAGCAAGCAATAAACAATAACCTACCTCATATGAGGACTACATCAAATGAAGGTTCAGATTTATGAAACTTAATAATCGATGGCCTTGAGCAAATGATTTTCTAAGGCAATCACTTGCTTTCATATACTAATTCTACTTGGATGACGGTTGTACAAATGCCAAATGGTACAGAGTTCCATGTTTGGTAAAATAAAGGATATTTGAATTTAAGAGACTTTTTAAAAATCTTTTCCCTATGAAGATACTCACATTCACTTTCTCAGCTTGTGAAGTAGTTATGCAACGGCTTGTTCATTTTACAATAGCTGTTTTAAAATGTTTTTTTCCTGACAACTAAAGCTTTATATCTTATGGAAGCCCACTCCCGTCACATAAAAAAAAAAAATCCAGCATATATATTTTTTCATCATTACGTAAATTGCGATCTCATTATTTCAAAATACCCATTCGATATTTCGAGATACCAACGAGTCACATCCGAATCGGTTCTGCGTCTGCATATACAGGTATAAGAGTTTGGTGATGTCTTACAGTTCCGACTTATTTTGGCTCAACTTTGTGTCGTAGCTAGTCCTCCAGTTTACAAAACATCACCTTGTACGTGAAGCTCATTACACTTGTGCCAGAAGCTAAAGGAACACCTCATGCACCTTCATACTACCCTCATTAAAATCCCCCCTGTTGAACTTAGAGTCATATGCTTTATATGGTATAAAGTACCAAAATAAATGAGATGTTACCCAGACATTGCAATCCTGAGATCATTATAGGGAGTATAATTTCGGTAGTGTGATTATAATTTAGTTCACTGAGCACTCTACTTTTTCAGGTTCAGATGTGACTCGTTGGTACCTCAAAATATCGACTCAGTATGTCGATATATCGACTCAGTATCTCGAAATAATGAGATAGCAATTTACGTAATGAGAAAAAAATACATGCTGGATTAGTTTTTTTAATTTTTGGTGGCAGGAATGGGCATCCATTATATCTCAACAATGTGTCAGCTAAGCACATCGGAAATGGTTAATTATGAATTGTTTAAATCAAGGTCTTATTTTGAGTTTAGGTGATGTACATGAACATACATTTAGATCCTCCATAAATATATCACATATATAAATAACAATATCAAAGTTACCTCTCCAAAACAAACAATGTGTACTTTGCCCAGAACATAAAAAAACAGTGTGTATGTAGGTGTATTCACAACCTTCTCCTGCCCTTTGGCTTCTAGGGACAGAACAAGATGTGCAGAACACTTCTGGATTCAATGGATTGTGGAGGAATTATAAACTAGCACACGAATGAAATGGAAAACATAACATTGTATATGAGGCCCAAACCTGTACACCCTGACAGGACTCATTTTTCCTAACCATTTAGGAATCGAATCAGGAATTTTTGAGCAAGGGCTACAAAACGTCCCGCAGGACTGTGGGCATCCAGGAACAGGATGTGAACAATCTACGTAGCGGATGGTATTTTTGCTGTTGAGTCATTGTGTACTGAATCGAAGATCAAAAGGAAATTAATTTTAGCCCAAAGCTGAACACTTCAGAAGATTTGTTTACATTGAATTTAGAAGTTAAATTATGCTTCCATAACTAATTCTAACACTTGTTAAATTCAAAAGGCTAATAAATTATTGAAAAGTGTGTCTATAGATCATATTGATTTTTGTGAAATATGTTTTAAATGTTTTAAATGACAGCCAGCACAGACAAAGATGGTTCCTCTGAAGTAAACGATCTCAATGGATGAGGAAACAAGGCCATCATCCTGAGGTCATGGGGCAGCTCTGCTACTGCGGGGCATTTGATAGCCTTTGGAGCAATCTGCAATCTGGGTTACTCTTGCTCATTTGTGATTTTATGGATCTTGCTTTGAGGATGAGCACTAAGTGAGTTTTTCTTTCTTTGTCTTTCAGTGAGTTTTAGCTTCATTAGTTGTGTGACATTTTTTGTATGTCACTGAATATTAAGAAATGCATGAATATTTAATGCAGTGGAGTTCCAATTTAGAATTACTTGGTACACCAGTCAAGTTTAAAACCAAACTACTTTACATTCATTTACGTTTGATTGTAATTTATTTTTTTACATTTCATCAGTGACTTTTCAAATGTAAACATATTCAGGCATTATTATTGCTTAAAGTCAATATTAATGTACACAAAGTGCTGGTACACCTACAGATCAGCTGCAGTGCAAACCTGGTTTCTATATTACTACGAACACACGATGTACAGCTTTACACATGATAACTGGACACACAGGTGTTTGGGGAGTTGAATACAATAAACCTTATTATGGCATGTTTAATATAATTCATATTAAATCTAATTTATTAATTATAAACAGTGTCATTTGGGTATTGTATGGCTGTTCTAGATGGACCATGTGGGATGGTCCAGTTAGCTCAGTTATACAGAGTGTGTTTAGGTATTTGCAAATTGCAGATTAGTACATGTCTGGGGGGATTTGAATAGTCAGAACTCACTCCATTCTGTGTGTTATTCAGGTCGAGTCGTCTGTCTGCCTGATTCTGTTGGAGAAAAGAGGGTCATTATTGGTCACTGGTGAGCGGCCGCACCGCAGTGCATTTTGGGTAATATTAAGACTGAGGGGTATGTTGGTGATGTAACCTTGGGTCTTGAGAGGCAGTTAGACATTAACAGCACCCCCCCCCACCCCCACCCACCCAGGTCAAAGACGAGGGCCAAAGGAAGAACTGGTTCCACCCAGCGGTAAAACAAAGTATGACCAACATGTTATGATGCATGCATCTATACACATAGACACCAAAAGTAATTCAATAAAAGAAAGAGTCTATTGAGAGACCCTGAATATCACCACTGCATCCTAATCAATTTGAGAGAAACATTTCTTTTTAAAAAAGCCACCTAATACTGAAAACCTTCCCTTCACAGGGCTCATTATAAACGGTATCTGGGTGAGAGAGAATCACTCTGAAAGAGCTGATGGGAGAGTTGGAGCATCTACAAGTCAACATTCTCCCCTTCACTACACTACTGCCCCCCGGATCAAAACAAGCCCTTTATACTCTCAAAGAGAGAGACCCACTGGTGAAAGCTTCAAACAGTTAGCATCATTGACAGAGCAGCAGGCCATTCTTCATCACTGCTTCTAAGCAGGTGGAACCTGTTGTGTTTATTGCTCCAATGGCCCGTGCTGGCTCAAGATACCACTGTGTGTTCACACCTGCTTATAGGTAAAGACGGGGTGGAAACCGCCTGTTGAGGAACATTGCTGCTTTAGGCCAATCAGGGACATAGTCCATAATAAACAGCATTTTGTGTGTATTATGCATAAATCACTAGACAAACCAATTAAAAATTAGCAGGTATTATTTAAAGCATAAATCGAAAATACAGATCTTTCAGAGTCAGTGAGAATAGTGAGAACTCACACTATGGCGTGGTGTGAACTAAATCTATAAGTCACATAATTAGACAGTACCAAAATTAATTGGAACAAGCACTTCATCTATTTTTTAACAGTGCTTTAAAAACTGCACTGAGCTGTGCATTTTCATTTTTTAGTGGAACTGAAATGTAGAAGGAAACTAGAAATAAGAATTCAACTGTTCACTTTCAGAATCAGATTCAATGATGTGGAAGCAAAACAATATAATCAGTTTTGTGTTTTTTTTTTAAATTTCTTGAAATCCTAAAAAGAATCATGCAAAGGCAAGAACATGACAACAGCACATAAGCAATTTTATGGCAGTTAGGAAGATCATACATGTTTAAACAGAAAAGGCTTTAAAAAAAACCCTTCAAAAACCTTCAGCTGTAAAGCCAGGGGACAATGTATCACCACACCTCCATTCAACTAGCTCATTTCCTGAAGTTGAACTAGCCTATTTCTGCTACAGCTAAACTACAAAACGCATGAGGCATCTTGAGGATTGATCAGCTTTGATGGGGACACGGGAAACCAAACTTTCAGCCTGCCGTCCCTCAAACCAGCCACCTTCAGAACTGCAACGGATGGATCAAAAATGAAACCCTGGGTACTGGGTGTCTGAACACTCAGACGGGGACAATTACATTACACGTTATTTCAAGAGAAAGTGCACAACAGCTGCCACGGGCATCGCTTACGTGTGAGTGTGCATTGGTGATGAGGGTGTGGTGCTGTCTGCCTCGACACTCTGTCCCAGTCTAGGGTACCAGCAACAATTAATGCCTAATAGTTACAATTAATCAAGTCAAACA
Organism: Brachyhypopomus occidentalis; assembly: GCA_020368025.1. NCBI lineage: Eukaryota > Metazoa > Chordata > Actinopteri > Gymnotiformes > Hypopomidae > Brachyhypopomus > Brachyhypopomus occidentalis. Next base: position 809,954 of record JAGXOD010000054.1, read on the forward strand.
TGGCAAGTCATTTGTGAAGGACTCAGAATGACAGATCAGTATGGTAAATGGGATTGTCCTTCAAGACTATACCCCAGAATGGGTTTATTTTGCAATGGGTAACCTGCTGCAAAAACCACCGTAAGTCACAAATAGTTTCATAACTGGTGATGTGAGAAATACTATGACTTGCTGACAGAATGGATATTTTAAACTCAGTTCTACACTTGGTGGGCCCCAGAGCTTGCAAAATGACTAATGCCTCTGGCTATGATGTACTTCATGGCATTACATCATCTGTTATTTCCTCCTCTCATACTGAGATTATAGAAATCTTGTTTTAGTATTTTCTGGATTTACAGAGCAATTGGCTACATGCCTAAAAAATTTATTTATTCACTGTATTCTGTATATGCAGAATGTGGCCCATCAGTGCAGTCTATGGGAGTTACACATAGCCAATTAAGAAAAAAAAGATGCGGCTAATGACATATGAGCCTCTTTTCTATCCATGACAGTGTTATAGTTCATGAGAAATGAGAAATTGTCCTGGAATCAAGCAGTCGTCATTTATTGTGTTAATCAACGCAACCATTTGACCTTAACGTTCGTAATTTAATTTTAATTAACAAGAATCTGCAGTACAATTGTTACGCAGCAATGACCCAAGTCCGCACAACATTAACAAGGTTACACAACCACTTTTAGCTGGTCCATACAAATACAACGTAATTCTCCTGATATGACAGATGACTCTGCAGTCCATAAAAACGCCGACATTCATCAATTTAAAACATTGCCTGAAAAAATGACTTAATTGCATAGAATCCAAAAGGTAAGCCAGTGTTCAAAGTGTACCAATGACACTCTCCAAAAATAAACAATGCATCGAAAACAAGCGCAATAAATCGGACAGGCTTGGTCCAAACGCCTACTCTGATCACAAAAGCAGACTATGTAGGCTATGTAGGAAAAATAGTCATAAAGTTAAAAATCAATTTAAAAGGCTTTATGACTCCTAATTCCAGACACGATGGGGAAAAAACGACCATCTTGGAAACACAACCAAGCTCGTCCATTCTTAGGCTACATATCCTCCACATCAACTTCAAAAATACGCTCCGCAACGAACAAACTGCTCTACCGGAAGTAGTCCTGCAAAAAGTTAAAAATTACTCTGACATTAAAAAACAAAACAAAACAAAAATGTTGTCGCCATCTCAAAGCAATTCTTTTCACTCGTAGGCTGCTCTACCTCGGCATCACAAAATGTACGCCACCAACCCATCACAGACCGAGTCACACTCGCCAGAAAAATGCATTAAAAATAAAAACAAAAAAATGCTCCAAAGATAGTTCAAAGTCAGAAAAAAATAAAAATCACAAAAATCTCTCGAACCAAAATACTCACCAGGAGCTTAAGACTAAAAATGATTAAAATTCGACGCAGTACAGTTTGATGCCAATGTCCGTCTGCTCGCTCAGAGGATATCGTAAGGCGAGTGCACGAAATGGCGCCGTGCGCATGCGCAGAGGTTGGGGATTTACAACGCGCCGAGCTGTATAACCACTCGCGGGTGGCGCCACTACCAGGCAAATTTTCAGCGACAAGTTCAACGGGGAAATTTCAGACCGAAACATGCGGAGTTTACTTAACATTTGACCTTTTCTCAGCTAATCGCGCTTTTGAAAATTAGCTGTACAGTGGAATCAGTTACGATGTATGAAAGCACTGAATTATGTATTATTCTCTCAGGTCCGGAACTGCCCACTAATACTGTGAGCAGTCAGTAACGCCTGTTAGGTTAGGTTTTGTGAGATAAACCTGTAGCAAAGACACAAGATGTTCTGTTCTAGAAGATAAGGTCATTACTTGTAAAATATGAACTAAGGTCTTTACTTGCAACATGTACACAATATGACAAACTTAGAAGATTGGCAAAACAAACTCTGTAGAATGTGCGAAATGATTACATATTTGGTATTAGAAGAAGATTGTACACAGTAGCGAGTGGCTCCTGTTCTGGGTGGAGTGACAAAGATATAAGTAACTGTTCAGACTGTTCGTTTTCAGATCTTACTACCTGCTAGAGGAGCACACTGTGGTGTGCTGTAAGATCTACAAAGATATCTTTGTTTAAGAATAAAGCTTTGGTGATTTTAAGAACAACTCCAATTGATTTCCTCTCTCCACATCAACGAACTCGCGAAGATTGTAGCACTTCAACAGTTTCTACCAAATGACTATCTTTGGTTTGCAGAACGATGGGACACTGCTAATAAAATAGAGACTGAGTAAACTTTAATAAGCATCGATTTACATACAAACATTCAAACAAATAAATTAAAAAAGATAGAGAAAGACTGTGAATTAACGTTTAATTTCATCTTCAAGTTTCCACCAATAAATCTGCTTTAAGTGCTATGTTCTTTGTAATATCTTGATGCTACAAAATACACTGGGTAGTCTGGATTATGAAGACAGTAGGAGCTTCTTTAAAACTTCAGTCTTCGCTGAAGAGAACCTGAAAATATAAAGAACAGCATGACTAATAGGCCTGCTTTTATTGGTGTAACTGTGTGATCTTGTGTGTGTGTGTGTGTGTGTGTGTGTGTGTGTGTTACCTCTGTTGTTTGGCGTCTTGCTGCGGCGGCGGGGGAGACTAATGTCAAAGCGAGAGGATGGTGCTGGAGTCTTCAGCACCTCCTCCAGCTTGGACTGGTCCTCACTGTCCTGCAGAGAGAGGGAGAGAGAGAGAGAGGGAGAGAGAAGGGGAGAGAGAGATTAAAGAAAGAGAAAGAGCAACAGATAGAGAGAGAGCAACAGAGAGAGAAAGGGAGAGAGAGTGACAGAGAGAGAGAAAAGGAGAGTGATAGAGAAAATGAGAGAGAGAGAGAAAGGGAGAGAGATTATTCTGTTTTTTCTTTTCACCCCACACACACACACACCCACACACACATACACACACACACACACACACACACACTGCCTCGTGGCTACTGCATTTAATCTATTTAGCCATTTTGTTCAGTTTTGTTAATTGTTACAAAAAGGCAAAATATCTCACGCGCTTCCTTCTCACCTGAATTGGATGTTGTGGAGTCTGGCCTCCGCCACTGGGAGTGGAGACGTCTCGCCTTCTCTCCTGCTTCATCTCTCGTTCTTTTTCTCGCTCTTGCTCCCTCTCTCTTTGCTGGAGGATGGCTTGGCGGGTGGCTCTATACTCCAGAGCGAAGTCACTCACGGTCTTGCAGAACGCACCTGCACCCGTATCCCTCACCATGGAGCGTGAATAGCCCAGATACAACAGGAATGAGTGAAACCTCAGAGAGAGAGAGAGAGGGAGAAAGGAGAGAGAGAGTGAGAGAGGTATTATTACACTTAAATACATTTTATTAATAGTAAAACTGTTAATATTATTGTGAGTAATACTAGATATGATTAGTCATTTTAGCCAATTATATTTTCAGTGTTTTGATAATATTGTACTATGCTTTCTTGAACTGAACTGAACTGAACTGAGAGTGAGTGCTGTCTTGCTCATTCCACTGGGCACAGTTTATGCTTCTACTACAAACACTTAACTATGTATGTTTTTCTGCTTCTGTTTTTCTAAGAGATAATTTTTCTCTGTAGGTTTGATGAGTCATCTTAATTCCAATTGATTTGTTGCTCTCACACAAGCACTGTTCACCCCATAATCAACTGGGATCTAGTGATGGTGAATTCTTTCACTAGCTACCTGTTGACGACCCTTCGATGGACGGCCCGGAGCACCTTCAGCCTGTCTTCACACTCTTTCAGGAAGTGTGGTAGCCTCTGCCGGAGGAACCCCTCAGTCCCCCTCCTCCTTTCTTCCCCTTCTGCTCCTCCTGTGCCTCCTCCATTTCTCCCCTCGCCATTCTTCTCCAGTAGACAAAGCTGCTCCCATGATGCTTTGCAGAGGGCCTCCAGCTGTGAGAGGTTAACCTGAACCTGCGAGTAGTCACACTGGCAAAGCGAAGGATTCTGCTTAATAATTCTAAGGAGTGCTGTTTGTTCCTGCTAAGTCTGTACGTCTGGCAGATCTGATTAGATGTTTTTTGGACTTTACTCCAGATAAGAGTTTCTGCTATATGCCATAAATGTAAATATGTAAAAATGTAAAAAGATCATTTGGCATTCTGCTACCACCAAAAATGCTTTCATACTTTAGATGCACTACAAAGATACATTAGGACATTTTTATGCATTTCTTATATTTTTATTCAACAATTTTGTATTGAAATCCATTAATTAATAATTAATTAAGAAATCTTTCCCCAACACTAAACTATTGATGTTGTAATCTGTAAATATGAAGGACATATGAAGCCCTCTTTTGTGATACACAGCAGTGATGAACAATCAACGTGTTTTTGTGCTTTAAAGCGTCTGCTCACACATACAGAAGACACACAAATTACCTTACTGGCGCGGGTGACGGCGGTGATGTCTGAGTACAGGTCTGAGGATTGTGGGTAAAGCTGGAGCAATAACACGCCCACGTGGTGCAGAAGGGGCTGCCGGCTGTGTGTGTCCCTCACCTGAGAGAGCTTCCCCAGGTAACTCAGCTCAAAGCCTCGAGCCTGACGACATGGAACACACAAGCACGAGCAGTTAAAGAGGAAGGAGGAGAGCCTTTGTGTGTGTGTGTGTGTGTGTGTGTTTGTGTGTGTGTGTGTGTGTGTGTGGTGGGGGTACAAGAGTGTATTACATGAGTTTTCTGAAGGCTTTTGATTAGTATTATTTTACACAAAGGACAACTATTTCAGAAAACTTAAAAAAAAACTCACCTTGCATCCATTCAGAAAGTTCCCAATTGCAAGCACTGTTGCGAGAATGCATCGGAATGTCTGATTGGCTGCTAGCTGTTCCATCGCAAGTTTCAAATTAAAGAGAGGCTCTGCAATTTCCTGTTTGTGCAAGCAAATCAAAACAAACACTGTTGCTAAGGAGCAAAATTTGGCAGCACAACATTCTATATTTTACACTTTAGACATACTTAGATCTGTGGCAACTGGAAGCTTAACCTCCTATTTGTTAGAAAGTACTTAATATTACAGCAATATATTATTTAAAAAAATAAAATGAGATCAAATCAGAACTGGGAGAGGCAGCAGACATGTTTGCCATATTGTGCCATAAATTTATGCCTGTGCCAACTAGAAACATGAACAATGTTTTGTATATTATATTTAGTAAAATACAATATTAAAAAGCACATATGTAAATCTCCTTAATATGTAAATCTGTAATATGTAAACATATGTAAATCTTCTCCTCTATTTCCTTCTCACCCTTTCCAGCATATCATAGTCCAGTGCAAAGGTCCAAAGTTCAAGCCTGGGCTTCAGGTAAGTGATATTGCCCAGGATGAGAAGGCACTGCTCAGCAGGGGCGAAACAAGAGCGTGGGGCTTGTGCCTTGGCCTCCTTAATCATGCTGAGCTCCTCTTCAGAGGGGACCAAACGCTGAAGCCTCTACATGAAAATATGTCGAGATACAATATGAATGTTACCATCCTCCAAAATGTCCACTTGTTAAATGTGCTTCACAGTGGCATTCAGCAGCGTGCCAGCATTTGCAAACTTGTCAACATTTGCAAAATAAGTGGCACATTCTTAGCTATTAACTTCCCGTCTTTGCATCTAGTAAAATGGTGCATATGGTAAAATTTTAAGTCCTATTAAGTTCTGCTGGTTGTAATGATAGATGTAACTAGTTAATATACAGAATAATGAGATAAATGTTTTCCCACCACCAGTAGGTGGCAGCAGTGGTAGAGTGGTAGAGCAACAGAGAGTGCACAGTCATGTGTAGCTGCTTGCACATCTAATTTTTTAAAAAATGGTTACGTTCATAACCATCAGTTCTCGTTAATGTACTAACATTACACTGGTGACTAAAGAAACTCTTGTAATTGTAGAGGTGGGCTTCAGACAGAGAGGACAGTAAATGCACCTGCACATCTTCTCTGTCCAGTACTGTGGAATCCATGCTGATTATGGCTGGTGGGAGCAGGTGTGGAGGAGGCAGGCTGCTCAGGGCAATAGTAATGATGTTACTACGCTTCACACCCAGCACAGACACACATGGCTGCTTCTGCTACAGGAAAAGAAAGAGGTGCCCGACAGTCACAGGGTAGTTGTCAGGTAGCCTGTAATACCATGGGACCAATTATTGTGGCTATACCGCTGTCATACAACTCTGAAATGGAGCAACTGCTAAAAATGAATAGGATGGTTAGTTTTATGGGAATAAGATTGTGTGAAATAGTTTACATTGACTTTTCTTACAGAACATTTTTTTAACAGAATTGGGGAGATAGGTCGTGCAGTGATTGATCTTACCCGTTTTCCAGCCATAAGTCCACAGAGGGCCTTGTTGGTGCTGCTTTTAGTCTCAAATAGATACTCCAGTTTGTTGGTGTCTAGGCTCACTGGTTCCAAACCCGCCCAAATAGACAGTGGACCAAAGCGACTTACTCTAGGCAAGGGCTGCAAACTCGACAGCTCCCTCCAGTGGAGCCTCAAAGTTCGATGGCCTGACTCTGGAGGCATTGGACTTGCTGGAAGAAGAGGCGGAGCCAAAGGTGGGACGGGTGGAGGTGTTGGAGGATCCGTCTTCTGTCCTTTGTTTTGATTCGATACTGAACTGCTTTGGGAAAATTCATCATCAATTTCCAGGTCAAGGTCCTCTTCATCCCAGAGGTCTGAAAAATCTAGAGTGTTGAGCCGAAGATGGGGGGTGTGTTTTCTAAAGGAAGCCCAGGACTGGTTGAGAGGGGAGAATTCCGATTGTTTCATTGGCTCTTCTTGACAAGGTTTTCCAAGCATGAAATAAGTCACAACTCCTTTTGTTCTAATTCGCTAACCATTCAGATGACAGTCCTAAACATCTGGCTCCTCAACTTTACAAAGTCCTTTCAACTTGCTACAGTCCTTTCAGCATAACAAGAAGATCTAATGATCAGTCTGCACATAATACCCCATTGAGGTCTTCAAGACCATCACCTTTGCAGTTTGCATGCTGCTTATCCAAAACCTCCAAGCCTAACTTTAGATCAATGCAATGGTTAAATGGTGTTCTGCTTCTCTTTGCAAACCAGGTTTAACTATGTTCACATAGCTCTAATTTCAATCCCAGGTAATATACCCAAAACCACAACTTATTCCAGAAGTAATCTTGGTCCGACCGTGTCGTCCCAAACAAATGGCTCTTCCTCTGAATGTGAACTTGCTCTGACAACAATGTTATTAGTTCTATAGTCCTTTTACAATACCTTTATTAAAAGCTTTCCTCGGTCACCATCTTCTCATTCTATGTCCTTTCCGAAAGGTTCTCCAGACTGCTTCTTGACTTGTCAAGTTCTTCATGATCACTGGCTTAAATCTCAGTCACCAGGGTCTGTGAGAGGGAAGGGACACTGGGACTCCCACTCTAAAGTATGTGGCTAACATTTTGAATGGCCGTTGAAGCCACCAGTGTGTACGTATATCAGTCTGTGTTTGTTTCAGCTGCACCCTTTCCCTTAATTTCCTTATCACACCAACATCTCCTGTTTATATGGCTGCCTAAGTATACACAACGGTGCTATCTTACTCTGTTGATCTCTGCCTTCTCACCCCCCACCCATACCAGGATGCCTTCTGTCTCTCTCTCTTTTGAAAGACATGTTTGAACATCCATATTTGCAATCAAATATATATCATTCTTTCATCACTTTTTAAAGGGAAGGTCATAGTACGGTCACAGATCTTACCAAAATATCTGCAAAAATATCTGTGGCATTTGTTGTTTGATATTCAACACTGACATGAAATAGATACACTGAAACAATTGAATAATTAATTTAATAGAGTCAAATAATCCATCCAGTGGAAGAGAAGGTTTGCAGTCTGCATGGTTTTAATGCTCTCATATGTTTCCTGGTTTAATTACTAACTAAACAAAAATGCATACTTTTTGCTAACTTAAATGCATACTTAAAAAGTTCTTGTGCATGTCTCACAATATGAGATTGTTGTGTATGTCTCACAATATGAGCTTGTTGTGCTTGTCTCACAATATGAGCTTGTTGTGCTTGTCTCACAATATGAGCTTGTTGTGCATGTCTTACAATAAGAGACATGTTTAAAGTTCCCTTGGGTACTGAAGCTTTACAACACCCATTACATTCTAGCAGTGCAGACATGCTGGTTTGTTCTCTCTCACATGTGGCCGTGTCTAAATTAGGTGCAATGATATGTAGTTTACGTGTTCCCTATGAAGGCACACTTATGTATACATAAGTGTGACTATGCATTGTAGGCTTGTAAAAAGCCCACCTGTTGCGTGAAATTAGCCTAAGTATGGTTTATGGCAGTTCCAAAGAGCACTGTTTAACCATATGCCCATATGGTGCACTGTGTAACCATATGGCCTGACTCAGTAGCTCTACAATATGTATCTCTTGCTGAAGCAAATTAACCTGAGACTAAATGTAAACAAAGACATAACCAATATTTGTTACTTACAGCATATATGATTCATAAAATGATTAATTTAAAAGACTTAAAAAAAACTAAACATGATTAATCACACTTCTTTTGAAATTTTGGGTTGACTACATGCTGCAACTTTTTCCTTCTATGCTGTAAAGCAGGCAGCTTTCAATTGGCTGTACTTGTTTGTGTTCACTTGTAAACCCAGGGGAGGTGATAGGAATCGCTCGTTTGGATCTGCCCAGTAATTATGTATGATCATGTTTAATTGGCTAGGGGCTCCAGTAGATGGATAGCCCAGCATCTGTTAGAGCCAGAGGTCAAAGGGAAGGGATTAAAGCTGCAGTCAGTAAGACTGAGAAGAGAGTGGGTTTAGCCTGAAAATTCAAATGAGTACAACTACCCCCCCCCCCCTTCTCCACTGTGTGCCAGCCCTGAAACAGAAACATCAAAGTGATGTGACCACCTGGACAGCGTTCAAATGGAACAATGCTAACCAGTAAAGTCAGCATCGAAACAAGCTAACGTTAGCCCAACTGTGACATCACAGTAACATGGGAACATGGGACAACACTATTTACAGTGTGTGTTTAACCAATCCTTTCATGTCCCGGTGCTCTTTCTACCAAGAAAAATCTGTTCCCTGGTATATTTATTGTTGTTTTATCTTGGGCACAATTGAATTCTTTTTATCTTGTTTTTATTTGTCAGAATCCATTTTCTCACACTTGCTATGTATATAGGAGGTTGACAAAAGAAGGATGGGCAGTTTTTTGATTGTCAGAGGTGTTGCTAGGATGTCATCTTCTGGTGGGCATTTGAATTATTGGATGAGCAACAATAAAATGACTAATCATATTTTTTGCTGCCCTTCTGCCTTGTTTAGAACGAGCAGAGTATATAGTTTTTGTAGGGGATCTGGGGTCATTTTCCAGTGAAACAGGAAAACCTGTGAGCAGTTTGGTTTGGTTCTTCAGTACATAACTATAGTGGAGTGCCCTCAGTCAGAAAGCAGTGCATCTTGTATGAACTAGGATAGTTCTGAATAGGATAGAACGATGTCCAGGCCCAATGTTTTTACTTTTTGTGAGTATGTGCTCCTAATGTGGAACTTGCACAATGCAAACGATATATAGCTAGTGTAAATATTAAAGCTAAACTAAGACAAAAGTGAGTAAGCTAGAATGAAGACAATATAAAGAAATGTCTGCCTACTGAGAGCAATGAAATCAGTGCGGTTGACTGCAGTTAGCCTTGGGAAATTCTGAAATGAAAATGAACAAATCTGATATAGCTAGCCTACAGTTAGCTGGCTAATAACTAAACCAGCAGCCACTATGAGCTAACAGTTACGTTGTTAGGCTTCCTTATCCATGACAGTATTGGTTTTAACATGTTTGTTGTGGCCCCCTGGGCCTTTCTGTTGACAGCATACACAACAGTATACACAACTCTAAACTGACTTGGCTTTACATGTCTGGAAATGTCTGCCTCACATTGTTTTGTGGAAAAGGCCCCTAATTGAAGATCAAATGGTTGGTAGAAGATTTAGGATTCCAGTTTTGGCAATGATGATTGTTTTCTATTTATACCTGGGTTGAAACTGACCCTAACAACAGAAAGGTCATAAGGTCATACTCACTTTACCCATACAGTCTGTGGCTTGACTGAACATGTGTTCACAAGCAGTGATTTATACTCCTAGACACTCCTCCTGCTCTGATTGGTTGTTTTGATTCGGGTAGATTCAGTGGATTCTTGCAAATGGTATCCGGGGGACTAGGTGGAGCCCATGGTCAAGACACAGTGAGTTTTAGCAAATGTGAGCAAAAGTTATTTTTATACAGGTTATATACTGATGCTTTAAACGTGTCCCTGTATCACCATTTTATTGTAGAGGGCTGTGCCATCTAATCCGTTTTGCTGCATTATATCCTATCCTACCATATCTTATGCACTCTACATATTGTATTCTGATGTTTTCTATAAATGAATGAAACATCTGTTGTGACATCCTTTCAATAAGAGTCCTTTCAGAGTTCATTTCCTTCTTTTAAGCTTATATTTAGGTTATTTATGTTTTTTCCAATTTAACGAAATCTGCTTAAATCGAGACGGCACGCTATTCGAGAGGGTAGTTTCTTGCGACACTACCAACAGGGCAGCAATAGTTTCTGCGTTTCCTGCGACCGCGCTATTCGGTCATTTGCGTAACCTACGTAATTTGCGGCTTGCTTTACGCCTGCACCTCGCATCACTCCGTGCTTCACTGATTGGTTAAATAGCCCGTCCATATGCACTTCCCGCCCCAACGCCGTGCACAATTCCGTTCCCTGTTTTGGGAATTTTATTTATGGCATGCGCGCTCTCGATGTCGTCGTTGGCACTGGACGTGTGGCGCGCACTGTAGCTGACACTGTCGCCGACTACAATGTCAAACATTTTAGGGGCATCGCGAGCTTCCGTTTTCATACCTACCACAGAAGATCCGTCGTGATAATTTGTTCTTACTGTTTCCACTGATACTCAAGTGATATTTTGCGGCAAACACTAAAGTGATGACATCTTCACAATAAGGTAGGGTATGAGTAAACCTGGCGTTTAAGTTCAAATTAAGAAAGGCGCTGATGACATGTCAAGAGTACTGCTGAACGACGGGCAATTTTCTTGCTTTACACTTCGCCTCTACGTTTAATCATGTTGTTTTGATTTTAATTGCGTAACCGAGTGTTTATACACGCACTTTCTTTGGCTACGCTGTTAGGCAGAATCTGGTAGGCAGAATTAGTCGAATTGTGACACTCACTATTAAGATTTAGCTAAGATTTATGAAAAATGATCAACATCAAAAAAGTAGTCACGCATTGACAATCCGAGCGTCCGCATTACGTAATAAGCGCGCAGAGCAGCTGTTAAGATAATGCGTGGGGACAGAGTTGAAATCGTTGCATTTTCTCTGCGTACGATTAGAGCCGCTATTCACGTTACCTGAAAACTTAAACTTAAATATCTGGCTTTATTTAACAGTACCACATACTCAGGATTAGAGGTAAGAAAGAAAAGTTAGGAGTTCTTCTCAACTTAAATGTTTACTCAAGCCAAATCATAGCTTGGCATTCCTGTCAGTGCTACAATATTTAAAGTATAACCCTTTTTATGTTATTGAACCTATGATTCTATGTTAAAGGAAGACAGAGATGAAGGTGACGCAGCGAAGAGATTCAAACGAGCTGTTCACTGAAAACTCCGACAATGATTGTGAGGTACAGAGGTGTGCGTGGGTGTGTGTAGGTATGTGTGGGTGTGTGTGAGTGTCCTATTGAGCGAGAGAGGGGGTAGAGTGTTTGGATGTGTCAGCGCCTGAGTGTGATCAGTTGGCAATGGCCTCACGACTGTCAGTAGATCTCCGTTTATCTGCCTCTGTCTCAACAGGTTGAAGTCAGTGCAGGATTTAGGGAGGCTGAGGATTTGTCTTTGTGTGAGAAAGTGCCATGCACCAGTGACTGCAAGCAACACCCACAAGCAGTGAGTCTTTCTCTTGCAACGCTTGCTCCTAACAACAAGTCCAAAACCAATACATCAACAAGGATTCTAGTAGTGACCCATACGCCACCAGCGCCACACAATATTAATCAACAGTGTCCTGTTCCAGATACTATCTACATACTTTTTATTACCTATTGCAAACTACCAGGCCTAACCAGCTCAAATAAAACGCTGTAAGGTGTCAGTGTTTCTGTTTCACCATTACATGTGATTTACTGGCACGGTGGAATTCGTATTCTAATCACTCGTACACCCGGGTGCCTCCGCTTTACATGAGCATTTAGAGAAATTGGGAAACATCAAAAGTAAATATATAATATCTGTATAAAACAAAATGTGTAATTAGATAGTAATCATTATTAGCTTTTTTTTTTATTTAGTAGTAGCAAGAGTGGTAGTGTAATATCATTTGTAAACTCATCTCATTTTGAAGTTTTTAAGCCAAATTCATAAAAATTTGACACACATTTAAATTGCTTTTAGGACTGATCGTACAGTATTTGTGTACCGGCCAAAACAATTTTCACTCCTATAATTAAACTGCTCTTAGCAGACCTTGTCAAGCTTGGTCACAAATCTCTGTCTCCCTTATTAGTTCTCATAAAAACTGTTATGTATTGAGTAGTTAGACTTTGAATGCTGTTTTTGCTTCTTTATGATTATGTGTCACTTATAGCATTAAAACTGGATAATATTTCAGAAGAGAGAGTAAATGTACTGCATGTGTTCTGAAGTTCTGAAATGGTTTTGAACAACATCACATCACATACAAAGCCTTGTGAAAAAAGTATAACACTTTTGTATTCCTCCATTTCATGGGCACTAAGACAATACTTGTTAATTGTTTAAAAAGCTTCAGTGGCGACCAGACATGAATTCCATGCAAGTTAGAATTCTTTACTTGGGGTTCGGGGTGACTTTGGCCTGCCTTTATCCGTCACGCTCACAGGAAAACAGCCTGAAGTGTCACGAGTGTGGGAAAAACAGAACAATAATCACCAGATACTCAGAAGGCTACGGCACAGAGGTAGGTAGGTGTATGCCTGTGAGAAAGAGACTTTTATTTTGGAGCAGACCTACGTAAGAATTGGAGTGTTTGGTGGCTGGTGTCTGTGACTCATGTTGCAGGAGGAATGTGTCCAGTCTGATGCTCAAGGACAGAGTGATGCAGATGCAGATATAGAGGACACAGACAGCAGGTATCTCAACCAACACACTATAGGCCTGTTGTTGAAACCTCATATGACTGCACAGTGCACACAGAATCACAAACTGACTTAGACATTCTCATGCAGTAATGAAATACTAAGCTTCCTTAGCACAAGTGGTCAACGTTTTTTTCATCTGCTGGCAAGACTCTTCTGATGTTTTCCTCTGCCTTCTATAACGTCCGTGTGATGTAGCCAGGCTGCATGTGCTGAGGGAGTTCATTGACAATAACAATAACCGAGTCATTTTGACCATTTTGACATTTTAAGAGCTTTGACCAAACAAAACACCCATGTCTATTGATCTTTGGCTTTTATTATATTACTACACATTTAGTCTGAGGTTATGAAATCAATATTGCAAAGCACGAAAAGATCTGTGTATTTCCGCCTTGAAAGTCATAGAGGTCATTTTGACTATATGTATTATGACCTACACCATCTCTATAGCAACCGCTTTACCTGTGAGTCCAACGTGTTGGTCGTTTCCTTAGCATTGAAAGAACATCTGGTAAAAACCGACAAAGTACTTAACAAATAAAATGATATCAAAAGAATAAATCAACATCAACAGAACAAATCAACAGAATATGCAAAAAGAAACTTACAAGATAAAACAGAATAATGTTAAATCCGTGACGAGCATCGTGTTAAGAAAAACAAACAAGATGGAGAGAGAGTCCATTATTCACTCACTGCAATACCTTGCAAATAGAGACCAGAGTTGACAGTTGTATATAACCTATAAACACAGTAATGAGTCTATAATGTATGACAGGTGCTCATGGATTTCATTGGGAGGTAGCAGGGAGGAGCTGAATCAGTTGTAGCCAGAGCAGAAGAAGCTATATTAGTGGCTGAGGTGACAAATTACATTATATTTTAAGCTCTTATATCTTACTATGAATGCTCCATTTTGCAGATACAGACAGCACAAACATGACTTCTCGTAGACTTTTTCTGAGCATAGTTTTTGCTTCAAGAAAAGGTGATTTACAACTGTAAGCATAAAAACAGTTAGTCTGTATTGTGTCATCGTTATTTTATGGAAGCATTTTAATATACATGCCCAAAACATTAAATACAAGTCATGGTTTAGGTATAGCTCAACAGGTTGTGTAATATATCCAGATATCTTTATTCTTCACCAAGGACTGTTTGAGCCTTTATTTATAGCAGTAGCTCCCTTAGATACAGGATCAACTTCCACAAATGTGTCATTTTACCCTCAGATAAAAATATATCTGAAGATTAGGTAGAAATGTTTCCATATGAAGAGAATATTTATGTGAAATGCAGTGCACCAATAGCTAGTTGGAGCAGATAGAGTCTGAGCACTCAGGTCTCACAGGTGATGGTGAATGTCAGATTGAAAACGTAGACATAAGGTCAATAAAATTGCTGGTAGACCCATGAGACAGGATTTTGACAAGGCACAGATCTGTTAACTGAATATTTCTGCAGCACTAAAACTGTCCAAGAGCATTTTAACATGAGTCATTCTGAAATGGGAGAAGTTTGGAACCACCAACAGCCTTCATAGATCGGTATGCCCAGCCAAACCAAGAAATCAGGAATGAAGGTCCTTGGTCAGACATCTGCAGTGCTGGACTTCAACATACCAAGAACCCATTCACTATGAATGAGACTCAGAGTTTCTTTTTGGAAGGACAACCATCAGTGCAGGACAGAAGGTCAGGTCTTTAGGGTAGACTGGCCAGATGGAAGTATTCACTAAAAGGCACAGTAGAGCCTGCTTGGAATTTCAAATATTCCAAAATCCAAATATTGGTTTAAGATGTATCAGCCGTTTCATAATCTCAATCATAATTTTTTTTCATAATCTTACAATACTGAACTCTTATAGCAGAGGGTTCACGTAAAGCATCCCATTGGTCCAGACTGCAGGTTGTGGGCTCCCTTCAGCGAATCAGCTCTCGCAAGCGAAAGCGTCAGCGAATAGCGCGGCAGGACACCACAGAGAGTGAGGATGATGGAGGGCGGAGTCAGACGACACACCGCTGGAGTCTGAGGCTGAGTCCCCATCGTACACACAACAGAACCATCCTAGAGGTGCTCAGCTACCTGCGTTTACATTCACATTCAGCACAGATGTTACATCTAGTAATCTGGTACAGTTACTGACAGTGACTTCTACAGTAACAAGTGCAGACCTTAGACCTTATTGCCTATAAATTACTGTAATATGTATGTGCACTGTTAGGTATGGAGAAGATGAATGCAATAAAGCACAACTAACCCTCCCTTCTTTCTCTCTGGTACACTGGTCGGTCGTCATTAGGAGAGCGTTTCTCAGGTAAGGCCACTGCTGATTTCTCGCTGTAATGTGGTAGAACCTCTGGCTGCCTCGAACAACGAACCCCAAAGAGGAGAACGGGCACTTCCACCGTGGCCTTTCAAACTCTCCCTCCCACTTTTCTTCCTCCTGCTCATCCTCCCTCTCTCTGTATCTATCATAATTGTCTTCTTTATATTCCCCCTCTCACTTACTAATACCTGACAATATCTTCAACCGATTCCATGTGTAAATCACTTCTTATTTTTTGTTGACACATATGTTATCACGTGTGTTATTAGAAACTATTACTTTGTAATCAATCTTAGAATGAAAGTGTTGTAACAGCTGATTTAAAGTGTCAACACAGTGTCTCTGATTGACACATTAGGTAGTGGATATTAGTTATATTAGTTATTTTAACTCTAAAATAGTCCACTAGGGTTCTTTAAAGTCTATTAGATTTCACATGTTCTTTTTATTATTCTAAATTTGGTAAACTTTGGTAACCTAATTGTTGTTCTGTTGTTATGAGGACTCTTCTGTCCGTTCAGTGGATTAACCTATGCAATGTACAGGTCACGGTCTTGCAGTCACACAGCATACACGTGTGAGAGTTCCTGTCTCCATCTTCTCCTTTTCATTCCTGTGAACGCATGTCTGATAGAGCATCGATAGATGTTTTTTACCACAGTGGGCTGAATGTGTGATGAGTGGCAAAGCTGGCAAAGCTGTGTGTTAAACTGATTTTCCTGTGAAAGTCAGTATCGAACATTAAGGTTATTTACGTTTACATGAAAAGTGCAGCCTCATTATGAATATTACTATTTTGCCCACATTCTTCTTTGATTTGTCATTACCTTAGTCAAATAGTTCAGTGTTTGCTCATACTGGGCATATTTAATTTGCCTTTGTGAATCTCTGGTTCTGCTAGCCATGAATTTTATTTCTCATTGTCTCCACCTGTACACTTTTGAAGCTTTAAAATGAATGTTGGTGTGTTTGTGAAGACGTTTGGGTCCAGATTTTAATAGAATTAAAAAATATAGTTTGACAGCATATGACTGAATGATTTTATGTGGGAACATCTTACACAAACCTTTCACCTGAAGTATTTTATCACATTTAGCAGTCGTTTTTATTTCTGTTTCGTATAAGAGCTCTTGCAATGCTCACCTGTCTACAGAAACCTGATTTGGCTCATGCTATATCTTTCCAACAAATCATTGTCATATCAAAATGAATATTCAGTTTACTACAAGAGTGTTTGGTCCCCATGCATATAGACTGTTTATTGTAGACAAAAAAGAGAGATAATAAGAGAGACATACAGGTGTATCTCAATAAATTAGAATATCATCAAAAAGTTAATTAATTTCAGCATTCAATACTTCCCTCAGCCGACATGCATTTTGGAGATGGAAATTTAATTTTCCGGCAGGGCTTGGCTCCTGTCCACACTGTCAAAAGTACCAATACTTGGTTTAATAACCACAGTATCACTGTGCTTGATTGGCCAGCAAACTCACCTGACCCAAACCCCATAGAGAATCTATATGGTATTGTCAAGATGAAAATGAGCGACACCAGACCCAACAATGCAGACGAGCTGAAAACTGCTATCAAAGCAACCTGGGCTTCCATAACACCTCAGCAGTGCCACACCGGATTGATGCAGTAATTCGTGCAAAGAAGCCCCAACCAAGTATTGAGTACATTTACTGTACATACTTGTCAGTAGGCCAACATTTCTTAAATAAAAATCATTTTTTCAGTTGGTCTTATATAATCTAATTTTCTGAGATAATGATTTTAGGTTTTCATTGGCTGTAAGCCATAATCATCAACAATAACAGAAATAAACACTTTATATTGATCACTCTCTTTATCATGAATCTATTTAATATATGTGTTTCACATTTTGTATTGAATTACTGAAATAAATGTAATTTTTGATGATATTATAATTTATTGAGATGTGCCTTGTAGTATTGGTAAGTTGAAAAACATGCTCAGTGACACCTATGGGACTGGGACCATTTATGGGACTGGGACCACCTATGGGACTGGGATTCTCAGACAGTGCAGTTTAATGACACCTCTCTTAGCCAATGAAAATGATTAATAATGGAATAGGAATAGGCGGCCCATGGAGTTGATGGCTTTTTCTGTGTAATTTCCATACCAGCCTGTTTTGTATGGAAAAATGTATTCCTCTTGTTAGATAGGCATGTTAAATTATTTCCCCTTGGGAAAATTAACTTGGGTGTGTTTAAATATCCTTTCAAGGCAGGTGACAAAAAGTGAAAAAAGGTAAAGTACTGATTATATGGTAAGAATAATCAGCACTTTAGTACTTGTATATGTTCTTATCACAGTAACAAAATGTGTGCATGTGTAGATGTACTATAGCCTATAGGAGTTAAATTGTGTGTCTGCCGTTGACCTGACGAGGAACACCCCTTTTTGAGTCTTGGTTCCTATCAAGGTTTCTTCCTCAGGCTTTTAGAGAGTTTTTCTTTGCCACTGTTGCCTTTGGCTTGCTCACTGGGTGCTTGGACTCGGACATCTATAAAGCTGCTTTGTGACAACGGCTGCTGTAAAAAAGTACTATATAAATAAATTTCACTTACATTTTAACCAGAAATTACCTCATGTCTTTATTAAAACATGCATCACAACATGCTAAGAATCGGCATGGTAGTCTAATGGTAATTACACCTGGTAATCCCTGACAGGGAGAACGCGTGAGAGATCCTTCTGCCCTCTCATCTTCCTGACCTCACTAAATGGGCTTCTGGCACCTCAAGTTGGTTTTCTTTCCAAGGCCGACTGTCCCATTTGCCCTTGTATGTATGACTTGAAGCACTGTCAGTTTTCCATCTGTTGTCTAATATACTATGTCTCTCCAAACAAGGATACATTCTTAAAGAAGACAAATTAGCCCTATTCCCTACCACTAGCCAAGAAGGAAAATTAGTGTAGAGGTTGTGGGTGTTTGTGGGTGTGTAACTCAAACATTAATGGTTTCAGTTACAAACAAAAACTTTCTATAAAGAACATATAGAAGAACAAATACATTTATCAAAAAACAGCATTTCTAATTTAAAATTTTTCACCAACTATGTTATGCACATACAGTGATGATTCAGTCATAAAACATGGACCCAGTTTCTGATTTTTAATTGAACATGTCAGATATACCTTGCACTAAAACTACCACTGACCACAACTGAACTTCATCCTAATCTTACATTCCAGCTACACTGTCATCACACCGCGCGCTATAAAGTCCTTGTCATGTTTTGTAGCTATTCAATGTGTTGTGCACTATTCACAACAAACTTCAACTAAATTTAAATAAAATGTCACACTCTGTCTATAAACAGCTTTGCCGTTGTCTGGAGCTTGACCCAGATACTATTCTGTGGCCGTGGAGGAGTGACTTGATACCTCCTGACTTGGTAAGAATCTAATGCCTTGCACTGTCACGTGCTTCCTCAGCCTCCTCTCTGGACTCTCTTATAGGCCCAAGGTCAGGATGAGGATTACAGTTACTGCTACAGTAGAGAAAAATAACAGCCGCTCCACTTTCAGCAGGTGGTCTGACACACAGGCTTGTTTGGACTTTATACAGAAACTGCGTTGAGGGAAAATTAGGAGACGTGGGTTTTACTTAGAGAATATAAAGAGTTTGTGAATCGGCTTTGTCCAGAAAGATATTTGTGAGGCACTTGGGAAATGGACAGTGCAGACATGGAAAGAAGGAGAAAAGGAAGAAGAACAGGAAGGCGGTTAAGGGGTAATAACTGGAGAAACATGAATGACACGGAGGATGGAAAGAACTCTGGGGCAGAGGATGAGAAGGTGAAGGGGTCTCCACAGCAACAGCAGGGAGGAGAGCACCAAAATGAAAAGAGTGCTGATTGTAATGGACAGTGGAGGAGTGATGATGACAGTGGAGATGAAGTCTACAGTGACAGTTGTGCTGGGAACCAAAATGGGGAGACTTTTTTTCTGTCGTCGACCAGATTCGAGGAAGACAAAGACGATGCTGACAAGGAGACTGTTGTTGCTGAGTCTGGGATTAATGAGACTTGTGATCTGCATCCGTTTGATTCTGAACAAGGATTGGAAATGGAAATTACAGAGCTTGAAAAATCCTCAGATGATGAGGAAGGGCACTATTGCAATGATGATGATGATGAAAAAGGTGAAAGTGACAATAACTTCAGTGAAGAATGGGAAGAAGATCCGAAAAAGCCTTACTACCACCCAGCCCACCCAACGGAGATCTTCCAGGTTCTAAAGACAATGAAGCATTGTTTTTTTCTCACTGATCTCAAACTGATTACTGGCAGTGGACTTAGTTTCCAGGCTCACTCCCTTGTCCTGGCTGCAGTAAGCTCTGTCATCCA
This sequence comes from Brachyhypopomus occidentalis, assembly GCA_020368025.1. Taxonomy (NCBI): domain Eukaryota; kingdom Metazoa; phylum Chordata; class Actinopteri; order Gymnotiformes; family Hypopomidae; genus Brachyhypopomus; species Brachyhypopomus occidentalis. The sequence continues at coordinate 829,906 of JAGXOD010000054.1, forward strand.
GGAGAGACTTCGGGAGTGGGATGCAGAGAAGCCAATGGAGATGCTTTTGTGTTTGGGCCCAGAGGTCTCTGCTTTGGGCCTGTCTGCCCTGCTGGAGTTCGCCTACAGTGGGACCATGACGGGTCTGACCAGAGAGTCTCTGGCTGAGATCCAGACTGCTGCTCTCTGCCTGGGAGTTCCCAGGGTGCTGGAGCTCTGTAAGGCAGAAGAGGAGAGGGAGAAAAAGGATGGAGAGCAGAAGATGGAGGACAAGAGGAAGACGTCTGCAGAAGAGCAGATGAAGGTCAGTCTACAGTCCATCAGGCAGATGTGGGGAGACAGAGTGGGCTGTGACGTGGAGCTGGAGGCTGAAGGAAGAATATTTCATGGTAAGAAGACACAAACAAAATATCAAACAGTACCACACAGTTTATCTATAACACTAATTGTTGTTTTTCAAGCTCTTACCTTTAATGGATGCTGCTTGCCAAAGATAAAGAAAGCACAGAGGCCAGCCATAGCATTAAGTATGGCATGAGCCAAAACATCCGCCTAATAAGAAATAAAAGAAAGTTATTTAAGCAGCAAAAGCCTCTTGCTCCTTTGTATGTTGAGCGTGGCCATACATGCTGTCTTTGTGTTATGAATTTGGTCTTTTGGAGAGCCAAAAAAAAAATTCAATGTGGAAATGTTTTTCAAACTTTTATTTTGAAAAAAACAAAATTACTCACTGTGCCTGTTTGCATATTTGAAAGTGTGATCTCTGATCTTTCATTACCAGCACATAGAGCTCTACTCACTGCAAGCAGTGACTACTTCTATGCCATGTTCAGGAGTGGCATGAGGGAGACCCATCAGGTCTCTGTGTCCCTGCTATTGATTGGAGCACTTGAGCTTGAAGCCCTCGTGTTCTGCTCCTACAGTGGGGAACTTCATCTCAACTGGAGCTGTGTGTTCGAGCTCACTGGCGCCGCCCTTCAGTTCCAGTTCCAGCCTGCTCTCTCCCTCTGCCTCAGCTTCATGCAAAAAGAAATGGACGCTCGCAATTGTCTTGATGTAGCTGCTTTCGCTAAGGCATTCGAGATGAAAGACCTGCAAGAAACTGCGGACGACTTCGTCCTTAGGCACTTTGAGGACGTAGCGATCACTGTCAAGTTTCAGGACCTGCCGGTGGAGCAGCTGAAGAAATATCTGCAGAGCAATGCTCTTTGTGTTGGATCAGAGCTGGCTGTATTCAAAGCTGTCGTGTCTTGGATTGAGGCCAATCCCAAAAGGAGGATGAAAGAGGCCAGTGAGCTCATGGCAACTATCCAGTTTCCCCTTATGACCTTTAAGGAATTCAAAGAAGTGAAGGCTATAGCCTCATGGCCACAAATCAGTGCCAACAACCTCTATGAGTCCCTGTTAGAAGAGTTCTGGTCCAGTACCTTTAATGTTCAGTCAGACTTTAGGACCTACCTTCCTAAAGAGACCTTGGTCCTTGTTGGTGGTGAAAGGATCACAGAAAACTTGGATAAGCACACTCCATGTAGGGACATATGGTTCAGCAACTCATTCCGTAACTATGTGGGGATAACAAAGAGGGTCGAATGGAGGATGTTGACAGACTTACCAGACAAACCGAGATTTTGCCACGGTGTTGGAGTGATAATGGGAAAGCTTTATGTAGTTGGGGGACGACATTATTATGGAGAGACCGACACTATGAACTGCACCTACAGGTAAGACAGACTTACAGATTGCAGACTAGACATATGAGAAGCCTGTTACTGTTCTTTCTGATCTATTTCTCACATTTACTCGGTACTCCAGGTATGATCCCATCCAGAATGGTTGGGAAAGATTGGCCAACATGCTTGAGAGAAGGAGCAGCTTTGCTCTTTTGGTTTTGGATGAAAAAATATATGCTATAGGTGGAGACAGAGACTCAGAGGTTAATGTAGACAGTGTCGAAGTCTACTGCCCAAATACAAACTCATGGAGGTAAGAATAATAAAGAGCACTAAAACATAAAAGTGTTTATTATTAAGGGTGTGTCCCACTTGCATACTACACACTAACACTATAAGGTATATACTATATAATGATCTTAATAGTACAGGTTTGGCATGATAGTCCACAAAATATTAACATACTACTCTACATCATGCGAACAGTTGATGAAGTGTTGCTACGCCAACATGCTCTTTGCCATCTTGTTTAGCTGTGACATGGGTATTAAACCTAGTTAACCTGATATTTTAGGTTGTTTATAAATATGAATAAGTTGGCTAAAGTTAGTTCCTGTGTTACGAATTGAAGCTGAGAAGTGTGGAAGGGAATTTATAATAAAAGTAACTGAATCAAAGAACTAAGACACAGAAATTTACACAACAGATAACAGGGGCAAAACCAAAACAAACAGCGAACGAAGAAACCTGGTAACAGAAAGCAAAAGGAGTACAACAATGACCGACAACGGGGAACACAACAGGCAGGGTTTAAATAAACAGAGGTTTAAATAAACTAGACACAAATGAAACCAATAATGAGATGTGGAGATCTAACAAGTGGGCATGTAAAACAAAGCAAAAACACAGGACACGTGGAAAGCAAAAACCATGAAGTAAAACCAAAACAAAGACACAAGGAAGCATTGCCGAGGGAGATCGTGACATCCTGTTAGCTAATTAGCTTGCTTACAATGGCCAAACACTGAACTAGATGGCTACAACTGGCCAGCTAAATGACATAAATTAACATGAATTTTAAACAGCTTTATTACATTATTTTACTTATGTAAAAATAAATAAGTTGTAATCACATTTAAACCTTCATTCTCCTGTCCCCATTACTCCCTCCCTTTCTGGCTAACAATGAATTATGGGACAATCAAACATTGTCTGGTTCTAAGTATTGATCGTGGATTTTTGAGTATACTCAATTTTGACCTTTTTAACTATACTACCTCCTCAAAAACTAAGTACTAGTAATTAGTATGCAATTTGGACACCCAATGTTCTTGATATATGTTGTCACAAAATGTGCATAGTGCTGGTATGCGCTATGGTAAAATGTTAGCATGTGTCTTAATGCGCTAGTTTGAAACCTTTTTTGTCACTTTCTTTAGCCTTGTTCATCCTCTGGATCACTGCCTAAGTGGCCATGCCGCTAGCGTACTGAACGGCAAGATTTTCATCTCAGGGGGCTTTGACTGCAGATACCAGTGCCTGGGTTCCATGTTCCTCTACCACCCAGACGAAGGCACCACATATTTGGCAGACATGTCCCAGAACCGAGCCCAGCACTGCATGGAAACCTTTCAAGACTACCTTTACGTAGCCGGAGGAGTCTCAGGTGCTGACGGACAATTGGTTGATCAGCTAGCCTGTGAACTCTATGACCCAATCGGCAACGTTTGGGCTTCCATTATGCCAATGTCTGTTCCGCATGTTAATGCAGCATCTGCGGTGTTGGAGGGAAAGCTCTATATTCTTGGCGGCTGTTCCCAGGAAGACTATAGTGACACAAAGTTGGTGCACAGGTATGATCCTGCAGCACGACGCTGGGAGACCCTGTGTGGAACACCAGGCCCCAACACATTTTTAGCGGCTTGTGTGCTTTCAATACCTACTCACCTTAGGCAGTGAAAGACAAAGCTAACTGTAGTCATTTTAACAAATTCCACAAATGAAGATTTGTTCTAGTGCTGGTTCTATTGTATTTATTTAGATGTGTTATTTATAATGTATCAGAAATTAAACATCTTGTATGCTTGCAATAATGGCAAAAATACTTTTATGTTACCAGATTTAAAAAGATATCTCTGAGGTTTTGACTATATGTGTGCATTCCTTATTATACTTATACATGATACTTTATTATACATTTAACACGTGTTTCCGTCCAGATCAGAATGAGTCATGGGTCTGGTGTTACTATTCTGCTCCATTGTCCTTTATGTAAGACCTGTTTTAAGGGAGAACAGTGACTATGTGCCCGTCAGCTTCCTTTCAGGACAAATAAAGGATTATATGTGAAAAGACAAAGTCTCATAATGCTGAAATTATATCCGACGTGCAGAGTTTTATCCAACAGATGATTTGTGTATTGATTTACAATTACAACAGTTTATATTATGGGGATAAGTTATGTTTCCAGTAACCGAACCCCAGGCATAGTAGGTACCAGATGAATGGCCTTTCAAAACGACCTTTATGTAGCTGACGGAGTTGCAGGTGCTGAATGGCTACTGCCAGGAGGACTCTAGTGACACAGAGTTGAGCTTGAATCACTATACCCATTAAACTGTACCACCTTGATTTTGCTCACAGACTGAAGATGACATTTTATATGTTATGTTTTATTTTCTTAATAATGTCACTGAGACCATAACAGGAGATTATGTTGTTTCTTCTGTGTTAGTTATGATATGTAACAGTATAAGGCTCTGGCAGAGGTGTAAATAAAGCCAAAATATACAGTACACAAGACCTGGTAAGTCAATATGAATTGCACAGTTACAACTTTCTGAGTTGCTGAAAGTTTATGAAATCAGACTGAAATAGAATATTGGCCTTTTTTGAACACTGTGTTTTACATTCGTGGCTTTCCAGAAGCAGTGTTTATATTTCAGTGTTGTAAAGCATAAAGGAAACTATTATTATTACAAAACTATACACCAAACATGTCTTTAGAGCTTGGAGAATGAGAGACAGAGTTACAAAGAGTCTTTCATTTTCTCGAGAACTAAATGGGATAAAGCAGATAACCAGTGAACGTGGAATAGTTATAGCGATAATCCACATAGATCCAGCTACGAATCCAGAGTCGCATGTACACCTCTTCCCCGGCCTCCAGTTGCATAACGGCACCGTTGGCAACGTTGTCATTTTTCTCCCCCGAAGCGTATTCATATGACGATACAAAACGAGAACTGCCCTTAAAGATGCTCAAACCCATATCATTGGATGTGAAAGCATTGCCAGAGTATCGGAAGTAGTAGATCCCTTTAACAGGAGCAGTGAAAACACCTGGAAAGTTAGGACGAATATGAATAGGCAATCCAAATTAACTGTGTCAAACTCCACTCACGAAGTAGACAAAACACTTAATTTTTTTTACCTGTGGTAGGCAGGCTCTTTCGGCTGAGACTGAAGTTGCCAAAATCAAATGGCCACAACTTTAACTTTCACTTTTAAAATGGATTTTCCATGTACATGGAAAGGCCATCATTATAGTATGTGTCCTTTATTATAATATGTATCCTTTATAACAGATCCTCAAATATTTTTTTTACTCCCTAGGTTACCACTTTAGAAGAATTTTGCAAGTTCTTGTTTATTCACACATTTAAATTGTATTTAAATTGTGCTCTACTATCTAAAAATATCCATTTGGTACTGAATACACATCTGAAATTCAGGTGTGCTCAGTGCTAAAGCCCACTTTGCCATCATAACCTATAACTTAAAACACATCCTCTCATTTCTGAAAATATTACCCAATGCTTTAAAAATACAATCTTCAAGACACCACTAACAAGATGTTTTGAATATACCCTTTCCTATATTGCAGTGCTTAAATAATATATAAAATACCTGTTTTGGAGTTGTATGCATCTCCAACATTGGTGAGGACTTTATCAAATATGAGTTTTGTCTCTGAGGTAAACAGCCCCCTATGTAAATTCCTGTCTGATGTCATAGAAGCCGTGAATGCCACTTTAGGACTTCCTGTAGGAATATTAGCACATTAATGAGATCTCACACAGAACATCAGTCATATTCCTCAAATTCCTTTGACATTACATTTCATCGGGTGCCATTTTACAAATCAAGGCGTTGTTAATAGTTCAAATTAAAAAATATATCCCCATAAAAATTCAAGATCAGAACTGAAAATGACATTTACCTGCAATCTGTCGCTGCAAGTTTTGAACTAAGGTCTTCTGTTCTGTCAGTTCAGTTTTTGTAGCATTGAGGTCTACTGACAGTCCGTCCACCAACGTCCGAAGCTGCTGAAGCTCAGAGAAGATGTTCACTGTCGGCTTCATGATATCGACATCGTGTCCTTTACAAATGTATAAAAGTGTGAGCTGTATGATCAGAATTAGCATCATACTCCTGTTTGCTAGTCGCTGTCCTAACAGAAACCCGAGGGATAGCTGGAGGCAGATTTTATATATCTTGGCATGTGTTCCATTTACTATTGGTTAATGATTACAATTACAAGTTGCTTTTTTAACTACATGGACAAAAAAGTCCACTATTTCACATGTGAGCACTTTGACCCAAGTTCAGGTTTCATTTGTTATCCACAACGATTGTGCAACGTTAGTTCTTTGCCGTAAAAAGCTTGGCTGTGGGTTTTCCGAGATATGAATAGCAAACACATAACATCACCACAAACACCTTTCACAACTCAGACAGAAAATATAAGACAATAAGTACGAGACAGTGGTGGCTATGTATGCAAGCAGTAAAAGACGGGATTGTGAATTATTGAGGTGAAGAGTTGGTTAGAGTTATAGTAGAGTATTTTAAGTAGTTTAATCTATACATTTGCCTTGATGCAGTGCTGTAACGTCGGCGAGGAATTCGAGGATGCGGAGACGAGTTGCATAAAACACGGAAATTTATTAGTGATAGCTGAATAAAGCGCTTTAGCGCTCAGCAGGAACATGTAACACGGACTGGCACGTAGCGGACTCAAAAAGACGAGACGAACACACACAATATATACACGTAACGTAACAAGCACCGCGTGCAGCACATTAGACTAACGAGACGAGTGAACACGCACACGAACAACCACACCCACGGAAGTACCTATAAGGACACGGACTACGTTAACACACGCAAGGGAGGGGTCCGGGCCCGTATCGTGACAAGTGCATGTGTATTGGTTTAATTTCTGTGTGTATATAAAGATGCCGCGCCCATAAAACGTACAACTGGGAAGGAGGTGAGGTAAATGTAGTGTGCAAAGCATTGTCAAATGCCCGTATAGGTCCAGTTATAAATAAATAAGAATACTTGTATCGAGATCAGCATATCCGTAATCGTCTGGGTTTGTTTACAGATTGTGATTCTGAGGCCTGTGTTTAAGAGGACGTCCGTTTTAAACTGTGTTAACATTGTGACTTGTGGTAAAGAAGCTCCTTTTGAAGTTTGAAGTGCAGTCGTGTGTGTATAGAGAGAGTACAGCAGATGACTGAGAACACAACCTTGTGTCGCACCTCTGTTCGGGTCACCCATGGTCCATGTCTGTGGTCTGCCTGTAAGGAAACTCTGGTTTGATTACTCACTGGCGGTGAACCTTCCTATGTTTATTTGTTTTATGTGAAATGGTATCACAGCTTGGTATGAATGTATTCCATGATATTGGCCATATTTGGCTGACATGCGTTTAGTGTTAAACACATACTCACACCATAGCTTTATTCCACAGAAAATCGAAAAGCATGATAATCCACGATCATGTGACATGCTTCAGGTTAAGATAACAAACTACCTAATTTTATTAAAAAGTGTGTGATATCGCATCGCACAGTATGCCTTAGAATGATTGTTTCGTGACTTAGTTACACTCACCTTTTACCAAACACATTTCAGCAATAACTACACTGTAACTAAAATCTAACGGCACAGTGACTAATACGAAAACCCTTAATCTTTCAGGCCTTTTCATTTCCGCAGTTCAGCGGGTAAACGGATCAAGCAAGCCCTTATGTCTGTAACGGGGCCTGCCATCTTACCCATGTTTTCCCATCGCTGCGTGCCGGGCTCGTAGCGATGCACCAGCCTAGCCTCGCTATAGTCCTCCTGGCAATAACCGCCCAGGACGTACAGCTTCCCCTCCAGAACAGCAGAAGCAGCTCCGACATGGGAGAGCGGGAGAGGGCTGAACGCGGTCCACGTGTCCCCTATTGGGTCGTAGCTTTCGCAGGCTAGCTGATCGGTGTAGAACTTCCGCAGGTTACACACTCCACCGGCCGCCCAGAAGCGGTCATCCAGGGCTTCCATACAGTGCTGAGCCCGCTCGCGTGTCATGTCCGCCAGGGATGTTGTGCCTCGTTGCGGGTGGTAGAGCAGCGTAGACACCAGGCACTCGTACCTGCAGTTAAAGCCTCCTGAGATGAAAATCTCCCCTCTCCAGGTGCAAGCAGCGTGGCCACTCAGAGGTCGATCCAGCGGATGTGTGAAACTAGGATGCAATAATAAAATAGGCCTATAGCAGAATTATCCCAGAATTATATGCTCAAAGTAAACCATGTCATAACACACAAATGATGTTAGTTCGTGAGGAATTAGAATGTGATAGAACATTATTAATGATAGAATAGCAATCATGATATTATCCAAAACAAAAAGTACTGTTTAATATTTTGGTTAATCTTGATGGTAGTTAAATTACATTGGTTTCAAAAACTGATCACTTGTCAGGTTTTGGCTTCAAAGCTCATACATTAGGACACTTAAAATGTCATTCCGTCTGTCGTAAGCAGTGCGTGTAGGTATAAATTTGTAGACTCTTTGGGTTTTAATCTGTGCAGTGAAATTTGACTTTTGTACCATCATAAAATCTGCAGAGTCGTGTTTGCGCTATTTAGGGTTGGCTGCACACTGTTAGGTTTTGCAGACTGTTAAGTTTCCCTCAGTGTAAGCACATTTGGACCACCTGTGAATATTCAGGGAGATATCACAATGTGACATTTTGCACATTCTAACATACTAAATGTTAGATCTGTTCTGGGAGTTTTGACTAGCAATGGCCACGATGGTCAGTGGGGGTTCTTAGAAAGAAAAATATTATAGAATATACAGAAGTGTTTGCTCTCTTACCTCCAGGAGTTTGTGTCTGGGATGTACTTTTCCACACTGTCCAGATTGGTGTTGAGGTCTCTGTCTCCTCCTATAGCATACAGACTGTTCCCTCTCACCACCAGCACAAAATTACTCCTGCACTCTTGCATATCTGCCAACTTCTCCCATGAGTTTTTTAAAGGCTTGTACCTGTGTCAGTTTGGGTGTGCGTGTTTAATATGATGGCAGGAAAAGAACAATTGAAAACATATTATTCCAAAAGTCAAATCCAAATGAAAGCACACAATATTATATATATTCCTTTAAAAATGAATTATTGAATGATGAATAAAAGTTCTGTCTTTGAATTACCTGTACACAGATTTCATTGTGTCTGCCTTGCTGTAGTAGTGGCAGCCTCCTGCAATATAAATTGCTCCATCGAGGACACCCACTCCATGCCTGAACCTGGCTTGCTCTGGCATTTCTCCCAGCATCCTCCACTCTATCTCTTTCACCAGTCCCGTGCCGCTATGCAGGGAGTTAGCGAACCACAGCTGTCTGCTGGGCAGCCGTCGGCCATCGTCCAGGTTTAGCTGGTCGCCTCCGACGACAACAATGACGTCTTTGGGTCGGCGCACGCGACGCCGCCCCGTGGATCCCCCGCTCCCTCCGAACTCCCGGAGTGCCGAGCCGTACAGCTCCGCCCCGTCGTCTCCGGCGCACTCCATGTGCAGGTCGACGGCACGCACCTCGCAGAACTCGCGGAAGGTCATGAGCGGGAAGCGCACGGCCGCCATGAGCTGGCGTGCGAGCGGCAGCCTGCCGGCCGGATCGGCATCGATCCACGCCGCCACGGCGCGGAAGACGGCCAGCTCGGACGGGGCGCACAGCTCGTCCCGACACAGCAGTTCCTGGAGCTTGACGGCCGGCAGGTCGCGGAACTCCGGCGTCTCCGCCACCTTGTGGAAGTGGACGAGGACAAAGTCCTCGGCCTTCTCCAACAGGCCGGCCATCGCGTAGGCCTCGGCGAAAGCGATGACGTCCAGGCAGGTGTGGACGTCCATGCGCTGCTCCAGGAACTCGAGGCAGAGCGAGATGGCGGCCTGGAACTGGAACTGGAGGGCCGTGCTGGTGATGTCAAACACGCAGCCCCAGTGGAGGACCAGGTCCCCGCTGTAGCAGCAGTGCAGGAGGACATTCAGCTCATCGGCTCCCAGCAGCAGCAGGGACACTGAGTCCTGCTGGCTCTCCCTCATCCCACTGTTGAACATGGCCCAGAAGTAGTCACTGCTTGCACTCAGGAACACCTTGTGTGCTGCAAAGTGGAGAGAATGCATGACTACTAATGGCCACTATTTTAATACCATTGTTTTCCATGCTTAGGACATTAAAAATGTTATGGATCCTCAGACTGTTCGTCATGGCAGTGCAACTGTTGTTGGACATATTAATCTGGTCTCTTATATATCCCAGTAGCTCTCTGCTCCTTACCATGAAATATTCTTCCTTCAGCCTCCAGCTCCACGTCACAACCCACTTTGTCTCCCCACATCTGCCTGATGGACTGTAGACTGACCTTCATCTGCTCTTCTGCAGAAGTCTTCCTCTTGTCCTCCATCTTCTGGTCTCCATCCTTTTTCTCCTTCTCCTCTTCTGCCTTACAGAGCTCCAGCACCCTGGGAACTCCCAGGCAGAGAGCAGCAGTCTGGATCTCAGCCAGAGACTCTCTGGTCAGACCCGTCATGGTCCCACTGTAGGCGAACTCCAGCAGGGCAGACAGGCCCAAAGCAGAGACCTCTGGGCCCAAACACAAAAGCATCTCCATTGGCTTCTCTGCATCCCACTCCTGAAGTCTCTCCTGGATGACAGAGCTTACTGCAGCCAGGACAAGGGAGTGAGCCTGGAAACTAAGCCCACTGCCAACACTCAAGGTCAGGTCTGTGAGGAGCGAGCACCGTCTCAGCTCCTGCAGAGCTCCGAAGACCTCGCCTGGGTAAGTAGCACTGCTGTACTTCCATGCTTCTTCTTTGTCATTCTGTGCACGATCCACCTCCTCCTTGGTTCTGTCGTTCCTCCCCACGTTCTCCATCTCCTCCTTTGCTCTCAGGCCCATTCTCCTGTCATTGAAAGCTCTGATCCACCGTAGCTTCCTGTTCTCTTCCTCAAACCTCTCCCCGCCTTCCTCCATCGCCTTTTTTCTCCTCTCCTTTTCCATCCTCCATCGTTCCTCCCATCCCATGGGCATGTGCTGCCTTGGAACCTCCATCTCGACCTCGAGTTGCTGCGCAAATAAACCTGTAGGCAAATCACTGCGTGTTTTAATTCTTGCTGAAAGACACCGCTGCACAACCCTTATACCCTGACCGTGATAAACCGAAGTAAACAACAATCTAATTTTAGGTTGTGGGTCAGTAGATTGAATGTCCGTAGACATGCAGCCATTCTAGCTTTAGCAAGTGCTGGGAATAAAACAAGCGCTTAGAAATGAACTGAATTTAAAAATGAACTTAATTAAATTATCTTGACTGAATTGCTGTTTTCTGGGCAGGCTGGCTGTTACAGTAGGGAGTGGGTAGCAGTGGGTAGAACCAAACAGTGGGTGTCACCATGACCCCTTTAAAGCAGTGTGTGGAGCAAATCTCACGAATCACAGGTGTGATTGTGCTTTATGATAAAACAATGATTGATCAAAATATGATATACCTTATTTATTTATTTCCGACCCATCGCACGGGTGTCATAACACCTTTCTAAAATAACAGAACATGAGTTCCCAAAAGCTAATCATGGGGAAAGTGCCAGGTATGTGTCAGGCTCTTTATTAACATAAATCAAACAGGAATATAAGGCAGACAGAGTAAAACCCTCAAAAATATACAAACAACAATAAGGGGGAGTGTAGCAGAAGGAAACAGCAGTATAGAAACATGTAGTAGGTGCGTTCAGTAGATGTCTGTAAAGTGGGAGCAGGTGAGATGTATAATGGGTAACAGGTGTGATTATTTTGTGTTCAGGGGAAGGCAAACGGTTTGTCTGCGATTGGTGCATGTGGGATTCTGGTAGGTGAAGTTTTGACTTGATATAAGGTGTGTTTTTTAGTGCATGACATGCCTTGTACATGGCAGTAAACTTACATTTAGCACTGATCAGTTGGATTCAGTTGGTCTGATAATCAACCACAGGTATCTGGAACAGTTGCAATAATGTTTAATAGACTGATGATTAAGTTTGCAGGTGCACATAATCAGTTAAATCCAGAAGGCACTAGAACCCCTGCCTCAATTTACCTTCACCTACTGGCCTACTGACTGACCATAACAGATATACCTGACGGTTATAACAGCGACAGAAATGTAAATGCCTTAGTCTTAACTCCAAATAGTCTTGATGCTTAAACAAACAAACAAAAACAAACGATAGGAGCGAATACAGCAGCGTGTTGAGCTGTACCCGCGGAATGCTGCAATATTATGTTTCCTCACAAGGTGGCAGCAATGCCACGATTTGATGAAACTACAATACGATTAATACTGGCATAAAGAAACAAAGAAAAAGTTGATTGTTGAAATAGTCATTTTAGTACATATCTACATATCTATTCATTATAAAACCTAGTTTATTACTGTGTTGCTAAGTATTGAAATTTGAACATATATATATATATATATATATATATAATGATTATAATTTGACAAGTTTTTATAAAATATATGACGTGTTTGACTACATTGCATGAAGCAAATGTTATATAATTGAAAAATATTGCCATTACAAAAGTTGCAGGCATGAATGAGCATGCTTTCTGTGTGTGGAGCAAAACTATATCATTCTTCTGTTCATCTGTATTCAATAACCCTGAATGGGTTTTTTGTTTTTTCCAACTGAATTTCTGTACTATATATTTGCTATATTTGTTCCGATATCAATTATACGTTCATTATAGGTTACGTTTGCCTCTTAGTGATATATATTTATTACGTTTTTATTTATAAATAACAGCCAGGTACTAAAACAATAAAATAGATACATGAAATACTATGAAACAAAGAGGTACCGCACAGTGTTACATAATAAAAGCACACACAACAAAGAGGTACCACACAGTGTTACATAATAAAAGCACACACATTTTTAATGAATGAAAAGGGTGGAGTTTTTCAGTAAACATTTTGTTGGTGGCACTACTTACATTCAGAATTACTGCAATTATCAATTATAACCATCAATCCCGGAGACGCACAAAAAGCAACAGAAGCACATCTGAAGGAAACGAACAGCAAAAGAACTTCTTGCAGCACTTATCAATACAACAGAGACACTGCATTGTTCACAATACATTTTTATGAGTATAGCTTAGAAAAGACAGAGGGTCTGTGAGGGAATCGGATGAGACCTTGAATTCTTCAGAGAGAAGACCGGGGGAGACCCTCTCCAAAGGATGGATATGCACATCTTCAGGGACAATGTGAACGGGTCACCTCAGTCTAAGCAGACAAGGCTTAAATGGGGATATAAAATGAGTTTTAATATCCACAGCAGCAGGAAAAAAAAGGATCAGGCCCACATTTGGCCGCCATTACAGTACCTGATCCGGAATGAAGAGAATGACCCCTCCGTACCCACTTGGAGATGGTAGTGTGAACATTAGACAGACACATCAAATTACCGTTAACAGTTACCACTTCACTAAAGAGGACAACTCTTTAAATATCTATGTATAAGAAAAGGTTTCTCCCGGAAGTTTGTGACATTGACCACCTATGCTTGTGTGGTCGGAGCAGAGATGTTTGCTCACATAATGGAGGAGCAGGCTGTTAGTCAGTGAGAGGCTACTGAGATTTATTTTTTTTCCTTTAAATTTAAATGCAGAAATGCTCTATAAGCACTCTGTGCAGGTACATTACGAGAAGTTATAGTAATAACATCAACGCAAAGATAAAAGTTAGAAAACAATAAAAGCAAAAATTAATCACAAAGGTTAACCATGAGTCAGCCTCGAAACACTGGACACAGAGGTCCAATCTTCTCCACCTACAGTCCACTTTCGGCCTCATGACCCCCTGGCTTGTGACAGCGGAATGTGTTCGCCAGCCCGTGTCATCACATCCTGGTTCTAGAGTGATGTCATAAATAACTTGCAGCTTTTTTTTCCCCAGAAAGTTTTCTTTTGAACTTTCATTTTCATTACAAATAGTGTCGTTATTGATAATCTGCGACAATCCTGCTGCTCAAGAAAAGACTTTTGATAAAAATAAATTAAAAAAAGCACTCAGAATTGAAATTGTATTAGATGTAATATACAAATGGAAGACAACATATACAATATTAATCATTCCCCTAAATCAATACTGGCTCCAATTAGGACAAGGCCTGCTATTCTTTTCTGATTTTGGCCAATTGCTAAACTATTGTAGCTTTGCTGTGCTATGAGCAAGCGAGTTAAATGGCAAAATAAAACACCAAGGAAGCCCACCAAATGTCATTCTGCCTTTTCAATAGTAACTTCCAGAAAACACAGATTAACTCTTTAACATATAAAAATACTATACCAAAAATGAAATACAAATATATATTAGAATCTGTTAGGCATTTTTGTATAAAGAGAGGGCTAAAGGAGTTAGGTTACATCAGGACAGAAAATAACAAAACACAAGAAAGCAATGCAAAAAAGCATTGAAATTAGGGCAAAATATAGTAATAAAGATGTTTACATATTAGATTGCAAGTGTTTTAAACATGCAATAATTTGCACAAGTAATACTGCAGGCATTGAGAGGGGAACGTAGGATTCCTCCTGCTCACATTCAGGGGAGGAGCAGATTAATTAATTTTCACTAAGGCAATGCATGCTGGGAGAATGGTCGGTACAGGAAACTACTAGGGTGGCGCATGATCACCAATACCCCTGCATCCCTCATCCGTCGACTTCCTGCTGTAATCTGATTGGATGAAGAACCAGAGACATCCAGCTATGGAGGAACCGTGTGTTTACACAGGTATTTATGTGCCTTAAATGTAACAGCATTACATTACACCAGTTTTTATGTCACATAGGTAACAGCAATACAGTTTAAATGCTAGCAATATTCACTGACTTGCTAATTAAGCATGTAATTTTGTAATGATAGTTTAGGCTAGAAACACCATAAAAACTCTTCACCAATGCTGTTAGATCTGCTATCCCTGCTATCTGTTTACTGTACAGAGTTTGCTAACAACATTATCCAAAACACCTCTGGAAGATGATTTGCTAAAATAGCTTTTAGAGTTATTTTTATAGATAAATATATGACTGTTGGTTTAGCATATCTGTGATAGCATGTCGATAATAGCTAAGAGTCTTAGGGATGCAGGTTGTGCAGGGGGATGTGTGATATGGCAACGCATTGGTTGTTCAAGCCACCGACACCACTCAGATACTTGGATCCATGAACCTGTAGGGGGCGCTGTTTATTCAAACACATAAATGAACTCCCAGAATTCATTGACAACACTGGAAAAAATGTACTAGTGGGGGGTGGGGCAATGTGCTTGGCTGTGATTGGCTACAGGGCTGACTCCCCTATTCTACAGCAAGAAGAACGTTAATTACAGTCCCTATGTGATGGTGGACACCACATCACGATGAGCATGCAACTTAAAAAACTACGCCAGTCAATCTTGCACCTTTTTCAGTTGCCCTGCTTTCTCCTTTATCTTGGGCACATTGCCCTCCATTTACACTGGTGAACGGAAATGGCAACGGGTTAACGGAACAGTGCAAAAACAAACCAACACAGAAGAGGAAGAAGGAAATCAGTCTCCACCGTTGGTGGACAAATGACAATGAAATGAAAGAGCCCAAACCTGAATGTCACTTGCCTTTCAATGGAAGTTTCTAAATGACGGTAAGCCCTCTCTGTAAGTAACTGTACAAGTTAATGGCACCAGAAGCCCGTGCTCTTAATACCATTAGGTGGGAAGCTAAGAGGAACAGGAAGCACTTCCTGATGCCCCATAACAGCTAGTTAGCTCCTCGCTGCCACTCCTACGCTAGGGGCATGTGCACAGGTCTCTTTTAACCACTGGTGTTAAGTGTCTGTGCTATCACCAACATTAGAAGCTATCTGCCCTCGCCAAGCCTCCTTCAGCTTCTAAAACTACTTCAATGTTTCAGCTAATTTCTGTATAGACGCCTGTAGTATCATCTGTAACAGTAAGGTTGGTTCGTGAGTACATGTTGTGTCTGCAAGTTTAAGTGTACAGGTCTTTTAAGGTACTTACGTACCCACCTTTCAGGGATGATGATAATGGGGGCCGTATGTATCATCACTATTACCAGGATGAACTCGGAGCACCTCGCCTAGAAAGACTACAGTCCTTGTGTTATGGGAAGCCTTGCGTTTCGGCCCACGCCTCCTCAAACCCCCTACCATACCCCGCTTTTGGGCACCAAGCAAGCCAGGGGCAGGGCAGACCTCTGTCAGCGGAGGTGACATTGTGTGAAGGCTATCTGAAGCCTATCGGATGGACAGTAAGGGTCACAATTTCAGGGGGCGAACGGGAATCGCACTACACCCGCAACACCTCTCGAAACTCGGCCGCCCTTATTTTTTTTTTTTGCAAAGCAACGTTTCACAGATACAATTCATTTTTTTGTTGTTGTTGTCGTTGACGTTTCGTATGTTTAATGTTCGTTTTTTTTTGTCTTATGCCATACACCCCTTGGAAGAGAGGAAAAGTCCTATATTTTACAAACGATGTTGTCCATAATATATAGATAGGGTTTCTTAATATATATTTCTGTATATTCTCTTACTTGCGCTGACTCTCATTCTCACTCCCTCCAGTTTCTCTCTGACACTGCGACGATGATGGCGGGTTGGAGTTCAGGTGAGGGTCGGTGTGTGTGAGGGGGGAGGGGTGTGTGAGTGTGTGTGTGTGTGTGTGTGGGAGGGGGTGGGGTCACGCTAGCGAGGGACGGAGCTTGCTACATGCACCCCACGCAGCCGCACTTGATGGTCTTCTCCACCTCCTCGCTGAAGGAGGTGCCGTCGCTGCACTCGAAGGTGTATTTCCTCCGCTTCATCCTCTGGCTGGCGCAGCAGGCGCCCGTGTCGCACGCCCCGCCGCACTCCACCCACGAGACCATGCGCGTCGTCTGGCAGATGGCGTAGCCGCGCTGCACCTGGTAGAAGTCCCGAACGGGCTCCCCGCGGCACTCGGACTCTGAGCGAAAGGGCAGAGGACAAGAGGTTACAGTTGACCTAATTTATCACATAGCATACTCAAGTTTGGGAAAAAGTACTTTCCCTTGATGCTTAATATTCTGAGCTGAGCTAATATTTAGGAAGTAGAAAGGCCTTTATCCACCATTCTCACCTGAGTCACAAAACTCTCCAGTATAGCCACCGTCACAGTGACAGTAGGCATCGCCTGTGTCTGAGATCTGACAACGGCCATGTTTGCACTGCAGCCATTTGCATGGGTTGAAGAGCTCCCCCTGCTGGTTGCACAGCGCACCACGATAACCCTCTTGGCATTCGCAGCGGTAGGACTGCATATCCAGCGGAATACATTTTCCATGCACACACCTGCATAAAAACAAACGTTCCTCCGTGAGCAACAATGGATCCCCTCGACACGGCAAGCACACTTAACTATCACGAATGGACCCGGAATAAATGGCTACTCTATATTTTACACTACCGCGTTTCTTCAAGGCAAGTGGCCGTTTGCACGGCGAGGGTTACGACTAGCAAACCGTTTAAAATCTTGCAAGTTACATACTGCTAAGGGTGGAAAAATGGACCCTCAGGTCATACTGGAGCTCTAATATGGATTAGACTACAGTGGTGCCACTCACTTGCTGCCCAGGCAGGGGTTAGCAGAGGGCAGATCGCAGTGCGGGCCGCCCCAGCCCGGCTGACAGTGGCACACAGGGCCCAGGGCGGCGTCCGGCTGGCAGATGCCGTGCAGGCAGTAGATCTTCCGGCAGGGCTCGCACCCTGGCACCACGCCGGGCTTCATCTGCGTCTTGGTGAAGTCCTGCAGCTCGTTGTTGATGTACAGGTTCTGGATGCAGCCGTGGAAGCTGGAGCCGTTCTGGATCTGCCACAAGCGCAGGGCGGAGGAGGGCACGTCCACGGGCATGCCTGCCGTCGCGGGGAGGAGAGAGGAACCGGAGGAACCCGGTCAGAGCCCACAGAACACGGAGCCCAGCGGAACACCGACACAGTTAACACGGGGCTGGTGTGGGAGTGATGGAGTGTGGGGGGAGGGATATTTCAAAGAGCCTTTGTCCACATCTTACACCAGTGAGGTACTGACAGGTACCGTTAATTGTCCTGAATCCAGACTTATTGCCATGCAAATTTATAGTCAATAGAGCAGCAATGCAGCCAAGCATGGCATCACTGTTTGTATCTGTGCTACATAAATCCAGCAATACCCTATCACGACATGTTTGCTAAACCTCCGTCAGACCTGTACGATTTTTAATGAGTGTTGTTGACAAACATTTTTAAAAATGGATGTATGTTTTTCTGATAGGTGTAGCAGTAAGGTAACAGAAATGCTACATATACATACACAGTTACGTTACAGGTCTGAAGAATTACATCAGTGCTTCCTGATCTCTTGAGTGAGACCTCAAGAGCTGACCTAAATATTTTACTACAATAAACAGCCTAATCAAGTCAAGCCTGTATTTGATTTTCTGTCAAATAAGCGTATATAGATATGAGAGCATGACGTAATAGCAGATTCAGTGATGTGGCACTCAGCATCTTTAAAATAATACCAAGACAGGGTTTGGCAAACATGCAAAAGCATTTCTGTAGTACAGTAACACTGCTTAAAACCACACGACACAATACAAGTCACACCAGAAAACTACAAGGGGCCACTCATGAGATTCATATAGGCAAAAAAATATTTTACTAGCAAAAACCTTTTGCGTTCACCTTCCCATTTGATCTTCAGTTTACTTTAATCTTCAGTACAAGAAAGGTGAACGGTGTTTTGTATATAGACATATTGTGCTACATGCAGAATCAGTAACCAAGCCATTATATTAATCCTTAATTTTTTTTTTTTTTTTGCAAATTAGCACTAGAATGCCAGTTAGCTGTGAGCTTAATGTTTTCATTTCAAGAGTGGCCCAAGTAACAAACAGCACCAACCACATTCTGAAGAACACAAAACACCACCATGCAGAGACTTTTATTTTGAAGTGTAGACTGTATCTGATAGGGACTTAATTAAAGGTGTGGGCTGAACAACACTTGCCTGTAGGCTAGTTTAATATTCTGCAAGTGATCAACCAAAATTGAATATTTCAGGAGGGAAGTGGGCCATAGCAAACACAGTCTAGAAATAATGGTCTGAGGGGGATAAGGGAAGATTGGGTGTGGTGTGATGCGGTGACAAGGGTTTAAATGGGGGTGGGGTGGGGTAGGGGTTGGTGGGGTGGGGTGGGGTGGGGGGTGATTGACAGTAGTGTAATTTAGAGTGCCTGCAGTGGAGGTAGGTATCTGCGGTGGGCCCCTACCCCCCACATATAGCGGAGCCTCTCCGTTCAGGGGCCTCAGCTTCCCGAAGCTGTCCATGGTGGTGGGAAGTCCGCCGTCAATGGACAGGTTCACCATCTGGTCAAAGGTCACCAGCTCCACTGTGTGGAACTGACCATCGTTAATCGTCTCAGAGCTGGGGAGGAATACAGAGAAAGAGAATATATTAAGAGAACCACTCACCCATGAAGTTTTAAATCAAGGATTGTTCCTTTGTGCCGGTTCACCTAGCAGACGGGACTGGAAGGGACGGTTTTGCACAGTGAAAGGTTGTGGGGTCGATATGTCTGCGGCTAGCTTGGTAAGCTACAGAACAATCACTAACATGTAATACTTTAGCATCACAAACATCAACAAAACACCACGGTGCCCACACAATGTGATTGTTCTCCCATATTTTTTCATCTTTTTTATGCAAGCTTACATCAAGAATGCTTATTTTGTGTGACTGGAAAAGACATTTTTACAAATGCCATATATTTTAGCGGTTTTAGAACAGAGAGTCTACAAAGGCGATATACAGCAACAGAGAGCGCGTTTCCAACACACCGCTAGTTCACGCGTTCACGTGAGTTAAAGGTCTTCAGTGTTGCACAAAGCCGACGGTACTTTCGCCAGCTTACAAGGCACCAGACCTTTCTGCGTTTCACTCTACACATCATGTATGCACGTCGCCATAATTGTAATTGTAAAACGTTACATCATTGCATAGCATTATGGGAGTTGTCACCGTGCCCCTCTCCATTTCCCCTGATTGGCTCGCAGCCCAAAGTCTACGGCAGACAGCAGAGGTTAAATGTCCACATCTCAGATGCCTGAGCTATAAAGGTCATGGCTCACCTGTAGATAGCATGACCTGGTTGACTGCCAGGGTCGTAGCTGACCTTCACGTGACCCTGGTAGAGTTCCACGGCGATGTGGTCGTTATCGCCGTTGTAGAGAAGGATACCGTTGTCTTCAGCGGTGGACACCTTAATCACAGGTAGATGCACAGCTACGTCAGGAAATGCAGGAAACCACGGTCAGAAGACCCTTGACTTTGCAATCTTTCATGGTCGCAGATACCCTTTGCACTACTCAATCCCAACAAACCATTTTAAGAGAAAATGAAGAGCTGCCCTTGAATCAACAGCATTGGCTCATGTTGCTCTGTCCCTTTAGAACATTCCAGAACACCCTGCTTGTTGCTACCCTGAGTCCATATTTTAACATTTTTGATATGTAGGCTTAAAAGTACTAGCACAAGTCAGTTAAGGCCAGTTTCTGTTAATATATTGTAAACCATAAAGTCAGGGCAGTAAAAAAAAAAAAAAGAATAAAAAATCTTTCTTGTGTAAAAGAAACTAAACTGTCTGCAAGATTTAAAGTCATCACTACAAGTGCAGTTGTTGTGAATGACGAGTATTTACAGCATCGAAACCCTAAGAACACGAAGCACATGAAACCCTGAGCTCTTCCGAGCGGCTTTCTCACGAACGCTCACAACTGAAAACGACCGAGCAAGTTAGATAGGCGGACAGAGGATGAATCGAGCAGTCGAGCTGATCTGGCTGGCGGCCGCTGGTTGGTTGGTGGTACCTGCAGGGTGATGTTCGCCTGGGGCCAGTTCTTCATGTCGCTCAGCAGCAGGTAGGAGTCGCGGTCCACGAAATTCACGCTCACCAGCTTCTCGCAGCGCGGCCCGCCGAATCCCGGCAGACACTGGCAGAGCGCCCGGCCCGCACGCTCCACACACGGGGCCTCGTTCTGACACTCCGCCAGATCGCAGGGGGAGCGTGGGGATGGTGGCACCTCACACAGCTGCCCACTGAAAGGGAGGGGGTGTGGGGGGGGAGGGTGTGGGTTTAGCTGTTACAGGGCATGAGACTGCAGGTGTCGACGGGAACTGTGTAATATTCCTGCACGTAGCATGTCTGACTCAAAGAGCAGTGTAAAGGAAAGATGCAAGAGAAGCTTCCCAAAGATAAAAACAAATGAAGTTTGTTTTTTCCTTAAGTACACTGAATTGGTAAGAACCACATTTGGGGTCCAGTCACATAGTGCTTGGAACCCTGCAGGAATTGTAGAGATTTCCTTCTTATTATTGTTTGTCTCCGGTAAAATGACGTGTGCAGCAAAGACCATAAGGACCGAGCACAGCAAACTTGGCTATGAGGTGCTGCGTCTGTAAAATGACTTTTAGACCTTTATCGGCCAGGTGGGGGCACTACAGCACAAACCTTTTCTCTATGGTTTTTCTTGCATACTGCAAGATGGAGAAAGATTTTCATCTTTATTTGCATAACATGTGACACCTAATTTTGCAAAGTTGTCCTTGCATTTTTGTCCAATCTGTGGAAATTTGGTGACAAAACATTCCCAACAGCTTAATTATCAAAAAACAGTTTGAAATTTGCATACAATCCAGATATCATGTCAATCGACATTTCCGAGACTTCTTTATTTAATTAAACAGCTGAGTCTCAACAAATCTTTGAGCAGGTACTTTGACAGACTGATAGGTCTCATTGAGGTGACTACAATGCACTACAGTGTTCTTTATCAACCATCTTTATCAACCATCAGTCCAGTCAAGTCCAAAGTGTTCCAATGTTACCTGGGGTTGATCTATTAGGAGTCTTTAGCACTCTGACACAACACGGCACACACTTGGCAGTTAATTCTCATCAGAAATTTGAATGAACATATTTACATAACATATTACAAAACAACCTTTTGTAAAACCAAGACAAGACCCAGAAACCCTGTAAACCGCACCCACCAGCCCAGCCACTAGGGGTGTGAGGACATGGTGCATCTTAACAGGTGCACTGGGAACTGCACTTGGGGATTTGCAGGACAGGGAAGTGACGTTTACCTGTAGCCCCTGGGGCAGGTGCAGGAATAGCCGTTAATCTCGTCCACACACTCGCCGTTGTTTTGGCACCTGTGCTCCTGACAGTCGTCGTAATCCACGCTGCAGTCGTCGCCGACGTATCCGGGCGCACACACGCACCTGACGCACACACGCACACGAATGCTGCGATTAGCATGGGGAAATACTACGTGTAATGGGTGCAAACCTCAAACACTAAAGTTTGCCACTTCCCGAGCCTCTTAGCATTTTGTATTTTGTAATTGCTACTTTAGTACTTTTTTAAATTAAGCTTTACTCATTTAAAAAATGTTAAATTCATTAGCGATATTTGACGACGAGTTCATGAACGGGCGAACAAACGAGTTAATCCTCAAACGAAGCAAAAACGTGAACAGAACACACTTACTTCGGACCCGTGGCAGTGATGAGACAGGTCGACTGCTGCTTGCAAGGGTTGCGCCCTGGAGCACAGACGTCTTCCATCTCTTCACACATCTCCCCTACGTACACGCACACATATACAGTCAAATACTGAAATACCGAGGGGGGGGGGGGAATGAATCGTGTCTTCAGATAACCCATTTAAAGGCCTGCACACGTGAACGTGGACACCGTGGACGGGGCTCGCGTACCCGTGTAATAGGACGCGCAGAGACACGTGTAGTTGTTGATTCCGTCTTTGCAGGTTGCTCCATTCTCACAGTCGTTGTCCTCACAGTCATCGGTATTGATTTCACAGTTGAAGCCTTCAAAGCCCAGAGGACAGGAACAGCTGTGGGTGGAAACACTGGAGGGTGACTCGAAGCAGTGCGTTTTACGTAAAACTCCCCTCGTTTGGATACTTCGGGTAGTTATAGATATGATTTTTTTAATGGTTTTCACATAATTACACAAATATCCCTAAGCACCGGCAATTAATGCATGAGCAGTATACAACAGAAGTACGTTTACCCCTGTTGAACATTAGGGTATTTGTAAAATTAAAATCTAATTAATTACTATTATGGTAAATTTAGATTTAGAGCTAAATGCAACAAGAGTCTGTACACCTTTAATTACTGCGACCCAAATTCACGTTTATTTTCAACGTTCTTCATATGTCTATCTTCATTTTTGAAGCTTCCACGGCATGGAGGATACACATGTTGCACATCTGGAGAGATGTTCTTCCATTCTTCAGAGACAGAGTTTTAGCTACTCTTTGCTGGAGGATCCGTGTTGTACTACTAGTTTTGTGATGGAGAACACATTTTATTTCTTGGACAGTGTACATAATGGTTGACTTAACACAATGCCCTTTGCACTGAGTGATCACAGAACCTCTGTTTTCCATTAATAACCCCTGCGATTTAAACCCCATAGGTTCAACCCTGAAAAAACTCTGCTCACAGGCCATTTTACAACTATGTTCATGCAGTTAGGCTAATTGGGAGTGACAGGTGTACTCAGTTTTGCTTCAGTGATCACAGGTTTTTGTAACTTGTCTGATCACTGGAGCATTCTGTTTTGTTGAACACTGAGTTAATACTTTGGTGCCTGATTTTCAAATATAAAGCATTTGTGTTTGATTATTCATAAGAGAAAATACACTACATGTCAACTTAGAGTAATGCAATTATTAAAATACTGCAATTTTTAATCATTTGAATCTATTTCACAGGTGTGTACTCACTTCTGGTGTATACTGTAAATTAAAAAACGTCCAAATGCAGCTCTATGAATTAATTGTTTATGTATTAATAATAATAGTTCACTTTTTAAAAATACCTAAACTCTAATTTGAGGTGTTAATTACTTACTGATTTGGAAATCATAAAACTTAACGGCCTAATTGCAGACAGGCACTACGTTTGCTCAGCACTTCTATTTGCCTTTGTCCAGGTAATTTAGCACCAAATACATACGCATGCAAATTTATACGCATATATTACAGCTCAACATTATGCTGAGGCTCACGTACATGAAGGCGTCCTCCTCTACGGTGACTTGACAGGTTCCGCCATTAGCACATGGGTTGCTGATGCAGACGTTGAGAGCCGTCTCACAGTTCTTCCCCTGTGTAACAACGCAGGTGTTAAAGCAAATCTGGATCATTTGGACTTTGTCAGTAAGCACCCAATGCCATGCACAATGATCAATCAAAAACAGGGTTTTTGAACATTTTGTAAATTTATTAAAGATGAAAAAAATCGAAGCACTCCGTTTACATGAACTTGTTCATGCACCTTTTGACAGCATTTACAGCCTCGGGACGTCTTGGGAACGAACCCAGGAGCTTGGCATACCTTTCTATGGGAGGTTCAGCCTCCTGGGCAGAACCACTCAAGCTCAACATGATTGGACGGGGAGCGTTCATGCACAGCTACTCTCTGGTCTCTCCAGAGACGTTCTACTAGATTCAGGTCCTGACTCTGCATGGATGGTGCTGGAAACCTTCGATTCCTGGGCACGTTTGACAGAGGGACTACGTATGTCTCACCCGTCTAACCCTCTAACCGGACTAATCTGCAAGTCTGCAGGAAAAACATCACAGCGTACCACTGTCCTCGACTGTGAGGATAGTAATAATGAGGTGCCTAGTTTCCTTCCTACATGCTACTGGGAATTATGGCCAAATAGTTCAGTCAGATAGGATTTTGCTTCTCATTGCCGAGAGTCACAAATTCCAAGTGGGCTCAAATATGCCTTTTAGTGAGGAATGTCTCGAACGTTATCACTCTACCACAAAAGCCTAACTGGTGGAATACTTTGCTAATGGGTTGTCTCTCTTCGGTTCTCGGATCTCCAAAAAGAAACTCTGGATGTTATTCATAGTGATGTTTGGGTTCTACCTGTTTAACCAAGGCCCTCAGTCCCTGATTACTTATTAGCATCAACTGGTAAACCTTTATATAATCAGATATGGGCCTTTCCTAATTATGCCCAGTCATTTAATTTAGGCACAGGTGGATTTCAGTGAAGTTGTAGAAGACCACCGAAAGGAGGAGGACGCAGCCGCACTCATTTGTGAGAGCATGAACAATTCATTTTGTTTAATGTGATATTTCAATATTTTTTTAATATTTTCAATCCTTTCCAAATACCAATTTTGTCTTTGCAATTATGGAGTATTGTGTTTAAATTGATTAGAAAATATGAGTTGAACCCATTTTAAGACTAGTCTGATGACAAATCAAATGTGGAAATATGTAAAAAGGTCTGAAAACTTTACATATGCACTTTATATGTAAATGCATATGTGTCTATTATATACATATTATATATACATATGATTATTCTTCTTATTATTATTATATATACACATCTTACCTTGAAGCCATCCATACATGTACACCTGTACAATTCTGTTAAATCTGTTTGGCAGATGCCATGATTCCGACAAGGGTTGGACAAGCAGGGGTTACACTTAGCCAGGACAGCAGGGTCAACTTCATCTGCAGCACACACACACACACACACACACAAAACTTATTTCCAGTGCGGAGTAGTACCAAAGTAGCATGGTAGTTGCTCTGAGACATCGATCGATATACTGGATGTCGGTGATGTTGGATGAAATACTGGATGTTGGTGATGTTGGATGTTTTCCTGGATGTTGGATGTTTTCCTGGATGTTGGTGATGCTGGATGAAGTCCTGGATGTTGGATGTTGGATGAAGTCCTGGATGTTGGTGATGTTGGATGAAGTCCTGGATGTTGGTGATGTTGGATGTTGGTGATGTTGGAGATGTTGGATGTTGGATGAAGTCCTGGATGTTGGTGATGTTGGATGAAATCCTGGATGTTGGTGATGTTGGATGTTTGTGATGTTGGAGATGTTGGTGATGTTGGTGATGTTGGATGTTTTCCTGGATGTTGGTGATGTTGGATGTTGGTTATGTTGGATGTTTTCCTGGATGTTGGTGATGTTGGATGAAGTCCTGGATGTTGGTGATGTTGGATGTTGGTGATGTTGGATGTTGGAGATGTTGGAGATGTTGGATTTTGGATGTTGGTGATGTTGGTGTACCTTGGCACTCAAACTTCTTGGCGGGGGTGGTGAGGAGCAGCTTGCCCTCCATGCCCGCGGGCCCAGTGCAGCGTGCGATCCCCGGCTCCTTGTAGCCCGTTTTCACCCAGTCCGACAGCCAGCGCAAGCGGCAGTCGCAGTACAGGGGGTTGGCGCCGATGGCACTGCACAACAGCCAACAATCAGCTAGTAACACGTTTGGGCACGATGGCAGAAGACCTTCACCGGTCCTTCTGTCATCGTTCTGTGCAGTCCATGGACTATTCAGGAATGGACATGGAGGTTTGGTCTTGTGTATGTTTCAAGAGAGTTTATAGGCTGCACAATGTTTGGAAGATGACCATGAAGATGATGGTTGTTACTACAGGGGATCTTTAACGATAATATTGCACAAGTACCGCAATGTTTTTTGTTTGCCAATAGATGGCTCTCCAGGACCACCCATAATAAAGTGTCTCATTGATTCAGTTGTCAGGTCCTATAGGTTGAATCTGACATCAGCCCGTCTGTATCGGTTAATAAAATAAATTATTAAATTAAATTAGAAATTCTAAGTGGGTATTCTGGAGTGCTAATTATACATGTGTGCGCATGTGTGTTGCTAGACTTTTCAGATTTAAAAATTAAGTCTTTCAACTGCACATTTCTTTGTGTCGGACAGCAGTATGTTTAGTCAATGTGATCAGATGGTTCTGTAACTGAGAGAGCTCTGATTCGTTTGACAAAGATCGGCCAATCTGTCATTTAACAACCCTTGCGTATGTATGTATGCACACACACACACACACACACACACACACACACACATACAGGGTAGACGTGTGTAGGAGTTGTTGGAGTGAGGACAGACGGTGGCTAGAGCTGTGTATAAAAGCCACAGACCACTGGTAGACCACAGCATGCATGATGTGAAGCATCTGTGATGGCAACGACAGTTGAAGCTCTGGGTGTGTGTGGGAGTGTGTTTGTGTGGGTGTGAGTGTGTGTGGATGTGTGTGCATGTGCATGCTTAGATTTAACACAGAACAGACACAACTGACTAATGCTAATTGCTCACAGAGGATCTTTGTGTGTGATGGTTTTTGATTTTAAATTAAAAGGCATATATGACTGATGTGTGTGTGTGTGTGTGTGTGTGTGCGTGTGTGTACGGTTGCACAGCTGTACTCACAGGTGTGATAGAGACACCACATCATTGAAGATCCCATCAGGAAGCTCCGAGATGTCATTACCATGCAAGGACCTGATACACAAGCAACAGCGATCAGGAAGGCACACACACGACCCGCTGCAAACCAACGGCAGCGTCATTTAGGACAGTCCTATTACACATTATCCTTCCTACAGTGGTCACTTAATAAAGATCGAATATTTAAGATTTTACAGCTGGGAACAATCAGGAACAGTCAAACGGAGAAAGTGTACGTGGCTGCGAACTCGACGAGAACAACTGGGAGAAAGTTCCTGTGTCTTTAAGAGGCTCAGCCGAGCGGCCACTGTGGACGTGTATGTATGTGAGGATCTTGTTCTGGTGATTTTGGGAATGGCTAGATTTTGGCACTGAGGTTTGATATGACACAAGGAAAAGGTTTCATGGACTGAGGAAGGGAAATAATCACTCCCCACCGTCAGACCAGTTATCAGCATCCTGACTGGGCCAGACATGACGTTTTTTCGTTCTGATTATTGTGAAGCTTTCATTTTCCCTCTTTCTTACGCATCAAATCGAGGCAGGGAACTGCAATTCATGGCTGGACAGACATTCTCACTCCTCTGCGCATGAAACTAGCGCGATTCTTCCCTTTTTCTCTTGTTTTGCTTTGTGGACACCTGTTGCTGGTGCCACGCCGGACGTTCAAGCTATCTATTTTCGCACTGCAGGCTTGGAAGTGAGTTGTGTGGAATTCAGTGGAGCCGGGTGTTGGGTTACCACGGACCAACCGCGCTGGACTGGCTGAGAGACAGAGAGAGAGAGAGAGAGAGAGAGAGAGAGAGAGAAAGAGAAAGAGAGACAGACACAGAAAGAGACAGAAAGAGAAAGACAGAGAGAGAGAGAGAGAGACAGACACAGAAAGAGACAGAGAGACAGAAAAAAAGAGAGAGAGAGACAGATTGAGAGAGAGGGAGAGAAAGAGAGACAGAAAGAGAAAGAGATAGAGAGAGAGAGAGTGAAGTGGAGAGAGGGAAACTTCTGTGTCTCTCAGCAGGGCGATTAGGTGACAAGACACAGAGGGCTTAAATGGCTGTAAAACAATATGAACGCCTTAATCCGTCGGGCCATTCCCGTTCGCGGCCAAAAAACGCCCATGGCCGGAGCTGAGGTCACACAGTCCTCTCTGACACTTTCCTGGTCCTCCCTGACCCTTAAACCACATAGCCACACTGGCCAACTGCCCCGTGGGGGCAGCACTGGCCTCGGACCACTGAAGTCAGAGGCCTGGTGTCGAGGAGCCTCTCGGGTGAAAGATGATCTTGGCTCAGCCGAAGCCTCTCAGATGCTCGCTTCACCAGCTCCTTCCCCCGCCCTTCTGCCTCTATTCTCATCCCTCTCTCTCTCTTTTCGCTTTCTTTGGCCCCATCTCTTTTTCTCCTCCTCCCTCTTCCTCCCTTCCTTCTCCCCTATGCGCCTCACGCCCAGCGGCAGGTCGTGGTTCTCTGGAGGGACCGCGAGACACCTCACCCTCCCGTCCATGGGAAGGCCAATTATCAGCCTATTAATGGCAAATCAAGACCACATCCACAGCACAGGCCAGAGGAGGCTCGGGCCGGCTCAAAGCCTGCCTTCGTTATTTTTTTCACTCTTTCCAGCAGAAAAATGAAAGGCAGAAAGAAAGAGACAGAGGTGTCGCTTTACGACTGCTCCGACACCTACGTGCAGTTTTCGCGAAGGCTCGAGAAACGATCTGCCCTTCATGCTGGGGTCACTTTGAACTTCTGAGGTTTTTTGGAAATTGGGCTCGTTTGTTGGTTCGTGGAGACGCAACGCACATTAGGCGCTTTTATTTAACCGAAACGGCGTCGGGGGGGGGGGGAAACGTGATTTTATTGAAAGGCTTTGATGGATCGGAGTTGCAGCGAAGACATCAAAGTTTTGGGTGACTGTTCTCTTCTGTCGGAGTTACACGATGGAGACAATAGGGTGGTGAAGTCTAAAGGGGGCGGGGAGTGTGCAGTTTTAATAGACCTGTGTCATAGCAAAGGGACTGCAAATGAGACTTATATGGTGCTTTACTGAGACCCCACAGCACTGATGAAGATTTATTGACGTCAAAGCTGGAGAGGAAGGCAGAAAGAACCCATTATTTTCTAATGATTGTCAGATTTCAGTGCCATTTAGCCATGAAAGAGAGGGGGATGTTCATGGCTTTGTTGCAGGCTAGAAAAGAAAGCATGTCTGATGGACCACATGTCACAGGTCTGACCTCATAACATGCATACAGGCAACAGGGGCTGAGATAAAGGTCTGCAAGACATGCCCTGACCACACACACACACACACACACACACACACACACACACACACACACACACACACACACACACACACACGTTGCTCTCATGCACAGACACACACACTCTCCCATCTGTCACAGTGTCCTCACTGTCTCCTGAGACAGCCCCACTCACAGATGTCTTTTCGTTTTGCCTCCATGCAGTGGTGGAGTGTGTGTGTGTGTGTTGGGGGGTGCAAGGGGGAGGGGTGGTCGCCAAACAGTTTGGTAACCCTCAGCATTTCCTCTCCTTAAAACTGCAGAATGCTTAATGTGCATGTGAAAGTACGGACATCATCTATGTGCCTCTTTAAGGTGGAAAACATCTTCAGCCCCAACAGGCTAAAATCTGGACCCCTAAAATCTGGACCCCTATCAAACATCTTAGCACAGTAACAATAGCCAATAAGATCAGACATGGTCTGATGGTATAGCTGTGCACACGTGACTACAAAACACTGAACCCTGTATTTGTACTCCCATTCTGAGAAGATGTAGAAGTTCTGGAATATTTACTTCCATGTAAGGATCTCTAGAAGGTTCCAGCATCTCCATCTCCACCCACACCAGACTCCCAGTTGATTTTTTTTATCCAAAGCCTCACACAGACACCTTGGCACACTGGAGATCTGGACATGGGACACTGCTCACAAGTTGTGCAAGACAAAGTGTTTTGGAGTAGAGTGTTTTGGAATAGAGTGTTTTGGAGAGGAGAGTTTTGGAGTAGAGTGTTTTGGAGTGGAGAGTTTCAGAGTAGAATGTTTTGGAGTAGAGTGTTTTGGAGTGGAGTGTTTTGGAGAGGAGAGTTTTGGAGTAGAGTGTTTTGGAGTGGAGAGTTTCAGAGTAGAATGTTTTGGAGTAGAGTGTTTTGGAGTGGAGTGTTTTGGAGTAGAGTGTTTTGGAGTAGAGTGTTTTGGAGTAGAGTACATCCTTTGAGCTGGAATGCACCCGAGGGCTGTGAGTGGAGATACAGGGTGTGAGACTTACAGCAGGCGCAGCGATCGCAGACCCGCAAAGGCAAGAGCCGGAATGCACCGAAGCGCGTTGTAACTCAGAATCCTGCAGAGGGGTAAACAGAGACAGGGAAGAGTCCTTAAAGTTTGACTTTGCGTTACGGTATTGAATATTTATGGATAGCTTTAAAGACTGGAACATTTCATACATAATAAATTTCATGCGCAGGACATAATATTTCAAGTTAGCAGGCAGGATGCACTTTTAATAACCACATTTGCGCTTCCAGTTATTCTATTCCAGTTTTGAAATAACTGCTCATAAATGGTGGGAACGTACAGGGTGGTGAGTTGGCTCATGTTGGCGAAGGAAGAGTTTGTCAAGGAATTTATTTTGTTGTTGCTCAGGTCCCTAAAAATGAAGGAAGACCAAGTTCAGCAACTCCTTCGTGCAAATAATTTCATCTTAAAGAATGGCAGACATCAAGTGAGGTAACGTGAAACATGGGTGGTGGTGGTGGTGGGTGGGGGTGGGTGGGGTACTTACACCAGCTGCAGATACTTGAAGGCGGCAAGCTCTTTTGGCACTGTGCTGAACTGGTTTCCATCCAGGTACCTGCAGAGAGGAGCAGTCACAGTTAAAGGCCTGTCCTCTTCCCATATGATGAGTGAGAAAGCATCTCTCTTCTCCTCGACAATAGACTCTTTTGCCAAGTTTGTCGCCCACAGTGCGTGAGACGGTGGGGAGCTGTAGCGCCAGAGAGATTCTCCAGGGACGCCTGGAACCACTGGACCATCGGGTCTTTCGCCTGGGCTGGAGGATGAGGACGGAAAGGAGGGTGTGTCATGGTGGTGGAGGTGGTGTGTGTCGGGGGGTGAAATAGTTGTGTTAGCTTGAAACTATTTGATAGGCTGTGGTGTTTTGTGTACATGTGTGTGTGTGTGTGTAACTCTGTGGCCCTCAGACTGTTACACTGATGTGTGTATGCAGCACAGCCTGCGTGTTTAGCATTGTATACATCTGTCTGAATGATTGATGACCACATGCTTTGTGGTGTGCCTGTTTGTGGAATGTGTTGCTCCCTCAAACACACACCCCCACACACACACACACACACACACAGGAAGAGGATTTTAACACCTCTGCTCCACTGTGCCCCCCCTTAGTCCCTCCCATCACCCCTCCCAGTATGTATTTTGGTGCAAACTACACAATAGATGCCACCAGGAGGGTGTGACTTGCTGGTGGTGGTGGTTGGGGGGGTTAAATGAAATTGGCTGACCCCTTCACACACAATCCGCTCCTCCCATGGGGTCGTGTCCCTGGCAGGGCCCTTTGTTGCCAAGGGCCCATTGGGGGAAATCAAGAGACTTGGGAGCAGGGAGCGTTATGTCTGTTTTGGGGTAAAAACACCAAGCAGAAGGAGGCTTCCATATGACCAGATAAAGCCAACATACCCGTGAGGCCATGGAGGTTTGAGACAGGTGTCAGCATTTGCTCGGGAACGCAGCTTCTTGCTTTCTACAAAAAGTGCTCGACGGTCACGCAAGGGCGGATCTTGAGAATGACATGGGCCTCAGCTCTCCCGGCTCCTGGGATCCTCACTCCGAGGAGCGCAGCGGTGAGACGCCCACTGTTTATTTATCTCTCCCATTTATAGCAAAAGCGGCCACGCCAGGTGAGAAGAGGAGGCCCGTTAGCGCATCGATAGCACAGTATCAGGTGCCGAGATGTCCGGCTCGCCCCTACGGCCATCGCCGTGCCTGATTCTTTTGTCAACCCGAAACGACGCTTTGCTATTGTACGCATACTGCAGAGGAGGAAGCAGGGGGGGAGGTGGGGGGGGCGTAGCGAGCAACACTCAAGACTTACAGCTCGGTGACGTTGCGGGGGATGCCCTTGGGCAGGGCTCGGAGATGCTTGTTGCTACAGCGCACCACCGTCTCCAAGCACGTGCACTCGCTGGGGCACTGCGGACGCGGCACGCAGCTGGAGTCCTCCTGGCCTGCAACGCGGAGAGACGAGGGAGAGTCAGAGGGGGGCTGGGGTGGGAGAGCGGTGAGGGGTGGGGCGGTGAAGTTAGAGAAGGAGAGGAGGCGAAGGTTGGAGTTCCTTAAGGAGAGATGGGGAGATAAGGAGGGTGACAAATGACGAAGTGGGAACAGAAAGAGAAACGGGTGTGGACACGAGAGGTGCTGAAGGGGTAAAAGAGGACAGGCGGAGAT
Organism: Brachyhypopomus occidentalis; assembly: GCA_020368025.1. Taxonomy (NCBI): domain Eukaryota; kingdom Metazoa; phylum Chordata; class Actinopteri; order Gymnotiformes; family Hypopomidae; genus Brachyhypopomus; species Brachyhypopomus occidentalis. Next base: position 862,760 of record JAGXOD010000054.1, read on the forward strand.
TAAGATAAGAGGCAAGGCGATAGAGGAGACATGCGCATGAAAGAGACAAGAGAGAAAAGAACGAGAGAGAGAATGGCACATCCATCCCAGGGATACAAAGACGGGGAGTATCCAGCCCGGCCTAATACGGTATTGATCTGAACCCACAAAAACAAACGACTAAGCGAGACAAAAGGTTCCTGTTAATTCTGGAGACTCGAAATACGAAATACTGCCGACGGGTCGATAGAGCGGTTAAACATTTATTGACTGGGAAGTCGGCTAACAGAGCCGTCCCTCAGCCGGGGCTGTTGGGTTAGCGAGGGCGCGAGAGTTAGCGAGGGCACCAATGTACCTTCCTCGCAGTGGAAATCTGGCAAGGCCACGTCCTGCAGCGGGATCTCCTTCAGGAACGCCGGCCGCTGGCAGCGCGGGTTCCCCGTGACGATTTTGCGGGTCCTGAGCCAGTCGCCCAGCCACGCCAGGCGGCAGTCGCAGTTGAAGGAGTTAGCCAGCAGGTTCCTGCCACAAGAACATAAATAAGAATTAGAAGGCGGAAACCGGAGAAAGCTCGACGTCTGTTTCCTGCATGCTAATCAAAGCCAGCTTTTTTATTCTGCTGGTACGCGGGGCAAATCAGACTAGCCCGAAATTCAACGCCGCTGGTGAAACTGCTGCAGCCGCGGATAATTCGGAAGGCTTCGTCAAACAGATGGTCAGATTTAGTGCAAGCTGGTGTTACAAGGCCACCGATGGGAAGGCAAAATGTTCTGGCTTGTGTACAAAAACACAACCCCCCCCCCTCAAAAAACTCCCCCCAGAATGTGGTTGAGGACATACAGAGTAGAGAGGGTCTGAAGAGTGTCGAAGGCTCCAGGTGCAATGGTGGTCAGCTGGTTGTCATAAAGGGACAACAGGCGAACATTATGCAAGCCAGTGAAGCTGTTGTTATGGATGCAGCTGATACGATTGTTGCGGAGCATTCTAAAACAACAGGAGAGGTTTCTTAAATGGTTTGTTTCATAATAGCAAGTGAAACTTAAGTCTACACTTAAGTAAATTAAGTGATTTCCTTATCAACATCTTGTAGTTAATATACTGTTTAAAAACAATTAAAATGAGCATGTCATGGCAAGGGAAAATAGGAGTTGGGGGGGAAAAAGTGAAAGATGAGTGAACTCACAGCATGCGTAGACCTTCCAAACCCCTGAACATTCCACTGCGCACAGAGTCCATCTGATTGGCCGTCAGATGTAGCTCAGTGACAGAAGAGGCACCCTCGAAGACGCCATCCTCAATTTCTGAAATCTTGTTGTTGCTCAGATTTCTGGGAAATAAACGGTGACATCATACATCGGTCGCACCATGTTTTAGAAAGCGAGCAGCGCTCTGTCTTCCTTCGGTGGCCGTTCTTACATTTTCTTTAGCTGTGTCAAAGTCTTGAATGCGCCGGTGACCTCCAGGGACGTGATCTCGTTGTTGTTGAGACGGCTTCAGAATAGCAAGGCAAAATAAGGTCAGGACAAAAGTTCAGACCAAAGGCGTTCAGAAGGAGATGGCAGATATCACAGTAAGGAAAGATATCAAAGCACCCACATTTTGCCTTCTAATCCAGGATGAGTGTTTATGGCATTAATGACCTCAAACAAACCACATCCTTATATGATATAATAACGAGAGATAATACATTTTGCTAGTGCGTGTACACCACCTACAGGTAAGAGTCCCTGATTTGGTACTTGTACCGTGCCGGACATTTGAGAAGTGAAGAGAAGTGGGGTTTGCGGCGGGGTGCTCACAGCTCGGCGGTGGACGCTGGGATGTGTTCGGGGATCTTGGTGAGGCGCAGGTTGGAGCAGTCGACCACGTTCGACTCGCAGCGGCACTTGGCTGGGCAGACGGGCTCATCCGTGCACTCGTTCAGACGGCCGTCCTCCGAGCCTGAAGAGACACAGACGAAGGTTCCCAAACCGAAAGGTGTTCTTTGACCAATGGGTGCCGTACATCCTGGTCTCATTCATCCTCTGATAAACTTTAGGCTTAGGGCAATGGGTCACCAGAGCAACAGGTCCATTCGGAAATGTCTAGTATATCTCATCCATATACATCATCTATGTTACATTACCCATAGCACATTATCTATCAGTACCGTTGCTGACTCTTAATGATTTGCCCAGTCAGTGTTTCTGCTGTCGTTTGGATGGTGTGTTGGAAACACTGGTGGTGTTTCTCTCACAGATCTACTCGGGCACCGTTTCTGCCAGATAACCATTGACTGCGGAATCAAAGTACTTTAACAGAAACACTGAGATCCAAGGGGACATTTCGGTAAGCCGAAGGAATATTTGCCCAAAATAACACATCATATCACTTAAGCTACACAGTCTTTAAAAAAACCAAGATCCCAGGAGAACACGTCTTTTCTCTCACCGATTGCGACTCGCCAAGAGTACGTGCTTGAAGGCAGTTATATAACAGGCGCTCAATAATTGAACACACCGATTCCACTCAAAGCCACTTATAGAGGGAGCTACTGTGCGCTTTGGTCGGGTGGTGCACTAGCGTAGCTGTTGCCGCGGCTGTGAGTAGCTGTTAGCGGGCATAAGGGTACCCAGCGATGACGTGTGGGAGTAAACGTCCATGCTCGCTCACCGCACTCCATTTAATAAAAAAACGAAAGCTAATTTGTTATTTAACCAGAGTCCTCAACCCACAAATGCTGTTCAAAGGAATTTGTTCAAATGGAAGAGAACTGTCCTGAAGCGTGTTTAGAATTCAGTTGTACATTCTCGATGCTTTATGGCCACCACAGCAATGAATAACGTCCGGTTCCTAATTTCTACCCCCAGCCAATTATTACCAGGGCATTTCACACGCAAGATGACTAGATCCGTTTAGTCCTATTTTGCCTTTGGTGTGTGGTTCTCAGCAAGGACTTCACTCAGAATCGGTCCAAACACCCTGCCCAGATTTAGGGAGTTCAGACGCACTAATGATCTGGGTTAGTGTCTGTTTTGGAAGTGACGGGTGGAAATGGAATTTCCTGGTAGAGCAACAACAAAAAATCAGCATGAGAGGAAACGATAAAGTTGCCGGAGCTCTTTGATGTTTTCGGGGTGGAGTGGGGGGGGGGGGGGTGTCTTGGGGGGTGCGTGGGGGGTGGGGCTTCACTTCGTTCGCCATTGCTGCTCAGTTCCAATTAAGACCCTCGTCTGCGCCGGAGACTCACAGTGACTCACAACTCGCTGAAGGCTTCAGCAGAGAGATGAGCATTTCCGACACGGACCACTTCAGCTTTCCCGGGGCTGTTTATCTTTCTGAACTTTTTATTGCATAGATAGGAAAAGGGAGGATCAGGGAGGATAAGGGAGGGGAGGAGAAATAGAGAGTGCTGAGACTGACTGCATGGGCTCTTTATGGCCTTTGGTGTACGAGCATAAAACCTCAGGGCAGTTACTTTGCCTCATGACATAAACCCTCCCATTATTCATCTAATAAAAGGCCGTTCCGCAGAACAGGGCCGGACCGCCTTCGGCTTTTCATTATCATCCGAGGACAGATAGCGAATTAATCAAGTATCTCTTTGATCTTTCCAGTGCTTAAATTTCCATTAAAGCCTTCTGCTAATGTCAGCTCTCGGTTTCATTCAGTTGACTGCTCTTCATAAAATGATCTTCTTGGATGATGGGTACATCCTCAGATATAGATCTGGTACATTCCCCATCCCCCTTTAACACGTCTCTCTGCTGCTTTCACTGCAGAGGGACCTGACGCCAAATGTATTACAAACAAACTTCCTACGGAGTCTCGCTTAGAGAAAAAATACCAAGAAAATGAACAGGATTGCAAGTTTCGAGAACGGGATTTATGGAAACCATTCATTACTGAATGAATGTTTACAAAGCAGTGCAATGGTGTAATGGGGATGAATGGTGGAGATAGGAAGAGTGAGAGGGTGAAAGGGAGAGTGAGAGAGCCAAGGGGATGGGATATGGAAGCCCACTCACCTGGAATGGAGTACTGCTCTTTGGCTGTGATGGAGACAGGAGAAAGCATTGACATCGGTTAGGCTGCAGTCAAATGGATTCAAATGCAGTCAAATGGATGTAATTTTAGACTCAGACACGAATGGTCCAAACATTCTGTATTGGAAATGTGCTTTAATTGTATATTTCCTTTTTGTTTTTACCTTACAGGTGAGCTTCACGCTAGGATTTGGAACCAAAATTGCTAGGGGTTCACTTCACCGAGCATTTCTACACCCTCATTTGTACCAGTGCTATGGCTAAGAAGTTCAGTAAGTCCAAAGTGAAGTTAGTCCAAAAACCACTAACGGTCTAATCCTCAGGCCTTAGAGGATAGTGTAGCCAAGCGCACATGCATGTGGGTCTCTGTTCTTTAAAAAGTGCAAGTTTGGCAGGGGTGACTGCTCACACTGAAACCCTTCTCTGAGACCATGTTTACAGGGCTGGGCATATCCAGACCGGATTAGACAGTTGTTAGGAAAAACACTGGGGAAATAAATGGCGGGCTGCTAAAGCTTCGGCAATAACCTATTTCAGAAACAACGTTCTAAAACAATGCACCTGGAGCCTCGGTTTGCACCAAAGAGGGGCCATGTGTGCGTAGAGCTCAGCGCCGCGGCTGAGTAACGGTCCGTGGCTTCCGTGCGAATCCAGAAATACCGTGTGCTAATTTGCTAATCAAACCAGACGATGGAAACGAGAGGGCGTAGCGTACAGAGTAAAAAAACAACACCTCTTCCGTGTAGGTCGCCAACCACGAGTCGCTCATTTCGGATCACTTTCTGTTGCTATTTGGGAGCATATCGATTAGACCGGGGTCGGTGGTTAGAATGTGGCGCTAGGCGGTTTAGCGACTACAGCAGCACCAAGAAGAGCGTGTTAAAGTGACGAGGGTGATGGATGACGTGAGTGGATCAGGTGGATTGGTGCGGTAGAAAGCGAAGTGAAGGGCCCAGGCTTACCAGAACAGCGGAACTTCTTGCTCTTGATCTGGCCGATGCGCTTGTTAGCAAGGCGGCGGGGGCTAGCGCAACGCGCCCCGCTGGTCTCGATCGGGTTGGAACGGAGGTAGTCGGCCAGCCACTTCAGATTACAGTCACAGATAAAAGGGTTCTGGGCCAGATGACTATAGTGGGCATAAGACAAAGACTCAGTAATCCAAGGGACAACAGCTCACGTTTCCTCAATAATCCAAATCATGAATGTAAAACTGGAGAATAGATTTAAAGCGTTCCCAACTTTTTAATAGAAAATCTTCATCATATTTCATAGTTTCCTTTCTGTACCTTTCAGTGCTAAAATGACCGTGATCTACTTTGTACATAAATTGCTATTGTAGAAGCTAACAAGCGGACGCTTTCAAAAAAGAACAATGGTATAATTATCTTTGAACAGTTCCTGATAGGGGCTTTAAGTCTATTTGATAATACTGTTTGAGTAACGTGTAATCCTTCTTTGCCCCCGAACTGCTGGCCATGAGTGGCACACACAGTAGCTGGGAATACCGCAACCATAGTTGTGCTCAGCTGAACTATGTGAGCAATACAACCCGAGTCAGTGGACAAGGGGCCCAGAGCTTATTTTAAAGTTTTATCTCAGAACTTGGTCTAAACGATCTGTTTAACCATGGCAACTCATTACTCTTCTCATCTTTCTAGGTTCGATATGAATTCACATTCACGTTCGGTAGGAGAGACCTTAACAAGAACTTATTGTGACTTAAATGGCGTATCTGTATATGCGTGTTCAGCAGTGCTACTATTTCCAGTGGCATCTCAGCATCGACGTGAAACAATGGCAAGAATGTACGAGACAAAGGACAGGCAGGCTCGGAGATTATTCCAAAGTGTGTGGGCTGAAGGTTATTCTCCTTCATATTCCATGGGGCAGGGAACAGTTAGTGGAGGACAGGCTGCTGTTTGATGTGCCAGCCAGGGTAATATTACCAGGCTGAAAGATTTATGACGCTCTTTATGTCCCTCCCACACTGCTGTGTTATTAGATAAGGTTACAGGTGTAAACGTGATGAGCCTGTACATGTTTTGCGTTGCCGATAGAGCAGGCATCACGTTGAGAAAGTGCAGTTTTAAAAGCCAGTCGGGGTTGGCGGTGTTGTGCGCCTTTGCTGCATTTGTCAAGTGCGTACTCCGGGAAGCACAGTCGTCATGACAATAATGCACGATGTGCACTAGCGTAAACTGCAAGTGGATGGGGTGAGTGGGTGTGTGGTGGATCAGACAGAGGCGAGTCAGTTGACACCGGCGTGGGACTCGGAACTGAGCTCAGAGGTGTCACAGGCTGTCACTCACAGGGTTTGGACAGCTCGGAGGGACGCGAAGGTGCCTTTGGCCAGAGTCTGGATCTTATTGTCATACAGAGAGAGCAGGGAGAGATTCTGCAGGTCCTGGAACGCGTTGGCACGCACACAGTGGATCTTATTGGCATTCAGAAGACTATGGGGAGAATACACACAATAGAAAGGAGGCAGAGAAAGGAGAGAGACAGACCAATCAGAGCGGGTCAAACAGGACAAGGCGTAAACAGTACTTTCTGTAATAATAAATTGGATGAAATGTTATTGATTCAGCATGCTTGCTATTCTAAAAAAAATGATGACTGGAAACTGGGTTTGCAGTAGTTGTTATAGGAGTATGTGCTTCCAAAGGAACTCTGTTAAACCTACAGCAGCTGGAGGGCATAAAGTCCGTCGAATACACCTTTGGGCAATTCGGTGATCTTATTCCCATACAGAACTCTGTGGGTCAGAGAAACAGCTTTTGTACTGAAAGAATACAAACCCTGAACACACATCTGGTATTGATATTTCAAGAAAGTTGAACTCTTTCAAGCTGTCAGGCTAGATGTGTAGAGATATGCAGTTTAAACCATTAAATGTACTCATAAAAATAAACCAAGAAGTTAAATGGAAAAAGTAGTTTTTGGACAATGGACTATATACGAGTTCAGTTGTTTACTTGGGCAAGAGCACATACACAAGTCTCATGCAATTTTTTTAAGTCATGCACATGTACATCTGCACGCACACACACACACACTCACACAGCTTGACAAGAAACACACTTACAGCGAGTTGAGGGAACGCAGACCCTGGAAGGCGTCAGGAGCAATCTCTGAGATCTGGTTGTTGCTGAGGTCTCTGCGAGTAGAGAAAAAAATGAGAAAGAAGAGACCATGAGAGACAAGACGAGAAAGAAAAGAGATGAGAAATAAACCCGAAAGAGCGGCAGACGCAGACGTGCCACGAGCGGTCTGACCCATATTTGCCCCCCCCCCATCCCTCCCAACCATCACCACCACCGAGACAGTAGCGCTAGTCGAATATCAGTCACACATGACTCTCTCCACACAAGCTCCAGAAAGCTCTCAGCACATACTCAAACTGACACCGGATCGGCCTGCTGTTAATGGGCACGGGACTTTGTGGCCTCGGCCTGCTTGCGGGGCCGCCCACAGGGAGCTGGGCCGAGCCTACGGCCCCGGGGCATGGCCGCGGGCTGCTCCCGTCCTCCGGCCCGGTAGTGGAGGTGGTGAGGTGGAGCTATTAATAAGGCACTGGGGCTCCCCCTCCCCACACCCGCAACCAGAATTAAGTTTAATACTTCAAACTTTAAAACAGGCAGCCCATCTCAAAACCGCAGTGGGCATCCTCAATCCTGCGAGCTCCAGGAGAAGAGAGAAGTGTGGTGGTGGGGGGGTATTTGCTACGAGGACAGCACAGCTGCCGAGAAGGGTACGACTCAGGCAGGAACTGTCTACGCCGCTTTATGGTCAAGCGTTTGAAATTGTGCACTCTCGAAGAAACGAATGTTTGTTTTCTGACAGAAGCCTCGGGGATTCCTGGTTGCTGCCCAGGGCGGATAACAAGCCCGCGAGATGAACCGTTCACCCCACCTCAGGCCGCCTCCAGCTAGCCGTGGGTTTAAGGCGGAGGTCTCCCTGAGCCGCAAATATGTCTCGCACCTAAAAGTGACCAAACATGCCAGCGCGAACCCCATGAAGGTCAATATAGTCGTGTCTTTATAGCCACACACACACACGGAAGACATGAACCGCTCCTGAAAGGTGGTGAGTGGCTCATTTCTACCTACAGTAGTGTCCAGGGACACGCTTTGATTTTTATACCCCTAGCCCGACACATTGGAGGCTTTCTCTGAGGGAGGCACCAAGAGGGACGGTTGGAAAAACAGAGTGGACGTTGGGACGTGGGGACGTATTAAGCTTTATTTTTACCAACAGGTCATACGGGGTCATGACTCATTTGTATACCGGGCTGCTGCTAAAGGATGAGTGCGAGGAGTGGCATGGGGGAAATAAAAAAAACCCTTCTCCTAGTTTTCCCATGGCTGCTATTTGAGGGCTGGAGCTGAGCTGAGGCAGAGGTTTGGCCAGCGGACGCCTGTGGGTCGTTCTGCTCACTGAGCCGTGGAGCGCGCCCGCTGGAAACCTCCCCGTCCCGCCGGGCCGCCATCGCCCCGGCCACGATTCATGGCACGCGGAGTGAGACAGTCCCACACGCTGCTCCTCACACCTCCACACCTCTGTGCATCGTAGGCATGAGTCGGTGCTAAATATAGCCGCCCCCCCCCCCCCTCTCCAGCATCTCCATTGACTACGAACTGCTGTAGCTTATTTGCGGGAATACGGAGCAATGTGTCAAGTTGGGAAAACAGCAAAAGGGGAAGTTCAACCCAAAAGCATTTTATTTTCTTCTTTTTGTGTGTTTGATTTCGCCTGCTTGTTGGTGAAGTGGTGCTTTTGCTTCCGAAGACTTTTCTTATTTCCAGGTCTTGATGTGCCAAACGTCTCCAAAGACGTCATTTGTCTGCTGCTAAAATAGAATATGCTTATTTACTAGGTTTCATTTTCCAGAGTCAGGAAAGAGTTGCTTTCTCTCTTCTAAAGCATAAATCAGGATTTCCACTCCTTTCTCTCCTTTTCCTTTGTCGTTGACAATATGGAAGAGAATCACTTTGGACGGAATCCTACATTAAAATTCAGCAATAATTCAGCCTGGAGTTCATCATGAATACAGTAGCATACAGCACATGCTTAACTTTTGCAGAGGATCCGTTCCATCTGCTATATTTCTGAAATGTGTTCAAAGATTTGCAGGGTTCTGCAATCGATGAGGAAGCACATTAATTACTATACCATTTTAAAACTATTACTTATTACATCCAGTTACTTTTTGGCGTACAAAATAATTAAAGAGACCATGTTATTAATGCAGATAAGGCACTAAAGGCATTAAAGAATAAAAAAAGAATCCTCTTTTTGGAGATGTTTGTTTCTAACGGATTGCCAGTCCTGTATACTCACATTCTGCGCAGCTTCTTGTAAGGCGAGAACGCTCCCGGAGGGATGGACTTGATGCCGTTCTGTTCGAGTCGTCTGCGGAGGGAGAGAGGGGAGGGACATTGTTACAAGTCAGACACCCAGACAACAAAAGAACGCCATGGCAACAAAGCTCATTACTGCGCCCCTAGCCAGGGCCGGATTGCGTAATGGTCAGGTGCATCTCGTTATCCCTGCTTTAACTAGATAATATTTACATAATGTCCTGTAGTGGGGCCAACGAAAAAATGGCAATGCAAATCACAGGAATGCTTCAAATAATTTGCATGAGGTTTATGAGGTGTTTCTTTTTTTGGTGTGGGGGGGTGGGGGGTTATGGGAGGGAGGTAAGGACAGAGTCTCAGACAGAATCTGCTTCCTTGGGCTGACTTTTAGGACATCTTTGCTCTTGAACGTTGCTGTGGTGAACAGGTCTCTGCACCGTGTGCACAGTGACCATGAGACCATGACATTTACAGCATTTGACAGACGTTCCTACATATGTTAATCTGTATGACAAGAAGTATGTCCCCTGGGAGTTGAACCCATAACCTTGGTTTTGCTAGCATAATGTAAGCAACAGGACTAGAGACTTGCACTAGGCAGTTCACATCAAAAGAATATCTCATCAAACTATAATTACATTGTTAATAATGAATGATGACCACTAGGGGGCAGTTATCTTTACAGAAAGGAGTGTAATAGCGCTTCTTTACACCACTTTGCCAGAGTACCTATAACGTTGCAAGAAGACTAAGGGCAGATAAAGAACAGGCCATGGTCACGGGGGGGGAGGGGGTGAGCATGAGCCAGGCCGTTACAGTGAGGCAGCTACACATCATAACGCAACGTCAAGACCCTCCCAACCCCGTAGTCCTGACGACCCCTCCCAACCCCGTAGTCCTGACGACCCGTAGTCGCAGCCGATCTCAGGAAATCCAAACCCTACTCCTGCACACGCAGACATGCGCACACACGCAGGCACATAAACGCCCGACGCACACGCACACACAGGCGCGTCAAGCAGCTGACCTGTTGCTCACCTCACCGTTAAGGATCGCAAATTGCTCCCTTTTTGTCTCCAACGCAACACAGGCAAAGGTCCAAATAGCAACTGGCATCTGTGAGAACCTGTGCAGGGGTGGAGGTGTCTGAGCCCAGTTGGTTTGGTACTCGTGCGGCCTGGATAATACGGTAGTGAAAGAGCACCAAAACCTTACTGCAGAAATCTGAGGTCCTCCAAACCACTACACTGTTGGGATCATTAGAAACCACAAATTGCTGTGGGACCTTCCACTTGCAGACACCCAGTAGGGGAGTTAGCATTAAGCTACAGGCAATCGGTTCTCACCATCAATCTCTCCAAGACGGAGTTCCAGACTCTGTCTCCATGGCATCATCTCCACACACCTGCCTTTGTGCAGCACGTACATGCATACAAATACCGTAGCCATGTCTTTTAATGTGTTTTACACACACACACACACACACACGTACACATGGACACACACCACACACACACACACAAATGTGAATGTTTGTGAAACTGAAATCATTTACAAGCATGCAAGTCTCATATTTGTACGTGTTTGGCTGATGATGTACTGTCTTTGGCATTTCCCCTAATTGTGTGGATGGGAGCCATTGGCTGTGCATGAATCTGTGTGTGTGTGTGTGTGTGTGTGTGTGTACATGTGTGTGAGACAATAGCCAGTGAGTTCAGAGCCAAGGGCCCTGATTCTAAACTGGAAGGATCGTCCGGACTCGGCAAATCTGTCTTATTAATCGCATGTGTGCCCCCCCCCCCCCACCACCACACACACACACACACACAAACACACACACACACACACACACACGCCCTCTCCTACTACCCTTTCACTCACTCGCAGCGGAACCTTCAGGAACTGGACCGTCCTAATCAGCATCAGCTGCACTGGAAGGAAGGCAATAAAGCCTCGTTTCTCTCGCCCTCTGAGAATCCCATTAGCGGCTGTGCAGGCTCGGCTGAGCTTTTTGGGGTTTTTTTTTTAAGGAGCTTTTGCCTAATGACGGCACATTTTGCCCCTGCGGAGGGGCCCGAAACAGGCAGCTGCCTCTGAGACCCGACGGCCCCTAAGCCTTATTAAAAGGGGGAATTTTAAAAGCTGCGAAGTGACCCGGGTCGCTGGTGCTGACCAAACCGACCCTGCTTGCCCGCATGAGCCTCTAAATTGCGCAACATTTGCAAGACACTCTCTCTCCTTCCTTGCCGACGAGTTGCGCGGATGACGAGATGATGAGGTTAAATGGCGGTGCTTCAGATAAGTCTGGAGACATTCCTTTATTTCTGCGTCGGAACCGGCCACCCGAATGCTGGAAGTTGGGGGAAACTGGCCCCGACCATTTTCAATTAAGACTGTTGCTCAACATCACAGAAGAACTTAGCGGGAATTTCAGCGATGCAATTTAAAATGTGTGGACTGCAGTGACTCCAGACCACAGGCACACAGCATTCCTGTGGCTGTCCCGTTTTGAAACGCTGTTTATTGTGTGCGCATTATTTATAAGTGTATGTCCAAATTAATTTACTGTAATCTGCCTTTTAAATTCGACTCTCATACCTCTCTTACTTACCGTCAGTGAAGCTACGATGTGTGTGTGTGTGTGTGTGTGTGTGTGTGTGTGTACATAGTGTGGGCTTGGAAAGGGGTGAGACAAAATGTCCAGATCAATACTCGTGGTGACTTTAATCTCCATCACGACATAGAGATTAGGCGATGGATTTGTAATCCTGGAGAATGGCGGATTGAAATGGATTAAGGGTCAAAACGGAATTTACGGGGAAGAAGAGAAACGCTCCGCCACAATAGCCCCTCAGCGGATAACCAGCGAGCGCCACGCTGCTCTGAGTGGAGGGCACAGCCATTAGCGGTTAGCTTTTAGCTCCAGGCTTGGAGCGCTTCGAGTTAGGGACTCTCTCGGCTGCTCCGCGCGGTCACGCCCCGAAAAGGCACGAGGAGGTCAGAGAGGCCGAAGAGCCGGTCATCGAAAAGACACTTAACTGCAGAGCTGAGAGTGACAGAGGGGCCGTGTGGCAGCCTCCTTGCTACAGTCAGCCCAAACACCGTGAAACACACTCCCACGGATGGCGACGGCATACAGAAAAATAATGACCCGCAGGCTCTGCGTCTCGTTACGAGGGCACGGGCGAAGGACAGCAGCGGTTGGAGAGACCGGTTGGAGAGACTGTAAGTGAGACCGGCTTTTACAATGAAGGAGAAGGAGAGAGTCATGAAAGCTGGACACAGTGCGTCTGCCCTGGTGTGTGTGTGTGTGGTGGGGGGGGGTTCTAGGTGGTGCCGACTGTCTCGACACACAGCCGTGGCACGGGTGGGGGGCTGTCTACAGCCATGTTAAAACTTCAAACGTGCGGACAAGAGGCTACCCTGTCTGTGTTAAACTGGGGGATATTGGTAAGTGGCTGACACAGGCACTGTAAAAGGAGAAAAGCCCACTGGCTGAGCGTTACTTAACAGCAGAAACACAAAACAAGTTTCTGTTTAGTCTAATATCTGCAGATGTGAGCTGTTGTCCCACAGGTCGCCATTTGACCTCCCTGCAATATTATATTAAAATTGCTGAAGTTGGAAGGGAATATAATAATCTCATATTTCAAGAGATTTTTTTTGTTTCAGAAACGACTGAAAAGTGAAGACTTCTGTCAAGGTCACTGGAAATAAAAGCTCCCTGGACAGTCATGGATGAACAATTCTTGAAGGCCAGAGGAAGGAGATAGAATAGTTTGGGAGAGAGAAGACACACCTGACTGAACATAGCCTAAACACACAGGGTTCGTGGGAAAAGAGTCAGCCTCTTGCAGGAAATGCAAATAAATGTTCAAAAACCCAAAGCTTTACAAGATTTTCTGCAGTGTGTGTGGATTCATGTGTGTGTGTGTGTGTGTGTGTATGTATGGTGCATGCGCAAGTGTCAATGTTTGTGTGTCTGTGTGTGTGTGTGTCCACCTCGGCACCCGTGTGAAGATTCCCCCCCAGGAGACTCCAGGGCTGGACAGAACCAGCGCCACTCAGCTACTTCAAACAAGAACCCCTCTTCTGGACTCCCTCGCCACCTCGAAAATCTCAGCACCCCCCCCAACGGCACTGCCAAGGCTCACAAAATGGGTCAGGGTTATTAAGGAACACCCGTGTGCGTGTATTTTTAAACAGTCGCTTTCTCAGAACCTCAAATGCAGAAACCAGTTCACCCTCTCCCTCGCCTTAATGAGGTGAAAGGAGGAGTTTTGCTTTCTTTCACCTCTGAACCTGCAGGAACTCAGAGATGCCTCGGGGGTTGCTTTGTTGCTATGTGTTTATGGAACTTAAAACTCACACTAGAATTACATGGATAGAAGAAATATGACTGGAAAACTGAAAACTGATCTGAATGCCTGAATATGAGATATGAGATACATTATAAAGCTCATATAGCGTCTTCGACAAAGCTCCCAGACTTCTCATGGCAACATAAGCAGAGGAGAGCGAGCGTGAGGGGTTTTAGCGTCGACGCTAATAACGTTTCCTTGCGGTGCCTCTCCTGAAAAGCCTCCTCACGACGCTCCTCCACACGGCCAGACCACAGACGGCTTAATAAACTGGCTGCCCAGATCGCTGCTTTCCATTGAAATGCAGTCTGACGAGATCCATCCAAAGCTCAGCTGTGGCCAGAAGCCTCAGACCAGCCCCCGGAAGACTTTTCTCCGGCTTCAAACACAGGCAGTGCCGGGCAAATGCAACCACGACCACACTTTTATCATCGTCACGGTCACTTGGCACTTTCTCCGACAGCACTTATACTGATGTACACGAACACTGTACTGACATAAAAAAAAAAACTGTCAGAAAAATATATTCCTTAACACTGTAGATACGTTATTAAATGACTTCATTTAATAAATATGTATAATCCATATTTGATATGTACATAATGCGATATGCAGAATTTTGACAGAATGCAAAAATGGTCCCATGAGGGCTATTTGAAAAAAGCAGTTGTATCGAAAACTGGTTACCAAGGGGCAGTCGGTCTTCCTAACCAGGCTCACAATCCTTCATGCGCGAGGCCATGTCTATCTGCAGATGAGCCGCTGTTGGTTTCAAAGTGTTCACATGTGTTTCCTGCATGACGGGGGGAAACCCTCCCCACTGGGCACTGCGCTACACCAAAATCTGCTTCTGCGCAGATGCCAAGCTCCAGCCTGGGTAGACGGACGGCTGGGTTTGGACGCGTCTCCCTTTCTGTCCAGCCTTGCTGTGATCGGGAGCCAAATTCCGTCCAGTAGCCAGTATATTTCCCTACAGAGTCCCTGTGCATTCGAGATCGATGATAAAAAGCTAATCTTCAAGCCAACGATCGCAACCACAGTTAAAAGTAGACGCTTTTTTTGTCAGGTGCCGTGACTGGACGTGCCAGAGAGACGCCGGATTAATTACTGGCACGTTGTAGCTAACGGAAGTGTAACTGTGTCGCAGTAGCATAGGTTAGCAGGGGGTGGTTGTAGGCGCTCAGTACTGATCTGAGGTCAGCAGATACTTACATCTCAGCCATGTTGTCGGGGAGGTTGGCCGGGATGGCGGTCAGCCCTTTGCCCCGGCAGTCCACTATGTTGTTGGTGCAGGTGCACATGGCGGGACAGGAGCCGGCGGCAAGGTTGCAAGACGAGGGAGAATTCTCGGAATGACCTGCAAACATTGACAGTTATGAACGTTCATGACATAACGAACCAGCGCGTATTCCTGCATTTCTAAAACAACATTTGTTATTTCCATGACATGCCATGTATTTTAAGATCACAGGCTTTAGCAAACTGGACAGGTCTGAAATCTCTGTACATCCAGAGACACGCAGTATGTAAAAGTATCATGTAAAATACCATATGTCTTTGTATGTTGAACAATTACCATAATATTTATTCTGGTTATTTTACTGAAAACTGGTAAATGATGGTAAATGAAAGCTGACTAATAATGTGACGTTGCTAATATATCTGCTACTTTGCTATATCTCCTTTCCCTTCCTCTTCCTCTTTTCCCATTTTTATTTACTTTAACACTCGTGATGAAGTGAGGCAGAGCCGCCATGTAAAAGCTTCCTGCCTCAGACGCGCTGTGGGAAAACAGAAAGAAGCTCCCGGTACCGCTCCTCATTAGCCGAGGGTGGTGTATGACTTTGGCTGGAAATGCCATTAGTTTTGACAAGACACTGGAAGAACGCGACTGGGCCTGTAGCCGTTTCCTTTCGTCACATGAGCTGCGCCGGTTTCCATAACAGTCGATTAAAATATATATGCCAAGTGACTTACGGATGAGAGCAGAGTGAGGATCCTGGCATTGAACTTTTTGTGGGACGGGGTGGGTGGAGGACGGGAGAGATGGAAACGCAAACCACGACAGAAAACACAAAGAACACGTCACTCTGCGCTACGTTCACGAGCCCTTCAGTTCCCTCCGAGCGAAGGAAGGTCCGACTACACACTGAACCAACATCTGCCGTTAACATGCTTCATTTGGAAATAAAGCGAGAATGAATATCTGATTATATCATTTTGCAAAAGGTCATCATTCCATGTTATCCCATACGGGTTTTTAAGCTGGTCGATATTTGGTACGTATTTGGTACGAAATGCAAACGTATCAACCGAATTTCAAGCTAATATCTCGCTTGAAATGAGGTCGAATGCCCGCAGGGTTTGTAATATTATCTTTGCGCTTCCAAGGACGAGTCCTGTCAAATCATCTCTGACGTGATACGCTGCATATTAAGGATGTATTAATGCACTTCAGCAGTGTGGCTGTGCTCCACTGGGCACTGTTGTGCCAACCAAAGGGACACTTTGAAATACGCACATTCAGCGCTTCTCGTCGCAACCCCCGTTCTCCCGTCTGAAACCAAAGACGCTGCCGATTTGCATATGATACGAATGTCTCGCCATGTTCGTTCTCGAGGTAGCCGCGGGTATCCGATACCCAGTCGGCAGTCTAACCCAGAAAACGAATAAAACAGACTTTTAAATGGGCTAATTTGTGCTGCGATACAAAAATCTGGCTCTTTGGAGCCTTTTGGTCAATGAATATTTGATTTGTCTACCGCGTGCTCTCTCCCGGAGTCCTGGTTGGGCCGGATGGGAGCGGTGAAGCTGGCCTGCTGGTTAATTCATAACCAGAGACACTTATCTGGCAGATGGACCGAGGGGAATAGGCGTCTGAGCGGCTTTGACACCAGGACCCTTGTAGAGTGGAGGCAGGAAAAACCTGCATGGATATCGTCCCCACCTCAAACCTGAAACGGCAGGCGCCTCCTCGACCACGGGGATCAGGATGAGTTCACAGAGCCTCAAAAGGAAACTCATGTTTATTTACCCAGTCATCACCCAGGTACAGATTAGTAACTTCCAGACAGACACATTAACTAAGGTGTGTGCTACTGTCTGGCTCTCTCTTTCTGCATGGCAAATCATTCTGCGTGCTGAGTCTGGGGATATAGACCTGAACTCGACACCAAAGGGGTGTGCAGTGAAACTGGCACCAGTTCATGGTCAATTGACCTAATTACAGCCATTCAAACACTTAACCTATCATAAAACTTTGCTTTTGGCTGGTGTGATAGATTAATACTGTTGATATGGCACCGTGAAGTGAGCCAAACTTCAAAACAAAAAAGGAAAAATGAAAATGCACAGCGCTTTCAAAAGAAAGATAAGAACAGGCCTTTTTGGATAAAGGTCATACAGTTGGGAAACAAATAACTGAAATGCAAACAGTGGAAATTTGGAAGGAATCAGTAAACGCAAAATATTTTCTTTCCTTAGTCTTTCCTTTACAGCAGTGCTGTGTAACACTGTGTAAGTGCCTCGACGTGTGTGTGTGTGTGTGTGTGTGTGTGTGTGAGTTTAAAGAGGAAATGTGGAGTGGACCAAGGCAGCCATCCATGAAGTCTGAAGTGATGAAGTTCTGCTAGCTTGCATCCAAACAGCACCATGTGTCACACTCACCTCTCCATCCCACTCTAAATCCCACACAGGTGTCCCATCACACACACACACACACACACACACACACACATACACACACACCGCCTCTCTGCAATGCAGCCAACATGCATGTGTGTGCTAACGCGTCACTCTGTAATGATCTCTACACTGAGTTCATGTGCTGGTCAAGTCTCTGGTGACATGGAGTAAGTCCGTGTGTGTTTGGGAACTAAAGTTGAATATTCAGTGCTTATGTGTATAGTTTCTATTAGAACTGAAGATGTTAAATGCATCTCGCATCTTTGCTATGCTATGTAGAAACACGGCAAATAAGAAGGGTAAACTCTGCCAAACTGCTAAAGAGACAAAAATATTGGCCAATTCAAATCACAGAAGTTCAGCATCTTTGACTAATTGTTTGGTAGCCAAATTGGTAATCGTGTTTGGTAATCATTTAGTGTTAAAAGTGCTAACATAAAGGCAACAGCTTAATGAGGGATTTTGTTGATACCAACACTTTTAACACTGCTTATCAGGCTTGAAGTAACAGACACCCTCATTACCTTAAAAATAAAGCCTGTACCATTGGCGTACATATCCAGTGATTTCCAGAGCTGCGTTACATTACTGTACATCAGTCTGGCAATCCTGCTACTGCCAGAAAGAACTTAACATTAACAAGAACAATAGTACAGCCTACTTATATAGTAAATGCCCATTGAGGGAACAGTTTATTGTAAATTGAAGTAAAATTTGTTCACTTTAGGTAACAATTGTATTAACTGTAGATTACTAAGGGAATTCATATCTTTGAGCATATGAAATATTTCAAAAATCAAGTAGCTTCCTTACAGGTATTAACTCATCTTGGTTAAGCCTACGACTTACCTCATTATTCCTGATCTGAATTTTAACTCCATAAGTCAATGATAATTAATATACACCCTTTTATATAGGCTGGGCTATTTTTGTATGACTGGAATATCATAGAATGAATGGAACATGAATCTTTTCACTGTCAATTCAATTCAAATCATAATTATCTAAGTTAGCTTAAGCATCTTATGGAGCTCACACATTACATATGATTAGAAGTCTCAGATCCACCAGGGTTTCTCATACTTCTCCATCTGCTCTGGAGCGGCTAATCTTATCTATAGCTCACGGACTGTCAGCAGATAGTTCATGTCCCGTCATAGTTCATGTCCTGTCATGCTGCACAGTCTTGTGAAAATTACGAGGCATGTAAAAAGGGCTCGGCCTTTTCCTTGGCCCAGTATCCGTACTGATTCCCTGGCTCAGTTGCCGTGACGGACCACGGGTCACGAACACCAGGCCTGGTCTTGCGTAAATGCAGCATGCCCAGTTTGGCAGAGAGCTGTTGGGTTGACTGTTTCTTCAGGAAAATCCCTAGAGAGCTCAAAGGAGATAGACCTGTTTGTCAAAACCCTGGGAAAACCAGTCTGCTGTGAGTGCTTCCTCTAACAAGAGACACCTGTAAAAAATTCACTTTCTACAAAAATGTTGACATTGGCAACAATGAATGAAAGTAATGCGAATGAAAGCATGACTTTTGTGTATGACGCTTTAGTTGAAACATTCCTGGCCTAAGCACCGATTCACGAATCAATGGTGATGATATGTACTAGAAAAGCTCTACCAAACAGTGGTAAAAGTTGGAATCAAACCTCCAAACAACCATTAGTCCATTTTCCAGGAGATAATATGATGAATGCATTCTCGGGATTCTTGGGATTCTGAGGTCGGACCTCAATAGCATGAGCAAAAGTTCAGATGAGCTGTCTGTCTTCCAGCTCCCAAAAACCATAAGCCCTGACTCAGAGCTTCTGGTGAACATCTGCTGTTATTGGTAGATGACCTTGTAGGCCAGAATGGCTCTCCTGCCGCCTCAGCATGTTGCTTGGGTGATAAAACCAACGTGAGGAGGGTACCTGCACTGCTCCCCCAGGAAACACAAACATACCACCTGTCTCCATTAACCCACCAGAACTGGCAGTGAGTCAAGCTTATTTTAAGATTGGTTTTAAGGTTTTATTATTTTTTTCTTTTTGATCTGGGAAAGGCAGACAAATGGAGATCTTACCAGCTGTCTCCATTGAGTGCGCGTGTGTGTGTGTGTGTGTGTGGGTGTGTGTGTTTGCATGGTGGCTACTAGCATAGAGTATGATGATGAAGAGAACCCTGTTAGCACAAGAAATGGGAGACCATTACCTATCTTTATAAGAACGACATCGTCTGTATGAAAGGTTTTAGCTATATTTTACCAAAGAACCCAGCAAAATAAATAATAGATTCCTGACCTGCTTACACAGGGATTGTGATCATTTCACCTCAGGCTCAGTTGAGGTAGAAGACCTAAGCAGTTCACCTAGTCTGTCAGTTATGGAAAGTCACTGGCTTATCAAGTAACATTTTGGTACACCAGTATCAAGTCATCAAATCCAGGACTCAGTGCTGACATCATGTCCTGTTGAATCACAAATTAGTTACTTGAGACAGATATACCAACATTCAAGAAAAGCTTCAGTCACGTTGGTAATTTAACTTGTGCCGTTAACTTGAGACCAAATAAGTTTATTTCCCCCTTGGCGGAAAGGCATGTGAGCCAGAGTAAACGAGGACTTCCGGATGCACTGGGTTCAGGGGCGGCGGGTGGATACCTGAGCAGGTGAACTCGTGCTTCTGGATCTCAGCCACGTTGATCCCTCGGAGCTGTGGCGGTGAGGAGCACTGCGTGAACAGGCCAAGCATGGGCCTCTGCCGCAGCCACTGGGACAGCCAGGAGAGGAGGCAGTCACAGTTCAGGTTGTTGGAGTGCAGGCGGCTACAGAAGGGAAAAGTGAGTCATAATCAGGGGGTTGCTGCCATAGCTACCGCATTCTAGGATCCTGTCGATGTCTGACTGGTTCTACTTCCTGCCTGGTACGAGAAGAAAGACACGCTGGACTCCATCGTGTCAGAGTCTGTAAGTAGGATCATGGCCCGACCCATTTTTAGTTCTGTCTTACCACCACAGAGTTAAGCTACACTTACAGTAAGAAACATAATGTGACGTACCTACTCATAGTATACCGTTAGCAAACGCGTGAAGTTACAGTTTACTGATCATTCCTCTTAATAAGACACATTCTTATCAGGGTGTCCTGACATTAGGATGCCAGAATAAAAATTATGGTTTGGAATTATGGCATCTCCAACTTCCTGTAATATACAGTGTGTGTTTTTCTTTACCAGTGAGAACTTATTTACTGAAAAAGCTGGATAATCATTTTTTCCATCCTTGTCCTCTCAACATCCATAACTCAGGGCGGAGAGAAAGCCACTAGTGCTGTCTGGATTTCATTAGCTAAAACCAATACAGTCTATTCTTTCCTCAAGACCTCACGTCTCGGTATCTTTTAGAAAAACGCAGAACGTTCATCATATCTGTAATTGGGTCTAATGTCCTATTATGTGGAACTACGTGTATTTCCCAAATCGTGACTCCTAAAAACAACGGGGGGAGGGAGTAATTTGGTTAATGTGGGGGACGAGCAAATAGGTTCAAAATGAATCATGTGGGGTAGAGTTTTTTTCCCTGTCAAATTTCAGTGAAGCACAGCTCTCTTTGTTTCAACATGCTTTCACATTTGGCAAATATATTTAGACAATAGACCCGGGGGGGTGTGTGTTTTGTTCACTTGGAGTCTTCCGAAGGCCATTTGAGGAAATGGTTGCTGGCATGGTTACAGACCCCAGTGTGGCCTATGGCTGCCCACCAAGACTCCGTGGAATGACACAGTATGTGTCTTCTGGCCCAAAGCATTGTGGGACGGTGGTTTTGCTAGTTGCTGGGCTGCTTGCTGAGTAGACCAAAAAGATGGACCCCTCCAAGTAAATAAAATGTCATAAAAGCTCAAGGATTAAGGTCCAATGTGTCTCCAAAATAAGTCTTTTAATCAGTTTTTGTGGCAACAGAGCTGCCATAAGAAATGTTTCAGTGTCTGAAAATGTCTGCAATCTGTCACAGTGAAAAATATTTCCCTTGTCAGCTGGAAAGCCTGAAATGTTTGACAAAAGAATGTTTAGAAATTTGAAATAGCTAAACATATATCAGTGGGTCCTGTTTTTAGTCTGTTCACATTGCCTTATTTATGAGCTAAATATTGGCTTCAAGATAAAACCGATTGGAACGCAGTTCATATTTGTCTAGGGGGGGGAGTGTTCAAAACTGTGGGTTTATGTACTTGCTCAGTTGTATATATTATAATTCACTGGAGATTTGCTTGTGGGTAAGACCCAATCATAATAATGATTCTAAAGCAGAGGCGTGTTTAAGGTTCAGAGAGCACATGTTTCAGTCCTGTGGGAAAACGGGTGACTGAATTGCACTGCAAGTGGTGATGGTTACAATCGAGTGACATTGGTTTTGTTGTGCATTTGTATACTGTATCAGTACGTGTTTGTGTGTTACTTACAAGGTCCTTAGCTTGGGCATGTGGTTGAAACTCGACACCGGTATAGCACTGATGTTGTTGTTGTTCAGGGTTCTGTAGAACGCCAAGCAGCACACACCCACACACACACACACTCACCCACCCACCCACACACACACACACACACACACACACCCCCCCCCACACACACACACACACACACAACCTGCTGTGGATGGCATCCTGTGTCCCTCACACCCCCAGAGGGCTTGTAGCACCTCCCATCTACTGCCAGTGTGAGCCAGCCACCGTGAGTGTTGCATGGCAAATTAAACCAGGCCTGAAATGTTAAAGGTGCTCTGATATCAGAATTGCTTTATAAAACCTTCTGTTTACAAGGGCTGAGACGGCTTGTGTAGGCTCATAAAATCTCACCATCTCATGTTTTGTCAGAGTGTGATGGTCCCTTAATAGGAAGGCCTCAACTGGAGGTCATTTAATCAGAATGTATCCTGTTTTCTGTAGTGCTATACACTACACACATATGCACGCGCACAAGGAAACAGACTCACACGCATCTACATGTTGACAGAGCCATGCACACCACCATGGCTAATTTCTATAATCATTAGGTTTGGTCAGATTAATGATGCTTGATGAAGATGAAACCTTAACTCTGTCAAAACATGGTGAACTTCAAATCTTTCTTTCTCCAATTTTGCTCAGCTATCATTAATTTTAAGGGTTGCACTTCCATAATGAGATGGGGGGTGGTAGTGGTCAAAAGTGTATTTGGGAACATATGTCAGAAGGGGTTGTGTGTGTGTGTGTGTGTGTGTGTGTGTGTATGTGTGTGTGTGTGAGCATATGTGTGACTTACAAAACCTCCAGCCCCCTAAGCGCACGGAAGGCTCCATCTTCGATACAGCTGATGTGATTTTTGTCCAGTTGACTGTGGAGTAAAAAGGAAATTTGAAAGAATTAGTTAAAATACTGAATGGTTCAAAACATCACACACTTTCAGCTGTGAATGGGGTCAATACACAGAATCTGTTCCAATATGAATGACTTAACAATGAAACTGATGAGATCACAGAACACCATGCCAACTACCTCATTATTCTTGTAGTCTGTATAATAACAGTAATTCCCAAAAGCAATCGATTATTATAGCTGAAAACTAAGCACACTGTCGGGTGAAATCGATACTGATTTAGTTATGAACTGTAAAGCCATTTGGATCTGTACCTATTCCCTGTGGTATTTATGATAGCTCGATTATGAATTAAGCTGCATTGATGAAGTGAATGGAGAGGCAATTAATTATGTCTTTGCTGCCTACATGTGAGTTAAGAGGAGGCATTTGAGACTTGAGAGTTTTCAAAGAGTGGATGATAACTTTGCACTTCCAGAGCTGACGTCAGTATTAAGAAGTACTGCACACAAAACAACTATAGTCAGTTTGCTTGCTTGTATTTGTTTACTTATTTATTCATGTGTATTACATTAGTGACATATGTTGGAGATAGGTGGCGAACTCACAGGTTGTTGATGTCTGTAGCCCCTCGGAAGGCCTTGCGAGGAATCGCTTGGATGAAGTTCTCACTCAGGTCTCTATTAAGTTAGACAGGATAATGCATTAATGTGAGAAACCTGGCAAACATCCAACAAAGCAGAAAACTTTGAACACCCGTAACAGTCCCATAGCGGTTCTAATTACTGACATGTCTTTATACATCCTTGCACTACCCAAACCAACACGCTCTGCCAACATCTGTGACTATGCATTTTGAAACATTTTTTTCTCCATGACTGAAATCTCAGTTCCAACACAAGCATGCCAAACAGCATGTGTCACTGCTCCAATGTGGGGTCCCATTCAGAGTGAAGGGCTGATCCCATTTAGCTGCTTCCAAAAGCTATTGATGGCGCCATTTGCGAAGGGCGCTAGAGAGTGCGGACGGCGAGTGAGGTGGAGAGAGGAGTAGGGAAGAAGAGAGAGAAGCTGAAGAGGTTAATTAGCATGAGCCTTTTGTTTAGCCAATCAATGGGGAGCTCAGTACTTTCAGAGCAGGCAGTTACCCGCCCACATGGCCTCTATGACAAACAACCGATATATGCACTTTCCCACAGAACAAATTTTTATCTTCTTACAACCCTTTTACCCTCGAGAGATTATCAATAATATACCGCAGACATTTGCAGAGAACCAAAACTTCCCTGCAATATATGTGAAAACTGGGCAGTTTGCGTAATAAAGTAGTTTTAGAACTCGTCTTTTAATGGATATGTAGATGGACTGGTTCCAGTGGCAGCCCTGTAGAAAAAGCATTACCAAAAGCATTCAGTTTAGAAAACGCTTCAGCCTCTCTTCTAATTAATTACTAATGAAGGCAGCTAATGAAGACCAGGCGTTGCAAAAGTCACTGACTGAGAAACGGAAAGCCTGTTGCTACAAGCACTTTACCATCATTTACAGACGCTTCTTTCCTGCACTGTACTTTGCCTGCTGCTGTAAGCCATGAATTTCCCTTGGGGGTTAATAAAGTGGCCTGTCTAACAAATCGCTGAGTGATTCTGTCTTCGCGGTAGGGCAACAATTAAAACAAACAGCGAATTTCAAATATGCTTTTAAAAGGGAGGGTTTGTACTTTCAGTGTGTTATGTTTGGATATGCATTGCTCTTCCTTACCATATTAACCGATGTATGTCAACAAAAATGTTCAATTCCGTAGGGGCTTAAGGGAGCATGAGCAGAGTAGCTGTGGTATTGTGTATTGCAGTGTGGTATTTGGGGGTAATAGAGCACACTGTAGAAGCCATGACTTGTTAAGGCTAACTACTCTATTAGATGGTGTCCTGTACAACAGAATAAATTGTAAATGTGGGCTTCAGAGTGCAGCCTTAGTGCAACCTAGAAAACATCTGATTATCTCAGTGACCCCACATTTTCCATAGACACGTAAGGTTAACTAGCTTTCATTCAGGGGAAAAATCCATATAATCATGAATTCATGCCATTGCTGCTTATCAGCCATGCAGACATCCTTGGGCATATTTTCCATAATATGAGATGGGGGTTGCTGGGACCGTTGTATAGAAATAGCAATAAAAGAATGAAAATACTAACATTTTGTTTAGATCTTCATACAGTAATGACCTGCACTGGGTACATGACGGAAGGAAATCGACTGTTTACAGATTGTATGTAATGAGCATTCAGTACAAAGACCGACTGTTGTTCCACCAGTTCAGCCTGTTGATGTTTGGGCTCCTGTAGTGTTGATAATTGCCATCGGCTTGACATGTTTTTATAGACTCGCCTTCTTACCACATCACTGACTTTTGACTGTTAATTACCCTCGCGCGAGAACGGGGAACAAAGCACCGGCGTAGCGCTCAAAACATCATGCGTGTCGTACATTCGTAACGCCGAAGTGAAGACCTTATGTTAGGTCGGTGTTTTGTTCATTAATATGGCGTCAGGGTGTGCAGTCTGTATGTGAGGATTCAACTGCGCGAGTGGGGTAATGAGGCTTACAATAGAGCCACTGTGCTAAAGCTAAAATACAAACGGCGACAGACTGACAAGCCACGCGCGCACACGGACAACCGTCGGGAAGCGGCGGAGAATGGCTGCAAATCAGCGTCCTAAATCCTGTTAGCGCACGTTAAGGCGATCGGTGGGCACGCACAAAGCGCTGGCAGCCCCGCGAGCATGTTAGCTCCAGCAGATTACGCGCCGGTGTCGCGGGGGGCTAATTGCGCGTTTCAAAACGAGCTAATGAGAAGGCCGAGGATGAGAAATGTGGCGCCTGCCTCCTCGAGCAACTCTCTCCCTCGCCTTCTCTCCCCCTCACACGTAATAGATTATTAATTATTGAGGCAGAGGCTTTGTGGAGACTCATCAGACTCCTCTTTTGGGATTTGCAGGAGGGGGTTGTGGGTTTCCAGTGCCAGAGAATTATTCAATTTAACAGCTTTCCAGTTCTCAACTTATACATATTTGAAAGGCCAACGTGGCATTGCTGTGGGTGACCATGATTTACTTGACATAGTTGGTGGTGGGTGTTTGGCTGGAGTCATTTATTCTATTCAGTCTGTATTGCGCTGAAGGGCATAATAGTTGCTTCAGTGGCCACCCAACAAATCATTGGATGATTATAACTGTAAAAAAGTAACTCCCTTTATGATAAATATCCAGTTGCAAAAAGGAAAACAATCAGAATTTCATAATGATTCCTGAATTATGTGAAAATCAATCATACATATACTTATCTGGTAAACAGTCCATAGCCAGATAGGTGAATTGCTTCATGAATGTAAATCTGTGCTATAATGTAGGATTTCTGGATCAGCAGGTTGAGCTGAAGACATCACTGAGCTGAACTAAGTTACTTCTGGTTTTGAGGTTTACCTTCAACAGCCACAGTGATTCAGGCTACCTTACACTGACCCTGCATGCTTGCTAAACCATGAAAACCTAGCTTTGTTGTATAAACCCACTCAGCAATGACTGGGTCTTACAAAGACCATCTTGCCTGGATACCCATGTCAGGGACATGAAGACTCCTTGTCAGGCTACAGAATTATCCAATTCTCCCTCTACATTTCACCCTCTTCGCAAAGCACACAAACAGGTAGTTTTATTTCCTGTTTATATCCTAGATCAGATGTTTGGTACCTGGATTCTGACTCAACGTGTTAGCTGTAGTCCAAAGGTCAAAATGGAGGTCTGTGGCAGCAGCCCAGAACAGTGGGCAAAAAAGTCGAGCGGAACTAATTGGAGCTGGAAGCTCCTACGATGGAGTGGCAGCCCCCTGAAATCTCTGCCAGACTGGGGTCCTTACAGCTTATCAGATCATTCTGTTCTGGAGCGCAGCAGGAGACAGCGTTAAGTTACAGCCGCCGCGGCGACTGAGGCCGTGTGGCACCCCCTCCGCGTACAATAACAAGATCTCTGTAAACTCTTAATTATCCCTAGGAATTCGTCAAGGCTCCTCCCCACCTCCGGCTCAGCTCACAGAAGGAACGACTGTGTCTGTGAGGCTCGTGGACGGCTCGGTGCTTTTTTGGAAGCTGTTCCGCTCTCCCAGCTAGCCCCCACAACACTTCAGCCCCAAAATTCGAGAAAAGTTATGATCGAACTCACCACCTGAACCCCCTCCCGCCACCCCATTTTGACATTTCAGTGAGCATATGTGGTCTCAGAGTTTCAGATAGGACCCAGTATAATGGTCGCACGTGTCAGCAATATGAGCCACAGCGCCGAACACTCGATGCCTTTGTTTCTGTCCACCTGCGCCAGCTGTTTGATTGCGACTGCGTGCAAGTGGGAAGAGGGAAACAGTACTGCTCCAGGGTTACCTCACTGAGATCAGAGAGCATTGCACTCCATGATTTATCAGGACCGCAATGCCCACAGTTCATATTTTACTCCACATGACCTGTTATGGCTTTCGCAGTTCTCTCCTTTGCAGCCTCTAAGATGAGGTCAACGCACATGTTTTCTGTCATTAATCCCAAGGTCGTTCCAAGTTCTAGCGAAGTGAACGTTTAGCATACTTTCAAAACTGAAACTGTTTAGCCTCTTCAAGTTAAATCTAAACTGTTTGAAAACTAAGAGAGTATTCTAGAAGGAATATACACAACACTTCATAAGTCTTATAAGTCTCTATGCTTTGGGACCTGGGAAACTAATTTAAACCACAGTAATGCTACTTAATCCTTCACAGGAAATACACTTAAAGGGGAGGAATTACTAAATCAACAGACTTAAAGAAAAGAATACTCTAACCTACATTTTACACAGCCACTGTTACGGTTATATGTTGTCATAATTACAGCACGTTTTTGCAAACTGTACTTAATCGTCTCATTTCAAAATCGGAAAAGAACCCTGAGCAAGACGGTAAGTTGATGGACTTCATTAAGCGCGTTACATCTTATCCTATATTTGTCTTCACTTCCTGCTTTATTGCCCCAGATGTTTTTTTTAACATTGGGGTGGCTCTCGAAGGCCGTCTACGTTAGGAATCAGTAACTCATATGAGGCTAATCCACAGAGCTAGCGGCAACATGGCCATTCTCCAACTAGTAACTACAGAAGTACAGGAAACCAGAGACTAGGTCTGGGCCTATCAACAGAATAGGTTTAGTTCTCTCAGAGTGTCACAACACCAGTTAAAAAGCTTGCTGTTGTTGTAAATGTATCTGAAAGCACAAAAAAATGTGTTTGTGTGGTGCTTAAATTATGTAATATGAAGCTGTTATCTGAATAAGGCAAGCCAGGTGCCTGAAAGTACATTTTCAGCCATGTCTACCAAAACCTTTATACACAAAGACTTGTAGAATGGTAGAAGCAAACACATGCACTCATCTTGTGAAAATTTTGCTAGGGTTATATTTAGGGTTAAGGTTAAAGTTAGAGTAAGGGTTAAAGGGTTAGGGTTAGGGTTAGAGCAGGGGTTCTTCTCAAGGTTTCTTCCTTGCTGGAGTTACTTTTGCATTGCTCACATGGGGGCTTTGCCCAAGATGTTTGTAAACATATAAATGCATTATCCTTTGATTTGACTTGAAAAATGCTACCCCGCTTCTATAATTTTAATCTCAAGGCTCAGTTAAAAATCTTGCACAGCTAAAAGCAAATCAATGTCAAGTGGTATGACAGGTCCCTTTAATATGGGCCCAAAACAGTCCTTCAGAGAAACTGTGGAGTTCCTCTGGTGTGTAATCTAGACTCCTTTACTTTCTCACAGAGCAAGAGGGAATGACCTCTGGTGAAAACCAAGACCTTCATGCCTATTGTGTCTGGCAGTCATGACCCCAGTCACATTGCTTTAGGGCTTGGTACGCTTCACCAATAATCTCCCTGTGGTCACGCTCCATTAGACTACTTACTACACTCTCTGTCTGCGAACCTCTTTATCTTTCTCTCTCTCCCTCTTTCTCTGTCTCTCTCCCTCTCTCTTTCTCTATCTCCCTCTTTCTCTACCTCTATCTCTCTCTCCCCCTCTCTCTCTTTCTCTCCACACCTGCTTCTCTCCATCTCCTTTGTCAAATGGGAACAAATAACCCAGTTATCTCAGGAAAAGCCCTGCAATTTAGCCCCATTTCAGAGGTGTTCTCGTGTGCCATTAGCAGTACTTTAAGTTGATATAAAAGCATCAGATGCTTTTAGAGGCCTTGAAGTGTCTTACAAATGGAGATCTCCACAGAATCGAACAGACCACCCTTCACGTGTTCTCTTGAACTGTCTACTGCCTAAATCAAATACCAATGCGCACTTGTCTATTGTGTGTGTGTGTGTGTGTGTGTGTGTGGTCCAAGCAGTACAGAGAAGGCTTTTTTACATCTGGGCTGAATGCCTGCATAAGACAAGCGGCAGCAAAATGGCTACATTTGATGAATGGAACGGATAAAGTCTGAGAAAGAGCTAGAGAAAAAGGCGGATGGAAAGTACTGCTCTGAACACACGTGACACCACAATCAATGCATGACAGTCTGACTGAGGCCATCAAGCATAAAGGAAAAAGAGAGCAAGAAAGATGGTGAGAGGA
The DNA here is from genome assembly GCA_020368025.1 of Brachyhypopomus occidentalis. Lineage (NCBI taxonomy): Eukaryota > Metazoa > Chordata > Actinopteri > Gymnotiformes > Hypopomidae > Brachyhypopomus > Brachyhypopomus occidentalis. Next base: position 892,125 of record JAGXOD010000054.1, read on the forward strand.
AGAAAGACAAAGGGATGGAGAAATAGAGAGAACGAGTTATGTCATTTGCTTTTTTGATAAAGGTATATTCATGGCTGTGACTGCTGTTCGAACACATTGGCTTGTAATTAGACTATTAGTAACTCATTACTGCCGTAAATGAGGTGTAGAATCTGTTGCTAACAGCATGAAAGGGTTCACCAGACGTGTACAACCCCCCCACCCCCCACCCCCTTTATCTTGCTTACAGAACTCACAAATGTATATAAACAAATGAGTACAAAAGTGCATACTGGGACCTACACAGCTGACATTAGGAAATTTGACTAGATGGGAAAATTACATAGTAATAATAGCTCTGACTGTGATTGAACTGGGGGGTGGGGGGTGGGGGGAGGTGTCAAATGCAGCCAGGACTATAGCACTGTGCTGGGTTTAGCCATTACTAGCTGTAACACAAGCGCCTCAGTTCAGGAATGTCAAGGTGTTTAGCTGATGAGTTGAAGCAGGCCTGCTTGAGTCGGGAAGGCACCACACAACACAAAGCTCTGGCTCTGGAAATGGGAGAACAGTGAAGCCGTTTCCAAGCTCGGCACAGCTCTGGTAGCTGAAACATCCAGAATCAAACTGTGTTATTGAGTCAAATTGTGTGTGGAAGTTCAAGGGAAACAACACGTCCTGGGAAACGATGACTGGGGGGACATCTGGGTGTTTTAGGAGGATCACTAGTGTTAGAAAGACCATGAGGTAAAGGTGAGGCCAAATTCTTAGGCTTTGGGGAAGAGATAAGAGAATGAGTGAGAAAAAAGGATGAAGGAATCAGACGGAGGGCGGAAAACATCCGTCCCAACCGCGAATCTCTCCGGGAATTGGTAAATACCTCAACGATTTGACACCAGGACAACAGGCCTTTCCAACGCACTCAGAGTCCCTATTAACGAGCCAATAAGAATTGTGGAAAGCGCCGCACGCTATCCGTCTTCCTGCGCGGCGGCAAATCTGCACCATCCGCTCTTGGCGGCCCTGGTGAAGTCGGCCTGCCCAAAAACCCAAATCACGGCATGCTGCTTTCCCCCAGTATCTCTCCGGAGAAGGGGGAAGCTGTTAAGGTAGCAGGGTGGAGGCGAAACGCAGAGAGGGGCAAGAATGTCGAGGCCAGGGGGTTGAAGAGCGACCGGGCGGAAGGAGAGGAGTAGATGACGGCATGCCAGGAGCCTGGCAAGATGAAAAGACGGAGGAGGTGTTAAAAGCGAGGAATTAAGGGAAAGGAGAGAGAGAGAGAGAGAGAGAGAGAGAGGAAGAGACAGGGTTAGCAGTCATATGAAGCAGAGAAAGCTCGATCATTGCTCGATGGCCTCAAGGTTTTTTGGGTGGCCGCCAAGACACAGGATGGGTTTGTGTGGCAGCCCTAGGTCTCAAGTGTGGATGTGTGTGTGGTCTACAAAACCTCAAAGCTAGACTCCTACGCTCCTTGTGGGGGCTAGAATTAGGTGTGTGTGTGTGTGTCGTCTACACACGCCGCTCACAATTCTCTCCACCGTGTAGACCCAGCCTCTTCAATCATGGTCTGTTATCTCCAGAGACCAGCAAATAGTACTACCGCCTCAGCAACTAGTCTTTCATCGAGGCTCTGCCGTTAGTCCATGACTGCTGAGGGAGGTCCCCCACAATGTTAGACAGTCCCTCACAGGATGGAAATACAGGCCTCTACAGATGGTCCTCATTCACTTAACTCATCCCTCTTCCATTTAAACCCACAGCTAAGCACAGAGGAACGCTCTTTAAAGGGGGCAGCGTTTAGATTAAATGAATGCAAGCAATAAGGCTAGACTTCCTTAAATCACCTCCAAATTGTTTTTCACACCATCTGAACTTGTCACAGGAAATACTAATTTCTGTCATGGAAAGAGAGCCAGTGGGGTCAGTTAGCATTATGTTCTGGGTAAACGCTAGCCGGTCCCCACTTCCATGCCTTATTAGTGTCTGATGTGCTTGCTTCACAGCAGATACTATCCCGCTATTGGTGAACTGCTACATGCCATGTTATAATACAGATTCTCCATAGGATCTTTTATGAAAAGGTCTGTTCCTCTGTTAAAAATCACACTAAACTAGACTGCAATCAAGGTCTGAATGAACTATGAAGTAAAGTATAAGCATGATTTACATGATTTGTGAATGAGCAAAGAATACATTTAACAACTAGAAACTAGACTATTGAGTTTCACCTCAAGACATTTTTCTGAAACAACTCTGCCAATGCCTTTGGGCACACAGCTCTGTCAACATAGGAAAACTTCCTATGTCAATATATGCTTTACGTTTCCAAACTAGTGGAGAGCTCGGGCATTTGATACCAGTAACGCATGCACATTTCCATGTCTTCTCAGGCCAGCTCGACTTGTTTTATTTATTTGAAGTTGCGAGCAGTCAGCAGGAAAGAACTCGTTAGGCTGAATTATCTCGATTTGGCCAAGAGCCGGGGTCAGGGGTGCAGGGTGGAGGGTGCGTTGATCACATGACTCTCAGCATCGCTTCCTTTTGAGTAAACTCTACATTCCATGCACATATACCAAGGTTACTCGGTGAAAAATGACTAGCGCAGGCCTCATAAATACAGGGTTAGCCATTTACAGGGTTTGCTCCTGGAATCTACAGCAAGCATCACACAACAACTTTTACATACGTGCTGCTGAGTTGTGATTCTTTCCGTAGTAGTATATGGTTGTTCTCAAACCTTACTGCCCAGATAATTGAGCTTCTGCTTAAAACATCCCACTCATATGGATGTCTACCTGAATCTATTGGCTCAGTTAGCAAATCTGCAGTGGCACAAGACCCCTTAAATACACCCAGTCTGCTAGAAGCTGAAAAGCAGATATTGGCAGTCTGGAGGAAGACTCAGAAGACAAAAAGAATCGACTACGCTTAAGTTGCAGTGATTGATTGAGTTGCCAAGTGGTTGGAGGCCGATCGATTCACCTCAGGATCCGTGCGTGTACATATATACAGGGCTGTTGTGCTGAGGCGTTCGATACCGTCCAGAATATGGGCCGAGCGAGCGACGGAGAAATTCTACATTCAAAATGAAAGGTGTAACCGTAGCGCGGGCTAATAGTCCGTCACTCCATTAAAGCACTTCGGTACTTGGCCCGACCAGCTCCAATTTGCGACCACACGGTGCAGCCAACAAACATTTCAGCGAATTGGACCGAAAGTGAACAGGGCATCAGCGTTTCTGTGGAACATCCGGCACTTTTGTCCTTCTGCGAGAGCAGTTATCCAAAATAAGCGGAACAGCTCTACCTGGAAGTGGGTTTGACCATTTTAAAAGTCGATACGGTTTTTTGGTTTCTTAATAGTGACCAGATGCTGGGAGAGTGATGCACATTATTACCTTGAAAAGGGGAACAGATCTCATTGATGGGTCCTGCCCCAATCCTTCGGATCTCGGTGTCTGAGCCACAAGCAGTCAGCACAGGATACCAGCCGTAACCACAACAGCAGAAGCCCTGCCAATCAGCATAACTCTGCTCACAGCTGTTAGACACGGCCAAAAGCAACCCGTAAGCCCCTTGCTCATGGCCGGGCAATTTAGCGGCTCAAATGAGTGTGCGAAAACGGCATCTGCCCCGAAGGAGACGACGCCAGCGTCCGACCCCTCGGTCACCTACACAGGCACTCGTAGTTCTGTTCCGCACTACATGTTCTTTTTTAGCTAAACATGGCTAACAAAAGGATGAACACAATGGTTTTGCCCATCAATTAACTGCATTCTTACTTGATTTGGCAAGTTTATGCTTTCCTGTGGAGGAGCCTGGCCCACTTTGGAGGCGGGATAATGGGGTGCCATTCAGGCCGAGGAAGTGAACCGATTGGTTAGGACTTTCATTCCAGGATGAGTCACAAAGGAGCCCTACAGCCACAGGGACCGCCCCCTTCCCAGAGAATCATCTTCAGCATACATACCACCCCGCACACACGGTCCTACTAGTCCTGCTCCGCGACGCACAGATGATGTGTTCAGCGCTCCATTGTGACGCCCGACCCCTCGATCCCTTTATTGATTTTGGCTTAATCAAGTCCCGGGGTTGCGGCGGTTAGCCGCGGACGATCAATCGCGAGGCCTTGGACTGAAGAAAGAAAGAAAAAAAAAACCTAGACCGTCCAAGGGTTCTGAGCGTGCTCATTACTGCGGCCTTGTTCGAGGCCAAGTGACGCCCGCCCTTTGTGTTCCACTCCGGTCGCAGTGGTATGGGCAGACATTGGCCAGACAAAAGGAGCCGGAGGGCAATCACTGCAATGCCCCCCCACCCCAGACCCCACCAAACCACCCCCACCCCACCCCCCACCTTCTTGCTCTGTTCTGTCAGAGCCTTGACTGCTGGCCTTTCACAAAGAATCTCCTCCTTTTGTCTGTCTTTCACTACTCTCTCACTCTCTCCCTCTCAGGCGCTCTGTCATTCCCGACGGCATCAGACAGCCGTCTCTGCACCGTCGGAATCTCCCGGTCAACACTGGACGCGGGAAAAAAAACGCCCTCGCCAGTCACGCCAGGAGCAGAACCGCCCGCGCTGATCCACTGGCGCCCTGAGATCGCAGCGCTTCAAAGACAAGGAACTGATTGTTGGGTCGACTCATCCGTCCTTCCCAGTGAAACCAGTGGAAGCGTACAGACGCACACAGCCCGCCCAAAACTGCTGTGCTCTTCTCCTTCACCTCTACCACCATAATAATTCCTCCCTTCCTCCTCACATCCTGAAGCGTGACCTCCTCTTCCCCTCCCCTCCACCGTGACCTCCTCCTGTTATGATGGAGGGCGATAATATGGATTATGTGTGTGGGTCGGGGGAGACTGTCACTCCTCAGGTATGCAAACGGGAGACAGGAGGACGCGTGCTGATATAAATAAGAGCAAAAAACAATAAAGATATCGTGCCCGGGGCCCATCATACTGCGACAACATCTATAAATCACATACACACCCACCTCAAAGGAACCGTGTTTCTGCTATCTCTAGAGTGCACATGCTCTCACCAAAGTGACGCGCACACACACACACACACACACACACACACACTCCACATGAGTGATGAGACAACTGCATTGTGTTTTAGAGAAAACTGATCAATCTTTACCTCCATTTGTCAGACTTATCAGGGGGCAGCAAATATCTGACCATCCACAGCCTGGGTCAAAGCAATTGTATGCTTGACACGCACTGACTCAAACCCTTACAGGCTCAATCCCTCACCAGCTCAATCCCTCACCAGCTCAATCCCTCACCAACTCAATCCCTCAATGACTCAATCCCTCACCGGTTCGAACCCTCACCAACTCAATCCCTCACCGACTTGAACCCTCACCGGCTCTTGATGGCTGACGTGCACATGAGGAGAAACAGAAGCGCTGCTCATCCAAGGTCAGTTTGCGCTGCTTCCGCAGTTATCGCAGCTGCTATTATGCATCAAGACAAATGTGAACCTGAAACAGCAGCTCTGCTGAGCGTCGGAACTGAAGTGTCTCCGGCAGGGAGACCTTAAACGTGGTGACGGCTCATTGCAAGTCGATACGGAAACTAGTGCAGGACCAAACCGTGACTCAATTCCTAGAGGGAGAGTTGTGGCGGATGATTTAGACATCAGCATTCCCACTTCCTGTGTGTCACGCGTTTAATCATGTGTACCTCTGCATCAAAACGCTTAGTATGTTATAGGCTGTAATTTAAACAAGACAGAGGTGAACCGACAGGAAGAGTGGAGAGAGTTTGTGTGTGTGTGTCACACTGTTTAAGCGTTCATGTCTGCAGACTACAGGACACCCCCTTGTTAAATTACTTTCACACATCGCAGTGACATGTTTTGGGAAAGACCAAGGTACACATGCAAATGGAGGCCGTCGATTCCTGCTGCGAGTCTGCCTCAGAAGAGAAAACTGACACAGCCTCCATGTTCAGGCCTAGTTCTGTCAACAACACACTGCACATGACACATACACTGATATACTGTACCAAATGCAGCAGACATGGTCTCTCAATAAACATCAGCCCTTAGTATTGTACATTAAACCTAATTTCAAAACATTGAGCACCTCACAAATATGCAAAGAACAGCCAGAAGCCTCTCACAGGAATTTTTTTATGGATAAAGGTAAAATACTCTATTATTATAACGACAAATCATTATATGATTGGCAGTTGAGGGCAAGTGTTTACATTTTTGGCAGCTGTGCTTCCGTGGTTGCGAGACACAGCGGGAGACAGCAGTCTGAGCAGCTAAAAGTCCTGGGCGTCCTGTGTGTGTGTCGGTAAGGTACGTCCCATGTCCTGAGCGTGTGCGTGTGTGAAACCAGGACACAACAGGCAGCCCCTCCGTAATGGCTCAATTGGTCCTACTTAACAATGAGAATGAGCTTATTCACATGGATTGTGTGAGACTAAGTTAACAAAGGGGTGTGTGTGTGTGTTTGGGGGGGGGGGTGACATTTGACTAATGAGGCTAAAATACAGCTGTGGCATATTCACGCCTGCCCCGGGGAGACGGAGAAGGGCCGAGTGCCGTGCCGAGGCCGAGTGCCGTGATGCAGACGTCTGGAGGCTCTCCTGCCCGGCGATGGTTCCCTTCCAGAGGTGCCTCCAGTTAAACTGCTGAGGTTGAGGTTGCTAGGAGACCAAAGGTACCCAGCTGGAACTGTGACTAAGCTGTTGGGTGGAGCGTGGGTGCGTCTGTGTGTGTCTATGTGTGTGTGTGTGTGTGTGTGCGCTGATGTGCATCTGTGTGTGCTGGTGTGCATCTGTGTGTGTTGCTGTCTGTCAGTGTGTGTGCTGGTGTGTGTCTGTGTGTTCTGGTGGGTGTGTGTGTGTGCTGGTGTGTGTCTCTAGAACAATAGACCCTGGTCCCAGCTGTGGCGCAGTGGGAACAGGACAAGGTCCAGGGAACTAGGGACAAGGGGACAATAGAGAAGGCAGGACACAATGTCCAACCTCATATTTACTCTGCTCTTCAGAGGTCAAACACCCCCTCTCCCTCCCTCTCTCTCTCTTTCTCCCTCTATCTTTCTCTCCCTCTCTCTGGCCCTGCCCCAGTGCCCTCCGTCATCACCGTCTCGCCGAGACGATGAGGACGAGAAAGGCAAACTTCCCCTGCGGACAAACAGGACCTCCTCTTTCAGCGAGAAGGAGGTCAGGATCCGCTCCTCTCCTTGATATACGGCGTGTTTGCGTTGAGCAATGCTTCGTTTAAAGAAGGAGAGTGAGAGAGAGAGAAAAAAAAACATACCAAGGCAACAATGCATGAGAGGACCAAAAGTGAAAGGAACAAAGAAATCAATCAAACCTGAACGTGTGGAGCACCCAGTAGCCCAGGCAACCATAAGGCGTGAATATTCATAAATACGTCATTTAGACACATGGGCTGAATGAACTGGAGAGAGGATATTAAAACTAGGAGACTTTACCGAAAGCCAACACTGCTGGTTCCCAGTCTGCTCCGCCCCACCCTACTGTCCAATCATCCGCAGTCAGGGTCTTATTAGGTCTGGCTTGTCATAAGGCCTTTGACACAGAGCAGGGCCTTAACATTCTTCCCTCCTTGCTGGGGCATCTGCTCTGCTGCTAAGGACGCTGGGAAAGCGTCCGCTCGTCATCCTGCGGACCTGCGTCATCCTACCGACCGCTACCCGAACCCTGTCTTCTCTCGTCTTCACACACACACGCGCTCCCCGCATGCCAATATAATAATCACACCTTCTCCTTCCATCCTTCTGGCTACGAATTCCACAGTCAGGCTTTTCTATTAAGAAAAGAAGAAGAGAGCGCGATGAAAACTCAGAGCGGGGGAAAGCGCTTTGAAGTCCGACTCATGGACGAGGGCGCGCCATGGAGATGGCGCTAATTAAGACTGCCGAGGGCGTTTCAAAGCTCGGGAACTGCCGGCGACCCGAGACCTGCTGGAGGCCGGTCAACGCCGCGTCGAGTGAACGTCGTCCCGGCGCGCGGGAGACGTGGGGTGTCTGTCAGCGGCGTGGCTGAAATGCCAGAGTGTTTTTTGGAAGTGAGGACATACAGAGGCCCTATAGCTTCCTCTTAATTGACTGTTCCCTCCCCATCATCCCCGCCCGCCCGCCCTTAACTCATTTCGGAGATCATTACGCAGGTTTCCTTTTTAGCAGCTCAGGGCTGAGGGGAGTGGGGTGTCGGAAATGACAGTTGAAAAGAATCAGGGTCGCCGCGGGTTAATGACCTCCGGGGGGCTGTGGTGGACGGAGGTGTGAATCCGGAGCCCCGGGGCTCAGGGCTAGCTGCCCTGCTTTGGCAGCGTGGGGCGCAGTCCCCCACTGCCACGTCTGCTGGCCCAGGAGACTCGGACGGATCCATCAGGAGGAGGACAGAGGTAATGAAGCTTAGTGTCGCAAATATGCTGCCTTCAGCAGTCCTCTGTCTCAACATGGGGCCGGAAGGAAAATGGGGGTTAGGAGGTCCATGATTCTTCAGATTAGAAAAAAAATCTGCTTTGTGCTTCTTGTTATGAGGTTTTTCTCTGTCACAACACCACATGCCCAAAAAGGATCCACCCCAAAATATATTAATACTAATATATTATTAATATTACTATTAAGGTATTAAATTTGCATTAAAGTCCTACAGTATTTCTACAACAGTTTAACAATAGTTTAACAGAACATTTAGTCATTATTCATATTCACTGTCTGGTCTATACACATATACAAGGTCTGCAAAGGCAGAAAACTGTAGTGTCTGACATCCCCTCCGAGGTACTCACAGGCCTATGGGCCTAACAAAACTTACACTTACTGCATTTAGCAGATGCTCTTGTCCAGAGTGACTCGTAAGAGATCTTTGTTTTCTCTGTGGTTTATCCTTCTGCTAGCAAAACTAGGCCAGAGACCAAGGACACCATCAAGCCAGAACCTAATGAGACAGGGACTTTGTGGACAGGGACACTTCCTACAAAACAATATGTGTGCTACGTCCCAGTGCGAACCGATAGACACACAAACACGCACGCACACATACACACCCTTCCTTCATTTGCTTCTTCAAATGCGAATGTTGAGCTTCGGGTAAGAACACAGCGAAATGTTAAAGAAACTTTGGAAGACGTAGTAACCTTGAGGTTGTTTGGAGCTACACAACACATAACAGTGATGTCACACTTTACAATGATGTCACTCTTTACAATGATGTCACTCTTTACATGTCCATTCTTATGAGAACAGGAATTGGCTTTCTGGTGTAACAGTTAAAATAGCCAACCACAGATATGGAGTATTATGAAAAGCGAGTGCCAAAATATGACCTCTCACACCACAAACTACTTACTCCAAAGCACCAGCCCTTCACAACATATTCAAAACCAAGACAAATCAAATGCCTCAACACAATAAGAAATAAGTTAAAGTGGGGAATAAAATCAACAATCCTTCATTAGTTCATTCATTAACATAATTATATTGTGCCCGGTGGCAGTATAACTGGGAAGTATTTATGAACAAGCAAACGAAGAGGGCGTGAATAAAACATTATGTGTTGTTTAATTAAAAGGGGCGTTTGCTTCCCTGGGACAAACCAGCCAATCAGCAGCTCAGGACCAGTGAGGGTGACCTCACACAGTGGGCCTATGTCATAAAGCAGAGGAATTTCAGAAAGCTTTGATTTATGAGGCGACAGAAGCATTCATGTCAAATGTGGACTGCACACCCACAATTAAAACAAAAGGGGAAAATGCCGAGCAGGAGATGCAGGCAGACTGAAAATAGGCTGGTTGGGATGAGAGCCATCAGTTTCACAAGCACCTCATTAAAATTTCTCTCGATGTGGAGAATTCGTTACCCAGCGAGGCCAGCAAAAATGGACAAAGGCATATATATTTTTTTCTCTCATCAAAACCAAGTCCCTTCCCCCCACTCTCCTCATACTGTGTTGTTTAGCATTCATCTTGCCTGGGTAGATCCCGATTAGCCCGATTGGCTCCTTTAACTGTCAATAGATCGATAGCCCCCACCAATCAATTAGTTCCTGCATGTTTCTGGGTATTTGTGCATGTGCATGTGCTTGGGGGAGGGGGGTGGCTTCGCGGACATGAAGCGGCTCATTTCATGGTCCGGACGGCTCGATTGGATGCTGACTCCACGTGACACGGGGCAGCATGGGGGTGAAGGGGGGGGTAGTTTGAGTCGCGTGTCACCATGCAGAGCTGGCACATGCTGGGGCACCAACTGCCAGAGCAGGGGGGCATGAAATTAAAGCCCAGGACTGGAGAGCAGAGCCTGGGGGAGTTTGGGTAGAGCAAGGGGGGTTGGGGAGGGGGGGTGGATGTGGGGAGGGGGGGGGGGGTTTTCAGGAGACAAAGACTAATAAAGATACAAAGCCTCAAACCATTGGGGCTCATGAAGGCACAAAGCTGTGAAATGAGAGGCTCCTGAAACGCTGCAATGCTCTGGATATCAGTGCTTACTGACGACCAGTGCTTCCCTCGGACAGTCTGACATCATCATCCACTCAAAGGGGATTAGAGCTAATAAGGAGAAGAGGGGGCTTTGACCAAAGAATGGCGCTGGGTTCGTGGCGCAGATGGTGAAGTGAAGAACGGCGCGGGAGTCGGGACGCGCTGCGCTGTGCGGGCAGCTGCATCCATGTTTACGTTTGGCTTTGAACTGCGCGGACGTCCCCGGTCGGAGCGTTCCCGGGAGGACAGGCATCTTCCTCTTGCACCAACATTTGGGACTTGTTTTCTTTATGATCCCCCCCCCCCCACACACACACACACACACCCCCGGACACAGTATCCTAGATCTCCTATCTTTGAAAGCCTTGCAGGTCTACTAAATCTTTCAGACCAGGGCAGGGGTTTAGAGTGCATGGCCATGCTAGGGGTCACTCGACCCCAAGCGGAAGCAGCGATGCGAATCCCTCGTGGGGAGGACAGCCACGGGGACCAGCAGCTGTCCTGGAGGACATGGAGAGGACAGAGAATGGTTTAGGGAGGACGGAAGGTTAGGAGATGGCCTTAAGAAAAGCATGTAAGGGGGACCTCCGGACAATAAAGTCCAAGCTAATTGAACATCCTCTCGCCGCTAGGCCCTGGAGCCTTGAGGGGAATATCTATTTTTCCAGCCATGACATTTACAACCCCACAGCTCAGTGAGCAGTGCTGCTTCGCACCCACCTCCCCACTGGAAGCTCAACGCTGCCCTGTAGTTGGGAAGTGTTTATAGAGAAAACAGCGAAACCTAGGAAGCACTGAACACTCCACTGTGACTCGGCTGTGGACGGCAACCCCCATCTCCCCGCTCTCCACCCTGACCCCCAATTTCCTCCCCCCCTTCCCACCTTCTGACTTTCCCCAGGCAAACACACAGAGGGCCCTGGATGACCGATCCATCTTGGGGTCACTGACACGGATGGGAATGACATTTCGCCCAGAGGCCAAGAGGTGAGGGGATAAGAACACAGGCCACTGCCTCCCTTTCGCCACAGCTGCTCACGAGGCCACGCCTCCGGCTGCTTCGTGGTGGGAAACACCGTCCGGGGAGCCGCGGTGGAAGAACTACCTGCCGGCTGGATCGTGATAATTTCGTAATCTGGAAACGGTAACGGCTGGCAAGCGCAGACGTGTCGCATCGAACAAAAGACAAAAGAGGTCGGCGAGGGGGGAGTAGAAAAAGAAATGGAGGCGGAAATGGAGCTTAAGGAGCAGTGTCAGAGGGCGGGGGCCGGGGCGGGTTTGGGGGTGGTAGGGACGTGTCAGGGAACATGAGTGACAAGCAAGTCAGGAATGCCTTTGTTAGCCTGGGCTAATATTTGTGCATGGATTTCTCTCTCCCCCCCCCCACCCCCCCCCCCCCCCCCCTTTGACGTTCAGTGTTTGCCAAAGGGAATGAAAAGGCAGATAGCTGATGGGTAACCTAGCAGCATGGGACCAGTGAGGGGGAGGGGGGGGGTGGTTAATGGGGTAAAAAGGAATGGAGAAGACTTTGAGAATCTGTTTATTACTCTAAGTGCGGGTCACCCTGTCATTTCTATCCTGTCACAAAAAGGGAAGGGGAGGAATGGAAGTCTCACACACACACACACACACTCATGACTGTGCTTCACTGAATACATGCAACAAATCCAAAAGAATGTACAACATGTCAGGGCGCACAAATTCCAGTAAAAAGTCCAACCGGCCGGCTACCAGTTCCTTAAGCGCCTTTGTTTCTTCTGTTCGCGCTAATTTGCCGCAGTCCTCCCCTGACCTTGCATCTAACTTCCGTGTTTAATAGAGGGAAGGCTGCGACAAAAACCTCCGCCCGCAGCGTCGCGTGGTTACGCTCGGTCGTCAGACACCGTTGTCCGCGCCGGCCTTGACACTTAGTGCTAACCTGCCGAGAGACAATGAGGTCAGGGCACTCTGCGTTTTAGCGCCAATTACCTGAACATCCAAGAGCATCTCTGGGCCCCGAACTTCAGTCGTGGTCATTAAAGGCGCCTACAGAAGCGGGAAAAAGGCTCCTGGTTTCACACTTTGTTTTATGTTGTTTCCCCTTTAATGAGGGAGAACATGAGGTGGTGGCTACGTTTCTTACCCTACAACAATAAACAAGTTGTTTATTTCCACTGTGAGCCAGGAGACATGGGTGTTTACGCGGCGGTAAAAGCTACAGCCAATTAAGAAACTTGTGGTTGTTTGAGATTTGCCTCTGATATTTAGCAAGGAGCTTTATGTTCAAACAAGTGGTGCTTTGCTACTACTTTAATGGATGACCATGTTCAAATCTGTTTGAAGACACTTCATCCATTTGCACTGGAGGCCTTGTTCTTCTGGAAGTACCATCCTTAGAGGAACCAAACAACCCTATTTTTCTGACCTGCAGCTGTTCCAAATTAGCCCAAACCTAAACAGCTTTGCCATGCCCCAAAACCCAGTTTCTTGGTCGAGAATGCCGCCCCTTGCCTAAGAACACGAATACGAGAACACAAGCCTTGCCTAAGTCTTGTCTAATGATGCAGTTTCCTTGTTTTCGACCTGACCCTTCTCATTTGAAACCTTTTGAGTAAGCAGGACTCATAAGGCCTAAGGAAGTGATTCCAACCCTTTGAGTGACGCCAGAATCCCAGACTTGGCACGCCCTTGCGTCTCGCCGGAGCCCAGAAAGGAGACACCCGATCGAGGACGATGGGCCACGCTGTATGCTGGCGTTTACCACTGGGCTTCTCCCACGAGTTTCTCCATCCACCTTTATCACTCCGCTCTTTCCTGGCCTGTGTTAGCTCGTTAACCTGGGGAGGGGCGAAGACGCAGACTCTGGGTCTGAAGGATATCGTCTTTGGGTCAGGTCTCCAGCACCCGACCCCTGCAGCTGATTCCCTTTCTATTCTCCGTGTCTTCCCGCATTCCATTGCCTCGTTACTCACTGAGCCCAACTGTAAATATTTAAGGAGACGGTTCCTCCGCCTGTAATTAAAACACGGCGTCTTGCCAGCTGGGCTTCCCAAGGCTGAAGTACTCGCGAAGCCGTTGGGGACCATGACATCTCATGAACCGCGGGCCATTAGAACTCTCTCTCTTTCATGCACCCCCTCAATGAAAGGTGCCATCAATCCAGGCAAATGTTTGTGGAAGGAAAAAAAGTGTAGATACTTAGATTAGTTCACAGCCATCGCCAGTTCTGTTCCCTGCGATGGGAACTAGCTACATTGACTCATAGAGTAAACGTACTGCGTGAGTAGAGGAGGAGAAACCTGGCCACTCTTCTTGGCACGTGCCGTCGGGAGCAAGGAGGAAGCCCTCTCCGCATCCTCCCTCCCTACCAACAGCTGAAAGGATGCTGGGAAGACGTGGGACAAATTCACCGGTTCGGCCAAAGCGAAAGCGTGACCAGGGCGGCCTTAACTCGAGGCCCCCGCTCCGATTTCAAGCATCGGTTATTTCTCTGAATGGATCTTCTTCTGCTGTGCTGTGCAGATGAGCTTTTGAGTGACAGAGGCACCAGTGTTTATTTGGCCACGCCCCAGCGATCAACCTCATTCCCGCCTCTCCGTATCACTGCCCCCTCGTTGACGATGTGCTTTGTCACACCATGCGGAATCAGGAACAAAGAAATGGAGGCGCTTGAATTTCTATAAAGCGACTGCTAGGAATACATTATGCAACCTCACCCTTTAAAACGGGAGCAGAGAAAAAAAGTCATTTGCACAGAATGGAATGAATTTGTTTCACTTTTTTGTCTACATTAGTTCATTGTCCCTCACTGCTGAGGATTACTGACTGTGGACTAAATATATAAAACTCAAAATGAAAACAAACAAAAAAGAAGCTGTTTATTAAATTAACTATATTATTTTTTTTTAATGTTGAGAATTTGACGTGTGTTCAGGTGGTTGAGGTCTCGAACAGCAAGGTTGGAAACGAGTGTGCCGAACAAATTCTTTGTGCTGTACACCCAATGAAACTGCAAACTCAAATCTAATGAAGAATTCTTCTTTATAAGAGCAGAAAGACAAATAGTCATTTCAGGCATCATCTGGATTTGCCACAGAAGTTGTAACTGGTGTGAGCAAACAGAACCCCCCCCCCCCCCCCCATGGGGGTCACTGCTGGCTTCCTGGCACCAATTCCCCTGTGCCTAAGCCGGATGGCATTCGATGACACCCACTCCATCACTCTGCGCACACATGGGGCTGGCTGTGATAAAGGGTCTGGAAACCTGAGCGGAGACGGAGCTAGCCTGAAGCCTGAAGGCCTGCATGCACCACTGAGGAGAGATTCGTAGCCCCACTTGCAGCGTAATATCTACAATTTGGGCGCAATTACATCTTAAATAGAGGCAATATGGTCTCTTTTTCATTTATTGTGTTGCAACTGCCTGACTGAATGCACCAGCTGAGTCTGATATGAGCTCTTGTACACTCAGATATAACTGTGACTTATTAGAGTTATGACTTATGAGAGCTATGACTTATTAGAGTTATGTAAGTTATGTATGGTGCAGGGGGGAAGGGGGGGAATCGGTTCTGACAGAAACATTGTTCTCATGAGCTGCCTTACAGCAAAACACGGAGCTGCTTAAGTCACTGAAATTTAATCTTGCTACAATTGATCCGATATTCACTGCAAGTAAATCACGAGCAGTTATGAAGGTGGAAATTCCCCATCATGCAGCTGTGCTGTGTTGTTCGTTTTCTTTGGTGCATGATAAAATTAAACAATGGCTAGAGAGGTGGGAAATAACTGAGTCGAAGCCCACAGGAGCCTGAACCTGATGTTTACAAGAATCAGAACGAGTACATATCAGCACAAGAGAGAGAGAGAAGGTAAAGAGATAGAGTGAAGAAGAGAGAAAGCAGGTAAAAAGAGAAAACAAGTGAGAGACAGAGAGAGCGAGAGACAGAGAGAGAGAGTGAGTGTGAGACAGAAAGAGAGGGAGAGAGAGAGAGAAAACCAGAGAGAAAGAGTGAAAAAGAAAGAGAGAGAGGGGTTGAGGAGAGGTGTGAGTTTGGCAGGTAAGCACCTTTCCCTTTTGCCAGCAGGAGAGAAGGCAGCATGCTCAAAATACCCATCATGCCGCTGGTTTAATGAGCAGAGCCTTGGAATCAGAGCCCCACTCTGCCCCTTCTTCTTTCCAGCACTCTCTCCCTCCCTGTGTGCTCAACAGGACCACAACAATAAGCACATTTCAAAATCCCGACCTGGGGAGCTCTCCGAACCGGGTGAGCACGGCCTTACGACCGGCAATCAGAATCCGCTCCCGTCTCCCTTTTGCGGCAGTGCGGAAAAGGGCCCAGCCGGAACGTTTCGGGAGCCCTCAGGCACGCACGTGGCAACTGCGGTGGTTTCACGACAGTCGTCTCCGAATTAGTGCCCCGCCCCCCAGCCGAGACCGCCGGGGCCCTCGCCGGACCTCACCGCGGGACTCCCCGCAGGAGACCAGCGGACGCCGAGCGATCTAATAAACGAGCGAGGAGGTTCTGGACACGCCCCGTCCCATTGTGCCATCTTTATCGCGCCTGACCCAAAACCAAATACCCAGGGCCCACCCCCCCGATCTCCTTGGCGACATAAGCAAGGCCACATAGTCGCCTAGCGACCGAGAACAATGGGTCCCTGGGAAAACACACTGCCTGTGCAAAGGGCAACCTTTTCACTTCACCAGAGGAGAGAGAGAGAGAGACAGAGAGAGAGAGACCGAGAGAGAGAGAGAGAGAGAGGAGAAAGAGAGATACAAAGGAGTAGATTTCCATTACATATTCTGGTATGAGCAAAAGTTTAAAGTAAATAAATAAAATCATACCACTTAAATCACTCAAGTGGTATATTCTAAATAATTCATCTGTTCACATCCAGAAGAGGTTAGAAGGGTTACTGGAGCCTATTGGTTACATAAAGGAATCCCAGATCAAATGAAAGCAGACCCAGTATGATCCGAAATGAAGTGCTCAAACATTTGAATGGAGCTTTGTTTAGGTTTCATATTGGAACATATCTAGTTGTTATTCATTAATTATGGAACACGTTGTCGTTGCCGGTCTGAAGTCTAAAATCAAAATATTTCTTTCAGATGAGTTCCCAGTGATATGCTTATTGTGGTTTCTCTACGGGCGGCTCGGTTTAAGTCATTTGGGAAAAGGCCTTTTGCATGAAAAAGTAAAGTTATACAAATGAAACCATCAGCATGTATTGGCTTCAGAGCCAACCTAAAGCACAAAGGGCCACAATACAATACAACACAACACAACACAATGTGCCCACCAAGATCTCCAAGCTGATGGCATAGCCCGAAAACTTATTCCATGGAGATAACGGCCTCGGCTAGAGATGCATCCAGCTTCAGCATGCTGGTTGAACGTCCCCAGATGCCACTAGGATGAGCTGTGGAGCGTACCCGGAGGAGAACGTCCCCAGACATCTCCATCCAGACCCCCATATCTAGACCCTGTACCTGCTGCACGGAGATCAGCTTTAAAGAGTTGAGATGTAGAAATACAAAAATGCTTTGAAACAAAAGACCACGCGGAGCGAGGGGAGAGACGGATCAATGCGCCCCGTGGACGGTAGCCAAACAAACCGTATTGTCCGTAGTTTCCATGGCAACCGACATGTTATCTACACACATCGTGCCAAGCGATTACAATTCAAGGGAGACAAAGGTGAGGGGAAACGTTTCAGAGACTGGAGAGGAAATCAAACTGCAGTTTCCCCGACTAAAACACAAATGGACAGGCACCCGAGTAAACGAGAGCCCCAAGTTAAAAGCCATTCCCGGGAAAATGATGCCGGACGCAGTGGGGATCTGAGCGCGAAAGTGACAAAAAAAAAAACAAAAGGTGGGAAGAGAGGAGCTAATAGACACCAAAGAGGTAGTTTGGTCCGACACCGACGTCTAGTCACGTTTTTGTGTGAAAAGCCTTTGTCAGGTCAAACAAAGATTTTCCATTTTTAAAAGCAACTTTATAGACTGTAACTGCTCAGCTTGTGTCCCTACAAGAGCAGACGCTCGCCAGCGGTAACCAGATGGTGAGAAAAAGCAGGAGGGATCCAAGCACGCCTCCTTACAAGGGAAAGACTCGGCAGAGGCGAACACGCTAGCGCCTTCTCCACATTTCTGTTTCATATGCAGTCATCCAAGAGGCCTTCTGCTGAACCTCCTCCCCAGAAGTAATACCGCTGCGAAACGAACACGTTTTGTTCTGTGCTTCAAAGCTGAGGGGTTTTCTTCATCCGTTTCATCTCTGTGACCTTAATGTTTAACCCAGAGACTACAATTTGTATTAAAGGTCAAATTAAAAAAAAAAAAAAAAAAAAAAACAGAATAGGGGGGGGGAATGGGCAGAATAGGGGGGCAGAATAGGGGAATAATGCCATGTGACAGCTGGAGGGAGAGATTTATTTATACTATAACCCCACTAGTTCCTTTCATTGAGTTCCTGTACCTCAGTCACTTAGTAGTCCTCCTTTAATCTAGCAGACATATTGGTGTCATGATGGTGTCATGAGAGTCCAAGAAAGGCCTGTTTGCTGAAGCCAGACTAAACCTTTCAAATAATCCCTATGCAACAAGAGTGATTAAGGTATCAGGAGAAAGCTTCAAAACTGTTCATGGCTCGGTGTGGGGAGATTAAAATGCGTGCCTGTTTGGGCATAAAGGATTGGGTGTGCATGTTTGAAAAGACAAAATCCTAAGACCCAATTTTCTTCCTTATTACAGGAAAAAATAATTTGAATATGTAGATTTCTTGAATATGTGTTTGTGCTACTCATTTTCCACATATGAAGCAATAAAATTAAAGCCAAATAAGCAAACACTACCAACACGTTTGTATCTGTATGTTTTAGTATTTTTTGTATGTCTAACAACGTCAGGCTGAGGGACTACTGATGAAAAATAGCCTTTGGGCTAACTTGGGCACATTTACTTGAATATTGATTAATGCAAATTCTCCTTGTAATAAATGTTAAAATAAACAAAATTAAACAAAAGCTGCATATGTAATAATGTTAATACAGAACAAAAACAAATCACCAGAAAGTGCCAAGTGGACTATCAAACGGACCCATTTGCTACGGGTCGGACAGGCGGTGCGAGTCCCTTCCTCCTGCCTCCTTCACTAGTCTGAATCTCCTCCTGCTCTTGGCTCTGCTAGTTAGGCCTGCCTCCTGCCCCAGCACTGGACCGGCCCTGATGAATAGCCGGAGCCTTGTTTGTTTAGGCAGCAGCTTTACGGTTTGTTGACACGCTCGGCAAGCGAGGAGGGAAGCGAACAACGTCTCTCTCCCCTCTGTGGAAGTCCTGGCCACAGCTGCCGTCCTTGCCAAAACATTTAACTTTCCCCTTTTCCAAAAGTCCCAGCTTTAGAGACACTCCGCCTCTGTCTTTTGCTGGTGCCCCAAACTGCCCCCTGCCACCCCCACCCCACACCACCCCTCACTGTTTTCTCGCTGTCCTAAGAACCAAGGTGCCAAGTGACACTGGAACAGTCTTAAGAGGAAACCACTTCTTCAGAACGATGACAGAAATGAAAGCAAGTGTGCAGATCACAGACATGCAACAAGACACTGCAGCACAGACTTGTGGGAGAAAAAAGGTAGATTCATCACCCACCGACGTACCGAGGTTAAATCACTGTTTATCTTTAAGCCTAGTCCAAAATCAGTGGGTCCTTCCATTTCCATATTAAAGTTGGAGATGCCATGAGTCCACAGATCTTCAGCTCTCCTTCAGCTCCAATTAGAAGTCCCGGCAACATTGAACCTTGAACCACTTCAGCGGCCATCAGTAAAGAATG
This sequence comes from Brachyhypopomus occidentalis, assembly GCA_020368025.1. NCBI lineage: Eukaryota > Metazoa > Chordata > Actinopteri > Gymnotiformes > Hypopomidae > Brachyhypopomus > Brachyhypopomus occidentalis. The sequence continues at coordinate 911,389 of JAGXOD010000054.1, forward strand.
AGAGAGTGAGGAAGAGAGTTTTGAAGGGGGGTCAGTTTGGTTCCTATCATGTCTTTTCTGTTTCATCCTCACAAAGGCTCTGTGTCACTCCAGCATCCCACCGACTGCACTGTTTGAAGTGCAAATCCAGGTTCCCCTACTTTCACAGGGGGGCGGATTAAAATGTACCAATTTCAAAGGCCCTAAAAATGACCCCCACCGCTCCCTACCCGACTCCCTCTCTCCTGTTGCCCCCCCCCACCCCACCCCCAAACTGTCCTTTTTCAACCCCACCATGGTGAGAAGAGAAGGCTCCTCCACCCTCCCGACCATGAGGCCGGTCAGGAAACTTTACTCTGGATCTCCTCCCAGTCAGAATGAAAAAGGCAGTGTCACAGGCTGCCTGATGCACACGGGAGCCTCTCTGACGATTGTAGACAGCCACAACGTGAAGGGAGAGGAAACAGAAACGCGTGCCGTGCGTTTGAAATGGCGTCAGCTCCTCCGTCCCGTCCGGGCGAATGGACAGTGGGCGAGGGAATCGATTCCTCCACCTCCCCGGGGACACGCCTTCTCTTCGATGGTAGCTTCTCCCGGCCCATGGCCATGAGCTACCTCGCTGAAGCCCCACCCTGTGGCTTCCTTCTCCACCCCTCCTGCTGAGAGGAAAATGAGATCAGAACCCCACCCCCCGCAACACCGCAGGTAGCGCGCATGCCGTGGGCCTCGGCACTTTGAGCCGACAGATGAGGCAGGGTTTGTTTTGCAATCAGCGCAACAGTGGTTTCGGGGGGCTGGATCTCGGGGAAATCGATATCGCGCCGTTTCTGTTAGGGTGGAGCGCCAAGCTGAAATCAAGGAGCACACTGGGTAAAGGGAGCCCAGGGCTGGATTCGACAAGGCAGATACATTAACCAAGAAGTGTACGTTACGGATAAATCAAACATTCGATAGGCCTAGGGAAAACCTGCTAACCACACTCAAATCTAAAAATACTGCAGCAAATAACAAAAAAATCTCACATCATACTCCATTTTGAGTACACAGCACATATTATATATTTCTATCAGAAAATAGTTTAGAGTTTACTGGTGTAGCCTTCCAGGACGGTGTTTTGCTTCACATAACACAGCTATTCAAGTAGACAAGGAGCCTCAAATTCAAACTTTCCCATGCAACTGTAACGGCACATAAGGTTGCTTGTCCTCTTGAAACAAATACACTTATTCTTCATAGTCGCATGTATTTGGCAGCGAGATGTAAACCAGCCCAACAAGTAAAAGGCATCTCAGTCTTAGCTGATTGGGACCAGAACAAGGCTTTGGTTATTCGACCAGAGTGAAGCAGCCTTCGGCTCTGCTGTAGGGTTCACCTGCGCTCCCTGCCAGCCTCCCACATAGTCTTTGCACAGAGAGGGGGCTTAGAAGAATGCAAATGGTAGGTGTAAGCCACTGAAAGCACTCACTTAAGACAGGCTGGTAGACACAGTTATTCCTCTAATAACTGACCCAATAAGGAGGAAGGACAATCCAGCTCCACCCAAAATGAAGCTTTTTGCCCAGCTACGGTGGTAATGGATCGAGTACTTTAAATCAGGATTAAATGCTAAACTTTGCAGAATGGCAGAACCCCGGGAACAGGGCTGGGCAGTATTGCAAAAAGAAAAATCTACCGACAGCTTTAACGGGCGGGAGCCGGGTGGCTGTGACAGAGGGTGGGAGAGTTGGGTTTGCCTTCAGGGCTGTTCAACAGGACCCACAGACCTCATGCAGGACAGGCAGGAATCATGCAGAGCCCAGGGCTTCCTGCAGCACAAAAGAGGAATCTCAGGTATTCAAAGACTGTGAGAAAAAAAAACACACACACAAGCTTGGAGACACCACCACCAAAATAAAGAAGCCAGAGGAGAAATAAGAGTAAATATCTCAGATTTGTTTCCCCAGGAAACCTCCAAAGAGCCTAATTATGGAGACTAGATCACAGGCACGATGGCATCAGTCAACACGCATTGCGCTCCCTATCTGAACTCTATCATTCTCCATCCCTCCCCCAGCTAACCGACTATGGGTCTTTGCCTATCTGCTGCTTTCTGGCCTGGCGCGTGGGCTAGGTAATTCCAGTCACCCCGGGGATGAAGGCTTGGGAGGTGGCTGCTGTTGACAGAAGTCAGCAGTGCAGATTAGCGTAGGCTAACGCTAGTCTGCCTGACTGGAGGAACTGAACTGTGTGTGTGGGCTCCATTCGCCTCTCGCGGGTTTGCTTGTTTACACACGCCGACGGACGAGAGACAAAACAGGGAGTGGAAGACGCTACTTCCTCAGCACCTTGTTTACATAAACGCCTTAGACTCTTCGTTGTCAGAAAGAGCTAGTCTTGTTGCTGGGAGTGACACTGGAAGGCGACTAGGTCAGCAGAAACGGGGGGTCTCCCCAGGTCTCTGAAAACGTTTGTACCTCCTGCCCCAGATGCTTCGCCAGCTCTTAAATAAAGTGTACCCAATAAGAGGCCACCTCTTATTCATGTGAAGTCAAGTGAGAGCTGAAAATTGTTCAGGATTACATTCATCCAAGTCAGAGAAAGTAGCCAAAATTGCAGACCAGAGCAGGGAGCAGGGTGCCTCTGTGTTAGGCCTGCCATCTTCAACAAGCCAGCGAGCGAGCTGTTATTGCTGGCCACTGCCTCAGAATTCCAACCAGCGAATGGTTGGGTTGTGCAGGAGGTGGCAGTGGTGGTGGAGATGGAGGACTGAGGAAACACATGTCCCCATGCGTCGCTCACATTCGAACGTGGCTCTGGCTGGATACATGACTCCCGATGCACCCATGCCCATTCGTTCTGTGTAAAAGTCCTGTGTAAATTTCGGCCTGCGTAAAAGTCCTGCATAATGGTCCTGTGTAAAAGTCCGATGTAAAATTCGGCCGGCATAAAAGTCCCATGTAAAGTTCCTCTGCTTGTTTACTTTCGCTAGGGCTACAAGACGATTACTTATGTATGCCCTATCAATTCCTAATAACCAGCAGAATTCCCAAAACACATGTGTTAAATAAAGCAGTTATGATGAGCGGCAGGGCAGGAGGAAGTCGTTCATTAAAGATATCCTGGAGCTTGCTAGGCGCGAGACTCATCCAGCGCATCCAGCTCGCGTAGGTCCTGAGGGGGCGGGCACTTTGCAGAGGCCTCCATCGCCACTGTGAGTGCCTGCTGATCGAAAGTCTTGATGTTGGAGCTCTTTGCTGTGAATATTTAACAGGACGAACCCAACTATTCATTATTGATGAGGGAGAAACACAGAACTGCTAGTATATACAAACAGAAGCCACTGCCTTCCCAATGCTGACCCATCCCACAACCACACCCCCACCCCAACACACATACCCTAACACAACCACATCCCACAACCACAACCCCACCCCAACACACACACACCCACAACCCCACCCCAACACACACAGCCCAACCCCCCCCACAACTACACCCCCACCCCAACACACACACCCCAGCCCCAACACCCCCACAACCACAACCCCACCCCAACACAACCACACCCCTGCAACTACACCCAACCCCAACACCCCCACAACTACACCCCCACCCCAACACCACCACAACTACACCCCAACACACACACCCATTCCCTCCCTCGGCTCAGAATTTTTCAGACAATAGTGCGGTTTCTGAATGACCTCTCTGGCTTCCGTTCCCTTCGTATGCTTTTACGGCAGTTCAGTTTCATTCACTGGCCACGCGGCCCATAAAAGATAGTTGACAACTCATAAAACCCATTTTTACCACCTGAGAGGGGCAAAAGGGGGTGGATCACTGGTCGAAGGCTGCAGGCTAACAGGTGGATGGCCGGCCCTCTGACCAATGGGTCTCGCTTTCCCGTAGAAGAGAGCCCAGCTTTCTCGTGCATGGCATGGTTTTCTTTGCACTTCTTAAACACAAGAGTTCCCTCAACGATCTGCAAATTGAACTCTAGAGGCCTAGCGAAAGAGTAAAAAATTCTGAGTCTTGATGACTGTACTCTTATGTTTACTCAGTTTTGCAGAGCCGTGAGATAACTGAGGAGCATCATTCTTTTCAAAGCCTGGCTTCCCACTACACAGGTGTTGGGGACATTGCTTTTAAAACACCTTTTACTCTAGGAAAGCAACACAAGACACCACTACAGAGCATCTCAGTCTTCTGAGTCTTTGTGAGTAAGTATGTGTGTGTGAGCATTTGTGTGTGTTTGTATTTGTAGCAACACTGAAAAGACGCATTTGAAAGCAAATGGTTCCCTCACAGGTCTTTTCCGGCAGCCCTTATATAAAATGAAGACAAAGTCATAGCACACCCTTAATCCTTCTATTCCAATCTTTCAGCTTGCTGTTAAAGAACAGCCTATACTTCACCAATTGGCCAAAACACTCGTTTTACAATTACAAAATCGAAGCCCCGAGTTTTAACCAACAGCTGCAAACACCCACATGCACACACAAGTGACTGACACTGCCCACCAAAGTGGAGCCCACCATTTGCGTGCAAGCGGTCTCTGGCATGCCTTTATTGGGCATTCAACTGGACAAAAAGAAGGAAGTAAGAAGCTAGCCTGAACTATTAACAGCCTGCCAGGGCCACTGTGCAGGACAGCACACGGAGCAGAGGTCAGGGGGGGAGGGAGCCAGGGGGGCTCTGACGGAGCGCGAGCATTCTGGGACAGGCCGCGGCAGCAGGGTCGCCGGAGGCATTTTGGGCTCGTAATGACGGCCAGCTTTTAAGCGGGACTTGCGCCAGGCCAAAGGGAATCGCTTACTGAGTCGAATCCCACAAAACACACTTGCTCGCTGTAATTCTTGCAACCCGGGAGTGAAAATACGCAGCCCTGCACGCAAACGTCAAAACTCTCCTAACTCTCCATCGTGACCTGCAAAGTATGCGTAATAGAGAGGGACATGCAGAGCCATTTGGGACCCCTCCCTCAGTGTCGTGTAGATGACTAATGTTATTACACCTTTTTAGGAGCCTAGCCCTGAGATATATATATATATATATATATATATATATATCTGGGCAGTGGTGACGGTGGTGGGGTTCTAATGAGATCTCCCAGGGCTCATGCTGTGGAGAGGAAGTGCAAAGGGGCAGAGAGACATAACTGGAGGAAGATGCAGCGTGTACCCTGCGTGAGGCGAAAATGAGACCCGAAGGCAGTGGTACGGCTGAGAGATGGGGGGGTGGGGTCTCAAAGAATCTTTCATCAGCAGGATCATTTATGAAGATTGTGAAATCACCAATACAACTTGCAAGCGTCAAACATATAATAGGGGTCGAGCAAGGGAGAAAAGCCAGCACGTGCCACCACACATCAAAAACCTCCCGTTCTGTCTACGGCCTACGTATTCACAGGAAGCAAAAAACAACCCGTTGCGCAGCCTTACGTCCGCACATCCAGAGAGGGAAGGTATAATTAGAGTTAATCTTTGTGTACTCTCTGTGTTTGTGTATCTGGCACCTGCTGTCGCCAGGCAATAGCACGGAAGCCACTCCCACCCATGCCATCTTCACTGACATACACACACACACACACACACACCTGCATTCGCTTAACATGGAGAAGCACGACAGAGAACTAAAGAAAAAAGAAAGGACAGAGAAAACAACAACAAAGAAAGAAACAATAAACAAGAAAGTGTGGTTAAAGGCTCCAATTGCCACTGGCAACTAGAAGACTGCTGGTCAGAAGACGGTGTGGCAGTGCCCTTAGCAACAGGTGACCACGTTCGAGGAAGAACACGGATGCCTTGCACAAAGCCATTGCTGATTTCAAGGCTCTGTGTGTGAGGGAGGCCTCGACCCCTTCACTGGCCAGACAGAGTGATAAATCTGCTGATGTTATCTGCAACACACACACAGACAGAGTAGCTTTCTCCAAACCAGATGCCGTTCCCTGAAGGCACCCATCAGGCTTGTTTAAACCCCACCTCCACAAACTCTCACAGCTCCTCGCCTCTGCCATACTCACAGTATGAATGCACTAATTACAGACATGGCCAGGGCAGATTACAGGGACTGTGGGCCTTTCTTTCTTAAGATGGGGGCAGTGGGTGTGTGGGTGGGTGGGGGGGGGGGGTTAACAGGTCGTTACCCCTGATGGATGACACCCCTTCTTGCTTGTTATTGTTCCACCGAGTCACTCTTCACTCTCGCCAGGTTCTCATACTATCGCTACTAATGCCCCGCTTTATAACAACAACAAAACAACAAAATAATCCATCATTTATATGTAATGACTTGTATCTGGTGTTGCATACCACCAACATTTAATTTTTCTCCCAACAGCATCACAGAGCTATACAAACATCTTGCTTTCTTGGTGTTGTACCATACGACTACACACTGCTAGAGGTATTTTCCCCAATTCATCTTCAAAGAGCTTTACAACTCCCCATCAACAACAAAAGCTAGTGTTTTCTGACAGACCACTGTAATGAAACCATCTTGCTACCAGGTATGCTATAATAGAACGAAGCTTTCTTTTTAACCCAGGGATTTTGTGGCACTCTAGAATTTATGGTAGTTCTAGAATTTCCAAATTGACTAAACTCCATTGTTACATCATAATGGAGCTCTCAGTTACATAACGTTTCAAACGCACTGATGCATCAGTATCAGGTTTGGCTGACTCCCCTAAAATGGAAGAACTCTAAGAACCATAGCAACTTTAGAAGTGTTGAGGTTCAAGAAAGACTGAAATTCTAGCCCAGATCACCTTCCCAGTTGCTGGCTACTTCTTGCATCATTCACATAAAAAATGACTTGGCCAAGGCCATTGCTGGTTCACTTTATAACCTTTATAACACTTTACCAGTTACACCAGAACAATATGAGAGAGAAAGAGGCAGTGAAAAGTGTTGGTGGGGGTGCAGACACAATTAATGCTCCATGCAAGAGAAAACATCTGGGTTAACAGCATTTTACTTTAAGCCCACTTGTTAAAGGCATTAACAAAACGCACCTTAACAAGCCCCACTGAGCTCTCTTAGAAAGTGCAAAAGAAGTCCTTCCTGTGCGATGAGGAAGCTTTTTAATAGCATTCAAATATCCCATCTTAAGTGAGATGCTTTAGTAATTTTACTGCACTCCATCTCTTTGGTGGAGGCTGGTCTGCATCACAGACATCATACAACGTATCTGCATAAGGAGAACCTAATTCACACCATTCCATGAATTTCATAGTCATGGCTACACATCAAAAATCGGTTTCTGTGTGTAAGAACAAAAGTGTGTACACCTTCCAACAAAAGCAGAATCTTTTAGGATCTCAAATGGATATTTTTTTTGCATAAAACAAAGAAAACATAAAAAGAAAGGGAAAAATATATAGTAAAAAATGGATGAGATAATAGATAATACCATGTCTGGCCATGACACTTTTTGCTTTCCACAGCAGTAAAAGTCAGTAAGTCAAGGTTGTTGTCTGGTAAATTGTTCAAACAGCTGTCTCTACTGCTAAAGGATCATAACATGCACCTATGTTTCCAGGCATTCCATGGCCGAACGGAGTACTTTGGAATAATGTGAACAGAGCCCTTAAGTGAGGGTTTGGCCTTGGAGAGTCCAGTTCTGTGTGTGTATTGGTGTGTGTTGGGGGGCGGGGTTGGTATCAGGAGAGGGAAATGGTTTTTCCATGTCTCACAAATGGAAATTCCCACTGCCGGCTACAGGTAAACCTTAACTCAAATGGCCACCAGAAAGGGCATAGTCTATATCAATTATCCGCGGAAGTGGTACAGTCTTTCAGACATAAATAAAAATTTAAGATGACTGCGGTTTGCTGGCTCAACAGGGGGCGCCGTTTCTGATCACTAGTTACCTCCCAAAAGTACAGAAAAAAAGAGTCCGTCCAACCCACCACAGAAGCGAAGGTTTATTCTCAATGAGATGCTTGACCGCCCACTCCACCGAAAAACCCCAAATGTTTCCCCATCAAAGACAACATTTATAATCATGAAGAATGAAATATCCCTCAAGCTTTACGACATTTTCAAGGAACTAAGTTGCCATAATACTGTATTTGCAATCTTCCAAGACAATCTTGCATGTGATTTGGCACACCCAAGTCTGCACACAAAAACATGGTACTGCGTTGCCTCTTAAACCTCCACTGAGCCGTGCCTCTCCAAAACCCTGCCTGAAACCAACATGATGATTAAAATCAAATCTCCCCTTGACAAAAAAACTTGTAAAGTGCCACAATATTTCAACCCGTGGAGTAAAGCTGTTTGAGAGCGGTATTGAAAACCAAAGGAAAAGCATTCCACAACACCACAGTGAAAGAGATAGAGATGAGGGAAGGGGGGAGGCAGGCTGCTTACAGTCGGGACAGAGCAGCGTTCTTCTGGAATAGCAGCTCTGGGAGTTGGTGGAGCTGGTTCCTGTTCAGTCGTCTGTCAAAGGAGGCGGGAAGAAAAGGGACAAATTTGAAGTCATTACAGTAAACAAGGAGTGTATAAACAACAAGCAGAGGAACACAACACTTTTTTCTGAAGTGTGACTGGGAGATACACATGGAGAACAGCTTGAGTGGATTAAGGAATATAAAAGGCAGCTGGCTAAAATGTGGCGAGGAGTGTGCTAACGCTATTTAAATGCCTCAAAGCCCCGGTAGGTGCAAACAAAATGACAACATGGTGTAATTAGCAAAAATGGGGGACAGATTGGGACTAATTACTGAATGAGACCGCAATCTCGAAGTCCATACAGTACATCAAAGACACACGTGGAAGACGAAGAGCTATTGGTTTTGGAGCCGAGCTGCGACGGACGCGCCTGGCTTCTTTGCCGAGGGGAGACCGATTCATGTGCTGCACGTTAACGGCAACAGCTGTGAGCTGCGGCTGGAGTGGCCCGCCGCACGGTGCGCTGCCTTCCTGTGATGTGGCTCACGCACCTTCTGCATGGGCCACAGCCACCGGGGCTTTATTCACAGCTCCCAGTGCCAACGAGGCAGCCAATGTGTGGGCACCACCAATGAGCGTAAACCTAACATTACGCTTGTGTTTTTTTTTTGTCTTTGATCAGCTCCCCGGTCGGCTGGTAAAAGTCGGCTGGCCCGGGAGCGTTTTTTCCCTCTCGTTTTGCAGGGTACTCTTGCGTTTTTCAGGTGGCTGCTTTCCCAGCTACCTAGAAAAGCAGACGGCGACCTCGGGGCACTTACAGCCTCTCCAGTTCTCTCATGTCGTCGAATGCCCCTCGCTCAATGACTCCGATCTGGTTTTCCATCAGCTGCCTGAGTAGAGAGGAGAAATCACTGTATGAGCTGTTTGGAGGCCTATTGGCCAGAAGCAGTAGTGGAAGCTGCCTTGAACGGTCAAAGCCCCCCAGCCGAGTTGCTCTTCAGCAGAGTTTAAGGGGCAAAAGACATGCTTTGTGGTCCAAGGAAGGTGGTGGAACATTGGATCTGGACCACGGAGGGAGTCTGGCCAGGAAAAGTGGGCAATGGGAAGGTGGGAAGGTAGTGAAGGCGGTGAGACTGTGGTGGTAGTGTGTGCCCTGTGGGGAGGCCTGCTGTGGTCTGGGATGCTGGCGTGTTCGCTGAACACTAGTCTGGGGGTTTGAACCACGGGGGCTAGAAGCTCTGCAGTGTGGAGGCCACTGGCTGACGGACAGAGAGGGTAAAGCGGGGCAACTCCATGCCTGAGGGCTCGAAACTGAAGCAACTCTTTCAAGGCAGTTCAGGCAAACAGTCACAACCACAGACTTCACATGGACCTTCTGCGCAGTCCGCAAATGGGTTCGCCATCAGGACTGCCAAAACTAGCGAGGGGAAAAAACAGACACTTTAAAAGGACACCCGTGCGTCTGGAAGCAATGCGATGGAGCACCTCGGGAGACATGCATCCTTGGCTTCAAGGCAACAAAAGAAGTGTTCATTAAAACGAGCTTTCATATAACAGCTTTGAGGACTCGGAGGACTCTGAAGGAGGTCCAACAATTTGATTGATATTTTCCTGGGATGAAATGTGAATGCAAATTACAGATCAGAGGCCATAAATAAATAAAAGAATAAATTTTAAAAATGGGCATGGATTTTCTCCAGATTGCTGGTGAATTTTGATGGACACATTACCAAAAGAGGATTTTTTGTATAATAATAATAATAATAATAATAATAATAATAAATTGTATTGTGACCATTTCAAAATGATATATTAATCTTGAAGAAATTTCTTTTAACTAATTTCAAACAATTGCAAAATTGGTCACTGACTTTACCACATGAATGAAGAGAGTGAGTCTCCTCAGACTGAAAACCTTGCCAAGCTCGATTTTAGGACGCAGACGAACCCAAACGACCATTCTTTGTTTTCTCAGTGTCTGTGCAAGGCCCTGTGCTTGTAAGCGTAAACCTCTTTTCCTGTAAGTGCCTTCTCCACCGAGGGCAAAGGTTCACGCCCCGCTTTCGCGTTGAGGCAGGCGACTCTCAGGGGTCAGAAATGTGAGAGCTTCCTCACCCTACCCCACCCCCACCCCCACAGCTCTGCCTCCATCTTAATCATGTTAACAACCCACAGCAAAACTGCAGGGGCTGGAGGGAGTCCTTGGAGCTCCTTAGGGAAACCAAAAGGAGGGGCAGACCTTAAGCTCCTGCTTTTGTGCCTTAGGAAGAACGTCGCTCGCGTCTTGATTGTGGCAAGATGACAGTGGGTGCGCAAGTGTGTTCACGTGCAAGTATGTTGTCGCGCACGTGAACGCGTGAGTGAGTGTATGTGGGGACTTGCAAATACAAAAACAGACATTTTTAAAAGACATTAAATTAATTTATATATTATAATTAACAAACATAAAATGAAACCATTCAGAAATTAACCGTATAAACTTTACCAAAGCCATAAAGAGCTATGTGGTATTCTGCAACACCTCCTATAAGCTAAGAGAGGAGATGAAACACAGATATGTATAATGTTGCACTTTTCACCTCAAAGCAGAAGCTAATATACTAGTTATTGCAGTACATGAGCACAGGACATTAAACACTTACAGAACACGGAGGTACTTGAGTCCAGAGAAATCATTCTTGTTGATGCGGGTGAAGTTATTTCCATTCAGTTCCCTGCAAGAGAAACATCAAATACTAATGAACACTCTCTGCTGGGATTTACATGAAGGATGCAATGCATGATGGTCTCAAGTGGTACTTGTTGAATGAAGGATTGTGTCAAGTAACAATCGAGCACTCTCAAAGCTTATTAAGTGTTTGCAAAGTCACACCAATCTGCATGCACTTAAGCCAGTCTGGCCCACATTGTAATGTCTAGACTGCATCAGTAATAAGGAGACTTACAGTAAATAATCAAGTAGGCCTATCTAAGTAAAAAACTTATCTGCACATCCGTCTGTATCGCCAGACTCCCCTGAGTCAGATTTATTTAATTATACTGAGCGAGTATTTGTTTTAAAAGAGCAAAAGAAAGTGGAGGACTAGATTGGAGGCCAAAGAAGAAAAAAAAAAAGAAAGTCTTGTCTTCGACATCATTGGTCAATTACACAGCCTCAATTGCTTGTTGATTTTACAGGGATTTTAAGAGCCCATTCTAGAGCGTCTGCTCTTAGAACCTGCAAGCAGCTTGCATTTTGCACGAGCAAATGCCAGCAACCCTCTCGGGCTCCTAAACAATTGACTGCACCTCCGTGAAAGTCAAACACATAGTGGGATTAGTACGGTGGCGCAGGGATTAGGAGAGGAGACGGCGCAGATACAGAGAGCTAATCATTTGTCTACATCCCCCCCCTGCTGCGAGTGTCATCGGCGGTGACATCCACGGGATGGGTGGGGCTGTGGGGGGGCGGTTGTCAGGCTATGTTTACACGTGTCTCTTGGGCCAACATCTCTCCTGACTGAATCAAACGGAAGCCGTCCAATTAAGATAGCGCGGTTAGCGTGCAGCGCTGGTAGCAGCGGGAGCTCTGCGAGGACATACGAGCAGAGACCGGCAAGAGCACCAGAGCGTGGTGGTCACACCGTCACACGCTGCAACCAGGAAGCAGAAGAGATTCACACCATGCTACATGCACTGCACGCGCCAAGATGTAGGATGAGAAGCTCCCGGTTCTAGCTACTGTGGTTTAGATGATCAAAAAACCACCACGTGTCACCCCAGGATAAGATCTAAGGATCTTTGGGCACGTCCTACAGCGTGAATGTCCTCTCCCTACACAGTGGCATAGCTTACACGCATATAACAAGACACACAGGCCTAAATGCATAAAAAAACTTCTTTGGTTGGAGGGCCCAAAGTTGACTTGTTATGGTGCAATTCTAATGACTACTCCTGGGACTTTGTGAGCAAGATAGTGGAGAAGAGAGAGAGAGAGAGGTCATGGCAGACAGATGGTCTGTGTACACAGGTGCATGGACAGAGGGAAATAAATAATGGAGTGGGATTCATTAGCTGTGGCCTGATATACACATGTGCTGTTTATTGCCGGGCACTTAATCCAGCTTTTCTCATGGCTTCTCAATGACACATCTACTGGGTGGCCCCCTCTACTGGAGCCCACAGGGGGGGGGGGGGCTTGCAAAAGACAAAAGACCTATCAAAGCATCACTCAATCAACATTTCCCTCCAAACTGCACATAACCCATTGACTATGGAAGTAGCAAAACCTACATATAAAAATGTTGTTTTCATTCCATCAGGATTAATGTAACTGGGTTAATCCGATTAGATGGGAATTATATTGAAGATAGTCCAATACATGCCATAGACATAAAGGTATTTTAGTCCATGAGTATGAAGCGAACACATGACCTTGGTGTTACTACCTCATTTTACTTGCTCTACTGAGTGAGCTATAGGAGTATTGTACCATCAAAAAGCTAATGCTAGCTAATGCTAAGCTAATACTTGCCTTCATTCAGCATTTTAAGCCCCTCCCACCAAGCATCTAAAGGGAACATTTACAGGCTGTAAGCATGGGGGTATTTTCACTGCTAAACGGCATTGAAAATAGAGATTTTTTTTTGGTGGTCCACGTAGTTATTTACACCACCCTTCTGCCATTTCCCTCCGTAAACAGGGAGAAGCCCTATCACAGAGAGCCCTGCAGCTGAAGAAGTGCCTCAGCTCATTTCCTGTCATCCCATCCCAGCGTGACAGAGAACTGCAGACCCACATACTTCATGTCGTTGTGTCCCAACCCCCCCCACAAAGAGTACCGATTCCTCAATAATTTCGAGAGCTACAGAGAAGTCCGGTAAAAAACTCATTATGTTTATTTCTGCCATCTGCTAAAAACCCTGCCGCCACAGGGAGGCCTGTTTCGGATTGAGCGATATAACATGAAATGAAATCCAAGGCAGACAGGAGGGAAATGCACATGCAAACTCTATTACTCCCTCTCTCACACACACACGCTCACACACACGTACACACGCCACCCCCTGCCAGCCGTGCACACAACCCACCCAAAAACATACACACGCATGACAAGGGGAGGGGGAACGGGGGGGAAGGGGGTACCGCGGCTCAGTGTGTTTTGTTTGGGGAGCTTCCAAAGAAAATAAGAGCCCGATTCCAGAGCCATTTGTTGGGAACAGCTTTGGGCTGGCAGGAGCAGAGGAAACGAAGGACGATCTCGGGTCAGCACGACAGCACGGGCGGTGCACCTTGCTGGGCCAACAGGCTGTTGACCACTGGCCACAGGTACACACACACACACACACACACACACACACACACAGACTGAGCGTTACATCACACCCTAGAGGGCCACGAGAGAGTGGAAGGACGGCGATTTCCAAAAAGAAGATGTCACGGTCTGACGGTGCGCACCCAAGGGTCACGTAGAACCGCGGCATGGAGAATTCAAACGTTCAGTTCTGATTCTGCGTTTCCCACAGCCATATGCTCTGACATCCAAACGTACGATATACTGACTAGGCGTGTTTATTTACCATCATTCTAAAAATGAGTCCAATTTTGGTATCCAAATGGAAAACCTGACAACTATGTTCTTATTCACAAATGTGATTATTCTCAGATGTCAGCACCTTTAAACGTATTCGCTAGTGCTGATAAATTCATCAAACTGTGAGCTTGTTCCCTCACTTGCCCAGTTCCCATGACAGATGGAGCCATGAAACCGTAGCAGGAAGAGCCCAGCTCTCTAAAGAGAAGAGGTGAGCGGAGGACTTGCATCTCAAACGCACGCTAAAGATCTACTAACTCACAAAATAAAATAAGAAAACTGCACACTTTTATTTTTTTCAAATTGTCAACTTAAACGGACTTTTGGTTGTACACCTTTCCAAATCTTCCCTCTGGCCCCCGACACTGTAAGGAAGACAGGGCCTTGGGTAACAGAACAGGCTCCAGAGACCCAGAGCTCAATGACAGAGAGAATCATTGACCTACATAGCAGACCAATAAGTGCTTGCATGCACATACGGCTATGCGTCTACCTACAGAAAGTCAAACCAGACCAGCAAGACAAAAATAACTCCCAAGAAACCTATTTGTATAGTTTCTCTGAACCGTCTTTATTAAGTTTGCAATTGTATTTCATAGCCCTGTTCTGCATTTATGAGCCTAATGAGAATAATAAATTCCGTTACATTCCTTACACTATTGGATTCAGAAATAGAGGGTTGGAACGGATCTTTTTTGCCAGATCAGCTTGAACAACAGCACTGTTGCAAACAGAGCGCTGACTAAACAGAACCACGCTTTGCACTATCAGGCACTCTATCTGTTCCTCTGTGGAGAACATTCAGAAATAAGTTAGTCTAAACATTTGTAGCTATTCATATCGTCATTGGCTTTCCAGAGAAGGGGAACTTTTAGAGGGGAAAGAAAGACTAAAAGCAAAACACTTGAGACGCAGAAGAACAAAAAAAAACCCACACAAAAATCCATGTAGACCAATTGTATCCAAATCTAAGGATGACCTTAATAAGTCACCCTTGTTTTATATTGGTGTTGCATTAACCATTTGTTATTCCTAAGTACTGTCAGGTGCCAGTATAAAAAAAAACAGGAACTCAATAAGCAATACATACGACAGGATCTTCGTCAATCCCTGAGGAAGACCTGGTCAAAGACACCGTGAAGTAATCAGTCGTGTCAATACATACTTGTAAATGGATTGTTCACATTACCCAGGGGCAGAATGGAGCACAAGCTCAATCTGGACTTAATCGGAACGGAGGGGGAGGGGTTGTAGTCGACGCCGTTCCGTGATCGGTCCAGACGTCAACCAGATTTGAACCGAGCGTTGCGAACCCGTAGTCTGACCCCCCACCGCCCCTTAACCAGGTCATCAGGGCTGCACTCAGCCATGTGTGAAACGAACCTCACGTTCTACGAGTTGCAGATAATCAGTGAATGACGTGTCACAGAGAAGGAGCAGTAGTGAAGAGGATGGAGCTGGGGCATTCCAGGATGAAGGCTGCTAGGCCACGCCCCCCAGTTCACGCCCCCAGTTCAAGCACCTTAACGAAATTAAGCAGTTCCTTCATTCCTTCCTTCATCTGGTCACGGATGATTGAGGCGTGGATTCACTTAATCTAATTTCTTTAATTTAACCAAAGTATATTCAGATACTGTATAAACAGGCATGTGCCGCAGGTACTAAAAATTCCATCTGCAAAAACCATTAGTCTCTACACACTAATGACTGGATACTGCTGTTTAACCATTTGCGGGACTCCGAAAGGGAACCTCACTCACTATTTGCTCTCAAGAGCGGCCGGCGATGACGCGAAAGGCGGGAGAGGGCGGACCGTTTTTTTTTCCATCTTTAATCAGTCTGCGCCCATTACTCGATCTGCCAGACTGTTTGGTTATAAGCGCCACTCTTCGAGGACGTGGTGCATTTGAGCACACGCAGACGGAGCGCACACACACATGCACTCGTCCCCTGGGAGCGAACACTGGGCCCTACGCGCGAGCTTTGGGGATCGCGCTGCTGCGTTCCAGCGTACTGTATGTGTGCCTGTGCGCAAGTGTCATTAGACATGTTGCGATGTGTACGGTGACGTGTTCCCCGGGCGCCGTAGCCTTCGCAAACGCGGAGAACACAGATGTGAAACGCTTTGATCGGTGCTGTCGCTCGCTAAATGCGAGAGTTTCTGTCTCCCGCTGGGCACACTTCTTCCCATATGGCATCCTGACACACATCTAATATAATCACACACCCCCGCACAATCTACTGTATACCATCGCTATGATCCCCACGTTTAAGGGCACATACTTAAACTCAGCTCTTTGTTTACAGCTTTCTCACGCGTGTCTCGAGGTCCCGGCGCAGCTCGACGAAACAGAGGGAAAGCGAGACGAAAGATTGAGGGCAAAAATAGCTCGACGGAGATGGAAATGACACCAGAAATGACACCAGTCCCGCTCGCTGCTCGAGTCAGGACAGCGACGGCTCAAATCTCCTCATAAAAGAGGCTTGTTACTGGGATATCTGCCCGCGTGATCGGCAGCAACGCGTGAGCCTTCGACACGGCGTGTCAGCTCGAACGACTGATCCTTCGGCTGTATCAGGTGACGGAGCTGCTAAGGAATCTCTCAGAATCGCTGCGAGTTATTACTTCATTGAAGCGGTGCCCTGATGAACGCTGGTTTAATCACTCAAGCACGCATCCCTAGGCATGACCACCCAGCCCGTCAGCCTGAAGCCAGCCCTTCCTAACCCAAATGTAATGTCTTTCATCTTGTCAGTGAGTTCGAGATCCGTTTTGGGGGGTGGGGAGGGGGAGGGTGATATTGTTCTCAAATGCAGTAACCTGCGTCCGACCCTCCATGCACAACATGCCCCCCAGAAAAAGAGATCAGAACGAGAAGAGGCCGACATTTACCCCCCGCGCCCCCCCAAACCAACCCCCCCCGCTCAACACCACCAAGAATAGGGGGCCAGCGCTCAGACATGGGGGACAGGCGTCTGGAGGGAACCGACTGCTCCGTGCGCGCTGCACAATCCTTCATCTCGCACCTGCGTCCCCCCAACGCTCCTCCGTCCTTGCCGCCGGAACATCTGCTGGGGGGGGAGTCGTTTTTTCGGCCGAGGGGAGGAAGTGGTGCGATCACCAGGGGGAGTTTGCTCCTTTAAATCAGGTTTACTCATTCATCCTCTCCTGGCGCGAGCGCACGCTCCTGTCTCCCATCCAAAAGCGCGCTAATCCCTGCGTAGCTTATTAGCGCCTGCCGCCCATGCCAAGATCCCTGCGAGGAAACTCTCCCTCTCGCTTTCTTTTCCGGATTTGCTCTGTCCTGTTGGAGTTAAAATGACGGATCTGGTAAAGCGCTGTGCTGTCGGTTATTCCAGCACAGATCCGCGGTGCCAGCAGCGCCCGAGGCCTTGCCTGGCACCAGCGCGGGCGGGCGCGAGAGAGCAGACGCCGCTCCTGTTCCCAAAACCCGCAGTCTTCACTCACGTACAGATTCCTTCCCACATCTGTCTGAAGGGCATCGCCCGTCTGGCAGGAAGCCACCGTTCAACCCTGCGGAAGATCCAGGGAACCCCCCTCCCCCCCAAAACCACCCTCCTTATACTGGCTTTATTACCCAAAGGAATGTGACAGGATAATGCTGAAAAGCATACGCAAGAACATAAGCATGTGCCCACGCTGACACACACACACATATACACACACACACACACCTCTCATGCCTTTGTAGTCAAAAACCGCACTCAGTATTAAATTAGGCCTACTCCTGCACTGTTACGCCACTTCCAGAGAATATGGTGATGTTGTCCAGGACCGAGTCGAACCTGCTAAATTAACCCTCTACATAACGCTGCGTTTCACTACACGGCTGTCCAAGACACCTCCGTCTCCGTCCCGCTTACACAAACTCCCCCCCGTCCTCTCCTCCCCAAAGATGGACGAATCAATAACCAATCAGTGCCAAGCGTGCATGGACATCCGTGCGTTATGCAGATTACTGGATCGCCCCAGAGGAAGGTCGGCCTGCGGGACAAGCCCCCACCCCCTCCGTGCCCAGAGTTCAGCTATCCCGCCTCAAAGAGAATCCCCGATCATCCGGACCGCCCCCGACACGTCGGCCGTCCGCGTTTGATCTCAGCACCGCGGCGTTTCGGAACGTATATAAATAGATGCATTAGTACAGATGAAGAAGGAGAGAGGAGATCTCTGGACATCTGCTGCAGAACATGGTGACTGGAGCAGGGGGAGCGGTGGGGGGTGCACAGAATAGCCGTGTACAGATTTACAGAGCGTCAGACCCGGCGTGTGGAAAACTGAGGAAGAAATGGGAGATAAAAACATGGCAGAGGGATGGAGCAGCAGCACACGCGATCAGCTGCCATGCGTCTCACGCCGCCCCAGCGCACCTTTCAATAGGGCCTGTCGAAAGCGCTTTGTAAAACGATGTGCATTGTGGGTAAGTGGTGGGCGGTGGAAAGCGAGGTGGGGGGGGGGGGGGGATTGACGCTCATTGTCTACAAGGAGCATATTTTAACAGGCCTTGGAATGACAGCAGGTTAATGGGGAAACCTCATGGGGGTGGGTTAAAAAAAAGGAAGACGAGAAAGAGAGAGAGAGAGAGAGAGAGAGAGAGAGGGAAGGAGAGAGGGAGGGATGGGTGGTTGGGGGGGAGTGTTGTGACTTTGGCACCCGGTGATGCACAGGCCATGGTGTGCGGGCTCAAAGGTCAGACCTGATCACAACGCCTCCTGACAAGTGTAAATGGGATTCCTCAGTCCAGCCCGTGACTAATGCCGCGCCGCCCCCCCCCCCAACACACACACACACACACACACATACATGTATGTTAGCAAGACCTTTTCAGGGCTGATCGCGCTCGTACAGGGTCTGCTTCCCCCGCCGAGCTGCTGACGATGCGCCGTTGGGACTGATCGACCTCGACAGAGCCGTGCGGTCCTGGCCGGTCAGGTCTGTAAGAGTCGATACTGCCCTGCTCTACCACATCGCCGCAGACACACACACACTCTTCTGAATATTGCGATTATTGCCTGATCGGGTGCTTAGAGTTGCTTAAAAATCAAGGGAAAACAGAAGGTTCTTCAAGGTTTTATATGATAGAAACACTGAAGTTAGTGTGCTCATCCACATTGTTTGCGGATTAATAAAATATTGTTTTGGGGATTAATCATTTTTTTGTTTGGGGGATTAATAAATTATTGTGCTATGTGAAAACAACATCCGTGTAGCCGAGGTCTCCAAAACAAACAGCAAGTAGAAACTTTTGTTTTGTTCTCAAATGTTAAAGTGACGATTTTTTGTTACAGATTTACCGAATCAAATTGTCTTCGTCCACTAACGTTAATAATTACTTCTAATGCAAATGTGAGCAGGGTTAAACATTCAGTGAGTATGAAAAGTGCTGAAGGCAAGACCCCAAAGTCATACAATCTCTGCCTTTCCCTTCAATCTCATCAGCTGAGTTTGTGTCTGTAAGCACACTTTAAAGAAAAATAAACAGAAGAAAGCCCTGCACAATGACCAAACACAATTATGGGAGCACTCGGGGCATTGTGCATTTGTCATACGACACGGGCGAAAACCACGGGGGACTCGCGTGTGGTGAATTCGACTTGTGCAATCACCTTGAAAAATGACCCCATATAATGGGCTGGTAGGATGGGAATAGTTTTCCGTGTTAAGAAATCTATCCGCAGAGACCGGCTCACTTTTACACGACCTACGCGCCAAAACATGAAGCAACCCAAATCCGACTGATCCGGAAAGCAAAGAGCTTTGGATCATTCGCCGTGGCATCCCAAAAGGAGGAGTATGGTGGCGGCATCCTCCGCATGAAGGTGTTCTCCGACATCAACTCTGAAACACCTGAAATATGCGCCAGACCACCCCCCACCCACCACCACCACCACCCCAGTCTCTCTAAATGACATTGGACAGCCTCTCCATCATGTATAATTCATTGGAGATATTCTCAACCTGAAGCAGAACAATCTATCCCCCCTCCCCAGCCCTCGCAAGTGATTGCAAGTTGAATATTTCAAAGAGTTACAAAAAAAAGGAGAAAGAGAAAGGATGATCCAGCAAGAGGACATTTCTTAAAAAATAAAGCAAAGCGGGAGAGAGACTGAAGCGTGGGGAGAGAGACTGAAGCGTGGGGAGAGAGACTGAAGCGTGGGGAGAGACACAGAAGTGTGGGGAGAGAGACTGAAGCGTGGGGAGAGAGACTGAAGTGTGGGGAGAGACACAGAAGTGTGGGGAGAGAGACTGAAGCGTGGGGAGAGAGACTGAAGCGTGGGGAGAGACACAGAAGTGTGGGGAGAGACACAGAAGTGTGGGGAGAGAGACTGAAGCGTGGGGAGAGAGACTGAAGTGTGGGGAGAGACACAGAAGTGTGGGGAGAGAGACTGAAGCGTGGGGAGAGAGACTGAACCGTGGGGAGAGAGACTGAAGCGTGGGGAGAGAGACTGAAGTGTGGGGAGAGAGACTGAAACGTGGGGAGAGACACAGAAGTGTGGGGAGAGAGACTGAAGCATGGGGAGAGACACAGAAGTGTGGGGAGAGACACTGTAGCATGGAGAGAGACACTGAAGTGTGGGGAGAGACACTGAAGCATGGAGAGAGACACTGAAGTGTGGGGAGAGAGAGACTGAAGCATGGAGAGAGACACTGAAGTGTGGGGAGAGACACTGAAGCATGGAGAGAGACACTGAAGTGTGGGGAGAGAGAGACTGAAGTGTGAGGTGGGTTGCTGATTACTTTCACATTTCTTGACAAGAGACTCAGTAGCACACTTAAGCACCAGATTTGCTTAATTTTCTACATGATTTAACAATTACATGTACTGGGGGAAGGGGGGATGGTGTATCCTCAAAGACAGATTTAAAGGCATTCTGTCCAAAGAAGAGATGCAAGTATCTTCACTAAGTACTACCCATGTATGGTTACACAATCCCCAGATTATCAAGGGGTTAATGGGTTAAAGGGATTTTTTTTTCTCTGATATGTCAGAATCTTCTAAATAAAATTAAACTGAGCAACAATCCGTCAGTTGGAGCCTGTAACTAAATAAATTTGGCACACACTAAATTCTAAGAAAAGCCAACGTTTATAGCAAGTGACACATTCATCATGTCCAGCCAAAATGAAACAAATAAGACTTTACAACACTAATGACAGAGCTCACCCTCTAATGCCAGCAGCACACACACACATTATATATATATATATATATGCAGCCACACACACAAACAGGTATGCAAATTACAGACACATGTGCAGCGCACACATCTGCTCAGTCTCTCGTTTCCTCGTGCTTCTTTATACCTGCGCAGGAGAGTAATTCTACCTTTCCTGCCAACCCAGAGTCATTGTTCTCGTTCCTCCCTCTAACTCCCTCTCCTGCCGTGCGCTCGGGTCTAGGGCGTACGGACGGCCGACGGCGGCGGCGGCGGCGGGGCGGATACTCACAGCCTCTCCACGTTGCGAGGTATGTTCCGGGGCACGCTCTTCAAGCCCAGCCCATGGCAGTCCACAGTCGTGCCGCTGCAGGCGCAGAGAGCAGGGCAGGCGTCCGCGCCGGATGCCCACAGCACCGCACCGCACAGGAGCAGCGTCCAGCCCCACGGTCCCCGCCGCAGGGGCCCGCAGCCTCCCGAGTAGCCTCTCCCGGGCATGGTCCACTCCTCCTGCCGCTCCTCCTCGCCTCCCACGCCGCCGCCGCCTCCCGTTCTCCGGAGCGCCGAAAAAACCCTCCCCCCCCCCACCCCTCGTCCAGAGACTTTTTACCGCCGCCTTTACCAGCAGAAGTCCCGGCACTGCAGGCTGAGCAAACACGCAGCAGTGTGGGAGACTATCTGACTAAGTGTGGAAGGGGGAGGGGGGGGGAGACAGAACAGAAAAAAAAGAGGAATAAGTGTGTTTTTGTCCTCAAGAGGAAGGGGGGAATGGATACTTTAGGTCACACTAGTCTTCTACTGTTTGGAGGTTCTTGGGGAGAGGGGGGGAAAAAAAGCTTCTCCTCTTCTGTTGTGCTTGACTTCCTAAAGAAAACTCTCTCACTCTGTCTCTTCTCTTTTTGTGGAGTTGCTTCTCACACGCGGAGCTCGGTGTCTACGCCTGGTTCCCTCCCTCTCCAGTCCTCTACTGGCTGCCTACAGAGAGGGGAACAGCAAAGAGGAAAAAAAGCTCTCTCTCTCTCTCTCTCTCACACACACACACACACACGCGCGCTCATGCTCATACACACACACACACAGCAGTCATCCATCACAAGGATCTACAAATAGCAGCTCCCAGGCTCCTCCCCCCCCCCCACCTACCACCTACTTCTCCCTCCCCCTGCCCAAACGCACCTCCCCGCGCTCTCCGCACACCCACCCTGCCTCAGCTCACCCCGCCACCCGCCCACAATCCCTCAGGCGTCCCATCCTGGCTCACAGAAGCTACCACCCCCCCCCCCCAAGGGACTACAATGCAGTGGCCCATAGCTCAGCCCGTGTCCCGAGACACCGGCCCCCACAAAAGACCCAATGTGGAGGAAGATCGACCCGAGGGAGAAGGGTCGAAATGGATGGGGCACGGGGGTCCATTTCCCCTTCCCTGCCCCCCAAAACCTAGCATCCAGCGGGGGCAACGTGTGCTCGAGATGGGGGGGGGGGTTATATAGAGCGAGACACAGAGCTTTTCTAGAGGTAGGGCAAGGAGAACGGGTGGGGGGGGGGCATGATGGTGTTGTGCTGACTGCTGGCCACAGGGCAGGTATGAAGTGTGTGTGTGTGTGTGTGTGTGTGTGTGTGTGTGTGTGTGTGTGGTCAGACAGTGGTGTCTGCTGGTGCCAAGTGGAACACCAAGTGAAGCAAAGAAAGGGTAAATGGGAGAGAAAGAAATAGAGCGACTCATGGGGGGGAAAACTATTCAAATCCAATATCCTGTCAGTTATTTGACAGTGCATAATCTGGTAATCTGAGATGTTAATCCAATCAGACAAGAAGATTGTGGTATATATCCATAATAGATGGATATAAAAAAAACTGTGTTTACAAATATAATGATCCCTTAATATGCGAATAACAGCTGTTGATTTTCATATTAAGATTGGTTAAGATATGACTCAAAGGAAAACAAATAGCTATAGAAATATTCACTAACTATAATTAAACTATTTCAAATAAACAAAAATGAAAGAGTCTCCTATTTTTGGGAGGAAAAAGTGCTTTGGATTGCCAAAAAAGACCCCCCCCACACACACACACACACACACACACAAATGGAGACAGTCTGTTTGCTGTGACAGCATTTGCATGGGACTGAAACAAAAAGACAAGACTAAACAAACATTGTGGAAACTGTGAGTCAAAGAATTTTCTTATTTCCTTCGGTCCTTGTTTGGGGCATTACGGTGTGTGTTACTAAATCACAACTCGCACCCACGCCGAGGTGTTGAAGTCTCAGACAGCGGTATTCCGTTTGCTTCTACTGTCTTCACATTTGCGTTGAGGAAGCGTGGATTCGGAAGATTTAACGAGGCTTTCGCGAATTTTGTCTGCTGCATTAGATCTAATTCTACACACCTTAAAATACACACCTGTCCTTTATACTTTACCCTGGGTTTATCATGATCTCATCAAGTGCACGTGTCAACATTTCTGACTCTTGATTCCTCCTGTGAGATTAGAAGTCGCGGTATTAAATATTCGGACTGAAAAAAGAGACCGTGGAAAGCGAACACCGGCATGTAGACGTCGAGCAGAACCGGTCCTGGAAGCGAGGACCTTTCCTTCTTCACAGACACGTGCACGCTTTGGACCCACTTAGTCTAGCCTAGTAGAACCGGTGCTGTCATACAGATCGCTTATCGTGATCCTCTAATTAAGGCGGAAACATTCAATGTCACGGGAGCGTCATTCCTTCGATGTCTGTGACATATTTTTTTAATGGTAAGAATACAATACAAAATATAATGTGAATATGCATCAGTCAGCTTTTTTAACCTAAGTCATGTTGTCTTCTTTTTTAGATAATTAGAACATGGCGAATAAACAAAATGAAAAAAAACTCAATCTAAATGAGACGTTCTAATGCCAAACACGGGCACATACGTTGCATTTACTAGCTATAGGTGGGCTATTATCCAAAACATTACAACCCATAAACCAAGTCCTGTTCACAGTGCATCATCATCTTAAAATACAGTGAAACCTTATATTTATTGTTTATACACAATAAATTATAACAATTTCCCCAAGACCAATACAATGGAGCATTACAATGGAGTCATCCAACTGTGACTAAAACTCCCCTTGCTGTCTATTAGCCAAACATACAGCAGTAATCCTGAGCAAACTACCACCATTAATGAGAGCAACAGCCCAGCATTGACATACTGAGTAATATAAAACCGGGTATAAAAAGCTGTCACACAGGGCACAACGTACTGGCGATGAGTCTGTGCAGACAGAGGGCAAATGCCAAAGAAAACCAGCCTCACCGCTCTCGACTCCGAAACACTAAACATAGATTCTCCGAATTCCGCATTCAGTCACGTTGACAGAAAACAAGGCTCTTTTTCGGGGTGTCTGTGAGATAGACACGCACAGCATATAGTTACAGTGACAGGAATGAAATAGCAAAAACGAACATAATAATACACCAGGGCATTCCTTGAAGTTGTGAAGTTTTCTATATGTTTCTACATAACTGCAACTCTGTCCTGACGGCTAAATGTCGTTTGTAAGAACATGACCCGAGTAAAACCTACCAGGAGCCAGAAATGGAGCATTTATCGATAGAGAATTGGAAAATACTAATTTTAAAATGATTTCACGGTCACGGATATGTGATCTGGGTGAGGGGAATAGGCCTTTATATAAATGTATGGACAAACCTAACTGCAAAGAAGTAAAGAATCCTGCACTCATGAGCCAGCTGAAGATTGCATTTTCTTCTCCTCCCCCTTGTGGTGAATATTAAAATTTCACAAAGCACTAGCCAGGTGTGTTTGGTGGGGGATATGGTTAAAACAAATAAAGAAAATAGTTTATGTAAAACAAGAAGAATCTTGGAACGCTCTCTCCGATGTGTTTGATAAATTAACATTACTCACAGAAATAACTACAGCCTTTTTAAACTTTCATTTCCACCTTCGTTTATTGTCATTTTTCATTTATTTTCAACCTTAGTTTATTGAAAGGCATTTAAGTGTTAGTTAGGCGTTTCAAGGATTCTCAGTTTTAAATTGCATTAGAAATGAACCAAGACAGGTAATGAATAATTTGAATTTGAAAATAAATAGAATAAATAATTTGAATAAAATGAAAATAACAGAGGGACAGTGATGGATGTTTTATTCGCATTTATACTTCACACAGACAGAACACTACAGCTGGGACTGAACCCTTGACATTTGTGATCGGCACATTTCATCAGTACATCCTAGACGCTAGACGGACATTAGAGTTCATGAGCATTTCTCAAACATTCAGTCAGTCACCGCAAAAGCTATGTTGGCTAAAACTAGCGTCCGAAACCTGTTTTAATTCACGTTTATGCGGTGTGTATGTAAGATATGGAGACTGAACGCTGAGCTAGAATTATGGATCCACTTTGCTTTCGGGTGCAGTTCACGACCGCTCGGTTTGTCTTCCAGAACTCCTGGTGTCACTCAACCGTTCGTGGGAAAGAACGTGGTCAAGCCGTTTTCCTATATAAGGGGAGGTGGAGGGGGGGTTGTCATTCTTCAGAGGTGATCCAACGATGTATGGCACAACTCGGTGAGAGCTGCTGGTGACGCGGTCTTCAGCATGCATAAGATTTTTAAGGAAATCTTGGGTTCTTGTAAGGAACACAAACCGGATTGCAAAAAAGCAAAAGTCTGCAAGTGGAACAGGCACAACACAGCTTGGTACGACGAAGAATTAGACCATGAATACTAATTATATTATTCATGTAATGATGCCCACCATTAAAAGCTATTTGAATCACTACTGCACACAGACCAGTCTCGTTTTAGCAGTAAGATAACCCAGAACTTGTAAGGCTCCAGTAAACCACAGATGTTATCAGTAGAAATTAAATTAATTCTATCTGGGAGAAAGGGACAATAAATAAACCTGTGGGTTTACAACGACACACAAACCCACAGAATACAAGTGCACTGGACCTTCAAACCTCCTGGACCCTGGCAGAAGACCGTAGCAATGTATAGAACCACACACCAGAAGGGTGAGGCAGGGATATGCATATTTGTATACATTGTGTGAATTTTATAAATACATATAGTGTGTACATACATACATACAAACACACACACACACACACAAAACACGCATTAAACTGTTACAGCGGCTACCTCCGGAGAGGGAGAATGGTGAATATTTATCAGCTCCAGCAAAATTGATTACATCAAAGGACAGTTCTGTCCTTGAATAACTGCCTTCCACTGCCCACATTCTTTAGATGTGCGGAATAATAGCAGCTATTAAATATGTTAATAGCTATTAAATGTATACACAAATTTGACATACTCATAAAAACACCCATTATTTTTGATGCTCCAGCATCAATCTAAAATAACTTTCTGAATAGCTGTAAATGAAAATGTCGACACTGGCTACACTGGATAGCTTTGAAGGTTTAATTGAAGCCATCCTTGAATTTACTGCAAATGACTGACCTTAATTTGGTGTTAGGGGCATGTAGAATCATGGTGCACTCTGCAACACCCATTGGTTTATGTGAAAGGACACATGATCCTATATTAAACATGGCAATTTTGGAGACAAATGATTACAAAGGTTTTGGATCATCTTGATTTAATGTCACAAGTTGAACGCATTGCAATGCAGATCCATTTCAAATGGATCAAACAACTGTAACTGTTTTGCAAAAACCAAGATGTAAATACGCAAAGTAACACACTTCTGCTTGTAATGTAGCTCTAAAAGACTATGTTGGCTAACAAGCCCTACGTTATGCAAATACTGGAGGAAAAAAAAAAAACCACCCAGAAAATCCTCAAAATCACATGAGATGAAATATTAAATCATTTACACATTAAAGTTTTAAAAAGAAATAACTTAAAAAGACATAAAAGCAATCTGAAAGTAACAGTGGTTAACAATTTATAGATATTGAGTCACAGTGAAAAAGTTAGGACTATCAATAAACATTCACACAACTGAAATATTGTAAAGGAAATTATTTCACATAAAAATGACCAGTTACTAAAAAGAAGGCTCAGTAAAAAAGATATATATATAAAAATAAATTGTAGAAATCCCAAAGAAACGTAGAATCCCAGCTGAAGTCACATTAGTTTCAAAATGTTATTCAAAAACATACTAAGCATACATACTATATTAAAGGCCATATACAACATGCCAGTGATTAATCAAGAGGGATTTAAAAAAATCCCATTTGAGGAAACTTTAATTCCTTAATTTCACATGAGCCCTTTTAAGATGAGATTCAGACAAGATCATGGTGTGGGACTGTCATCCTACCGTGTGCTTCAATGGTGAAAGTTGCAGCATAACCGGATCAGTCTCTGGTCTCCCATTAAGGCTCATGTAATGGGAGGAGAAGATCTTACTGGCTTTGATGGATCCTTTTCCCTCTTGATTAATCAACATTTTAAATGCAGCACAACATGTAGGGGGAGGGGCACTCAACAGCGCACATCCCTCGAAGGTCAAGCAGACAGCACCGAAACGCTCTCGCACGTTCTTACACACGCTTTCTTTACAGACGCGATTACCAATTGTCTCCCTCATTCACAAAATGCCACCATATACCACTTTCCAGATACCATGCTTTAAAAACACTCTCAGAGCCTGAAGACGGTTCACTGCAGCAAGCCTGTATTACCAGGCCTACCCTCCTAGCCTTCCAGCCAGGTCTGAAATGAAACAATGTCTCGTCACTAGACCACTAAATCCAGACACTTCCAAAGACCACGCAGATCTACCTTCAAGGCCATCTGCTCAAACATGAAAGCTGAAACACAATTAGCAGCTATACAGAAATGCAAGCTTAACCTTGACCTTTAATCCTACACATGACCTTTAACCTTACGTGTGAGTTCATAGTTTTGCATATACTGCATTTTTTTTATATCTATATTTTTATTCCTTTTACAGATTGGCAGTTCTGAATGAACCAGCTTTTTCGGGGGGAAGAGGAGGAATCCTGACCTATTGAAGCAATCACAATGTTTTGGAAATTCATCTTATTTGCATAGTCAAGATTTTGAGCAATCACATTTGTTGGCAGAGTTCAAATAAATATATCATCTAAAGCCATTTCAAAATGGTTACGTGCCAAAACAAAGTTAGGGCAGGCTTAAACTGGATTGCTGTGCTGGTGAAAGTGGAGTCCTTTTCAGAGACGTGGAGCTCTGAAAGAAGGAATGACAACAGACATTCAATGACAAAGTTAAACAATAAATACCAGTTCTTCAGACTGGTAGCATTTATCCTAATGCACCATCCCCAATTTGACACGTTAGTGACAGAGTGAGGCAAGCCTTCATCATTTCCAGCAATCTTGCACTTTGTACTGGATGAATGGGGAGAAATTGCACTACATAATTTAAAAAAAAAAAATCTACCTAACAAGGACCTAACAAGGGAGTCTAACGGACGTCTGCATGAGCCTGCGCAGACGGCTGGTAATCGGCTGCAGGTCCAAAACGAATTTCACTTGGAACTTACATTTATGGGCACCTCCTTGGTTTGGCGTGTTCCCACTGCAGATCCGTCAGCTGTTTGTTGGTTCCCCAACACCTTTCTCTGTTTAAAGGAAACATACGTTGAGAGGTGACCATGAAGCCCTGTCTTTAAATAATGCACATTCGAGTAATTATCATAATTGATGCAATCGCATGAATTAAAAACAAACAAACAAAAAAAAAAAAACACGACCTTGATTAACCCCCCAAAGGAGCGTGAGCGGCTGTGCTTGGGGTTTGTAGGCCTGGAGCTTTCCTGCACCGGGGTTCCCTGCTTGTTGAACTACAAAAGGAACATCTCCGTTCAGCACAGCTCACAGATGATCTAAAGAATGTGTATGGCGACAGCATGTCCAGAGCAAAGGGGGAAAAAAAAAAAAGACCAGCGATATCCGCTCAGTGGCGGAATCCAGCGCGGACGGTTCGTGATGCTACCTGACGAATGAGCTTCTTCTTCTTGGCAGACTCGGGCATGTTGCTGACGTGGACGAAGAGGTCGTGCAGAGCCTCGTGGGTGTGCTGCTGCACAGCACCAGGCCGCTCGTCACTGCTGCGCTTGGAGGGCAGCGGCCGTCTGCCGGCCGCCACGGCCGAGAGCGCCATGTCGTCCTAGAGCGGCGCGGGAAACACGACGTACGCGTACGGTCAGTTTCTCCACAGCGAGGGAGTGCGCAATAAAAAAAAAAACACAAAAACAAAACCAAACACGCATGTATACACACACACACACACACACACACACATATATAGCCCTTTGAAGTTCCAACAAAGGATTTACTTCATGATAACGAAAGGCAAACTTCATTTATATGCAGATCTTGGGTAGTCTGTATTCAAATAACAGTAATCCAGTGTTGTTTTTTTTTTTTTATTAAAGCTGAACAAAGATTTTAAATTAGGTTTATGCATGAGGCTGGAAACGACCATTTGAAATTCATAAAACTCAAAACTGTTTAAAAGGGATTTGATATGAGCTGAAGTGACAGCGGCCACAGAACAATTCTGTTCCGTCGCATCACACTGACGTGGTAAAACCGAAGTGTACAATAATACAATCATAACCTTTGACTGGGGAGTTTTTGATCCTGCGAAGAGCATACGGGCATGTTCTTTGATGTACTGTGGTGCCTTGAAAACACAACAGAGCAAAACGATGAAGGCGGATGCTCAAAAAAATAGACATAGCAAAATTACTGCATGCCCTTTAGAAGTATAGGAGCGTTCTATCCCTCATAACCTTTTCCGAGGACGTCTGCTGTTCAATTGTGGACAGGAGTTTGAGGCGTTCTTACCCGAAACAGCTTCTGGGAGTGCTTAATCAGAAATGCGATGCCGTTACTCAGTTTGTTCAAATTGTCCTGCAGATCATTCGCGGTCACCTGCACGCAGACAGAAGTTTCTTTACAAGATTCTCTGCAACACACCAGTCGGAGACGGCAGTGCTTCAGACGGCACGCACCGAAATCCTACAGCGCAAACACACCGCTACAGACTGCCACTGAGGAGCTAGAGCTCGTAAAATAAATACATTAAAAATGTAAAAAAATAAATAAAAATAGTGGCAAACTGTTAACGTGTTATGATTAATGTCTGGCCTGTATTATTTTAACAACAAATATTTAGGTTTGCTGCAGTGTGCGATTGCTACATTTCTTTGAACCAGCCGCAGAGCATTCGTGTCAAATGTCTGCGACTGGTCAAGACACAGTGTAAACCTTCTGTGTCTCGTTTTAAGAGGGAAGAGGTAACCAGAGATACACAGCGAACAGTCCTGCTTCAGACTTACATTCTTTGGCCAAATGATGTGCGGCGCGAACATGAGGGCCAGGTTGAAGGCAGACATCTTGTTCCTGTCCTGATGCTTGGCGGTCTGGTAGAGGAGGTCCAGGAGCAGCTTGAGGAGGGTGCGGTTGGCGGACGGGAGCAGCATGAAGAGCAGCTGGAGGGCCTCGATTTGACGCTCCTTGTTAGGGACGGGCGTCTTGTTGCCTCTCTCGTCCAGCAGTGTCATCTCTGTGCGAGACACAAATGCAGCGGAGGTGGGTGGTGGTCATTTACCCATGCCGCCATCTTACCATCAAAGCTTCCAGGTGATTAGGCGGGAGGGGGGGTGCTTTCTCTAACTCCTAGTATGTCTTTGTCGCCTGTTGTGATGCTAGTTTACTAAAATATGGCTTTAGTCAGTGACTTTGCTGGCTTTAAAAATGTATCAGTGATCACTATGGGGGGAAAATTTAATTCAAAGGTTCAAATGGAAACTATTGTGGCTCGAATATGATTTTGAGAAATATGTGATGTTCAGTCGACCATGTTGTCGAGTTTTTATGACAGGCAGACATCACAAGTTCATTCTTCACCAGGAGTAACTTGTTCAGGAAGCTCAATGTTCAGAGAGTACCGACTGATCAAAGCTTTATGAAAATGGAGGTGGATCTGTACTGAATGATAAAAAAAAACCTTCAACCTTTATCATTTGATAAAACAGATTAGCTACTAAAACATGCTGATACAATTGCCAGGGAATAGCTCAGTCTATTAAAAATTTAAATGTCAATGAATGATCTCACTAGCCTAGCTATGTATCAGTTTTGACACCGGCAATATTACTAGTTATGCGACATTTTCAATGTAATTTATCAGTATAAACATTTATTTTTCTAAACAACACATGACTATTTTTTTGGCACTGGGCACCTATTCCTAGGTTTAGCCACAAGACTCATTAGGTTGACATCCCAAGTAGCCAGTGCATAATCTGATATTCATCTAGTCATGCAATGGATTTTTGTAATTATTTCCACTCCTCACTACATACAGCTGTACATGTTATGACATGCTTGTTAATGGCACTATGTTTCCCAATTTCGACGCTAAAACCTTTCCTGAAAGGAGGCTGAAAATGGAATGCAAGCTGAAGCCCGAGGCTGAACTCTGAACTCTGACCTCTGCGCTCGGCGAGGATGTACCTGCTATCTTCAGATGCGCGTGATAATGGCGGTGAGTCAGCAGTGGCTCTGGAAGCTCCCCCAAGAAGATTTTAAGCAGCGTGGCTGCGTCATGGGGGTGGTAGTCCCCGGTCTCCAGGTCGATGTCCGCCCCGCCATTCAGCATCTCCCTCAGGGCCTGCTGTCTGATGCTGTTCCCAGGCACGCGGAACAGGCCCTCCACATGTAGGTCTGACAGACAGAGGGAGAGCGGAGTGCTTTTGAGATGAATAATTCAGCCGCCAACACACCCCCAGTACCCTACAGCCCCCGTCCACTTTCATGATGACATCATTCCGTGCCCAAAAATGGACCATGAGCTCATGCTTCAGAACTTGCTCACTCTAGGTCAAGCGCCATGGGACACACACACACAGGCCTGTGGAGAGTCCCCGTTTCTCCAAGCGAGCACATGGTAAAAAATGCAGGAACAAAAGTGAATCGTACATGCGTTCGCATTTTAGCCCCCTGAACACCTGGCAGAGAGGCAAGCAATATCCGAAGTGGTTAATTCGCCCTATTTAATATCCACCAGTCAGTTGCCTTTTTAAAACTGGATGTTTGAAAGCAGAACTGGATAGCACAAGCTAAAAGAGAGATTTTGCTTACTTTTCCCAAGGAATTCAATGAGCTGGTAAACTTGTGCAATGCCTTCCTCAGTTAAGGGTGCCCCAAAGATGACTCCTTTTTCTGCAAAAATTAACACAAAAAGCAGAATGACTTAGTGAATGACTTATTCCCTACAGCAATTTGATTAAAAGGACATCTACAATTCATAAAGAAACAATAAAAACAGTTCAGAATGCAAATGGCATTATGATACAGGTATGAATTTATTAAATTAAATATTACATACATGTTTAGTAATATGTCTGTGTTAACTAATCCAGGTTTAGTTTATATTATTCCAACTATTCAGAGGCAAACACAACCTATACATGAAGACCCACGTTGTGTGTAGCAGTGCTGAGCATCAATGGTTGTGTGGTGGGTGTTCACCTACCTTTGCGCTTCAAGAAGGTTGGAAGGCGGAGGAAGCCCGTGGATGCAGGAGGCTTGAGTTCAGCCTCTCCCTGCAGTTGGGCGAATTCCGCCCCAGGAAGATCTATGAGCCTGGTTACGTTACTTAACAGCAGCTCAGTGAAAACCTGGGGTCGTTCGTGCCTCAGTTTCTCCACAAAGAAATCAGGGTTGAAGATGACGGGCTGGGTTTGATGCATTTCCTGGCTTATGACTATATTACATACTGTTCCCCTTTGAAATAACCACAACAAAGACAGTGGATTATGAACAAAACGACAGCTAATACAGCTAATTAACCTAGCTAGTTAACTTTCAAAGGCCATACACACCACATGCATGTCTACTGCTTCATACAGAATACAGACTTACAAATGAATTAACAATCATAATACTTTAATTCGCTTATCACCTCGCAGCGACCATTTAGCGAGTTAGCTTAGCATCATACGCTACAGCTTCAGCATACCTTACAGCTAACTGGAGCTAGCACAGGCAGTTAGTTTACGAGTGAACGCAATCGTGCCGCTGCAGTTTTACCGAATGCCATGTTTATTTCGCAAAATAGTTAAATTGTCATCTGGTTAACGATCGAGGAAAGCGCGTTCAAACTTTTATAAAGATGTTAGCTTGTTAGCTAGGAAGGTTAACTGTCAACTTGGAACAAACCCTATTTGTGTAGGTAAACGTTAATTCAGTGCGCATTGGCAAGAAGCATTTTAGGGAGAGTTCCTGAAATTCATTAATTTGTACTTTATCATGGTACACTTTTTAATAACGTAGCTCATAAACACACCGCAAAGAAAAACTTGTTACCTTCTAGTCTGTTTGTTTTCGTCCGTTTCTTTCTCAGCCGCCATGTTAAGTTTGAATTTTCCACTAAAACGCCCTTAGCACCGTGCTCTGATTCTGATTGGTTTACACGCTGACGGCGGGGCTGAGGGCGTGGCTTTGGCCCCGGGGCTTTGTCCTTTTTTGGAATGGGGAGGTGCTTCAGTAGACGCGTTTACTACGAGCAGTTATATTAACTAAACGATATGAATAATGTGAATTATCTCAGCAGGCTAAATGTAACTATTGCAATGTTTTATCATCACATTCCACCATCCAGCGTAAGGGAATTAATATCTATTTTTTTTAAATGGACCATATGAAAAATCACAGAAGTGGAAATTTAAGTGGCCTGTCACAAAGCATTCACTGCGTGTAACATTTTAAAAACGTATTCAGATCTCTTCATTCAGATTCAAATCTCTTCATTCAGATCTTGGGAGTTTTACTTAACCTACAGTTTTCATATCGTGATGTGAATTTTCAACCACTAGGGGTAGTCCGTGATCCAAGCACGTATTCACAAGGCGAACTTGAATTCCTGTACACTTTCTGTTCAAAAATGAAAGAACCACAGCTAAAAAACTAAATGGTGCGCAGAATAATTCGAAGTGAAAGGTGACGGTGCGAAAGGTGCGATGAAAATAATATCATATGCAAGTACAATAAAATGACAAACGCATCAGATATCGAAGCTTTTTTCTTTCCATTGTAATGTTGCCTTTCAATAAATATAAACTTTTGTTTATATCAATAAGTCACGTTAACAAGAGGTAGTTGATTGTCAGGATCTCAGAATGAATCCACAAGAACAGGTACAACATTGAACATCAATAGTGCGTCTTCATATTTAACACAACAAAACTGCGTTTTTAATAAATAGTTAATAACTGATGTCCTTTGTTGACAGGCGTTTTACTATACTCAAACAAGAAATCATGAGTACAACTTTTTATTCGTTACAACAAAAGCATCATAACATCAACACCAGTAGAAGTAGCAACTAATATATTTTTTAATAGAGAGAATGTTGTCTGCATCTTGAAAACGGCAATCCTCGTAAAATGTCTTGAGAAACATCTCAATTGATCCGCAAGCAACCAATAATCAACTCCCCGCTACACAATATCCTTTAGACAAAGATGACGAACAGAATGAAGCAATGCTTTCATGGCCGTTAGAATTCACTAACGGAAAAAAACCTCTGAAGCAAATAAGGCAACCGAATTATACCCGAATACGACATGAACACAATTAGAAATAACTGAAACAAATGGCCATTTACTGCAGTCAGTTGAGATATCAGGGAAGTGTTCTCCTTCTATAACATACACGGCCTCAGGCCGATGTGCTGGCTGCACCTGTGGACGTCTGGCTGACCATGCTCGTCACCGACGAGGTGCCCCTGTGTCTGCAGAGACGTAGCCATCTGGGCCTGAAGGGGCCGATGGTTTTCCAGCAGGCTTTGCGGAACATGTTGGAGGAGATGCAGAAGAGAATGGGGTCGAGGGCGCTGTTCACGTACCAGAGAGGCAGCGACAGGTAGGACTTCAGCACGGTGTAGACCGTCAGCATCGTACCTGACCACGAGCTCACGTACACCTGCATGAGGGACGAGGCGATGTCGGGGAAGTTGCACATGAAGAAAGCCACCACCACCGCACCTGCAAGACAGGAAAGGATCAGCTGACAACACGGCTGGACGCCGTACGGGGGTGGCGCCACGGAGACACCGCGGAGACGCCATGGAGACGCCCCGTAGACGCCACGTAGACGCTACGGAGATACCACGGAGACGCCGTACGGGGACGCCATGGAGACGCTGCCTCACCCATGAGCCGCAGCGCCCGTTTCTCCTGGAGCAGCATCTTCCCATTGCGGAGGCACTGCGTGGTCCTGCCATCGCCGCCGACGACCACCCTGGTGATGCCCATGGCCGAGCGCTGGCGGCTGTTGTATCGGAAGTGAGCGATGATGAGGATGTAGAGGGTGAAGATGAAGGCCAGGGGCACCAGGAAGCACAGGATGCCCCGCAGCAGCAGGGCGCCCTTGTAGACGGGGGACGGCTCCTCCTCGGTCATCTCGCACATGGTGGACACCACGAAGACCTCGTCGGGCGACGTGGCCCTGTAGTCCAGGATGCACGCCCGCGCGTGCCTGTAGACGAGGGCGAAGGGCACGGCCGAGCCCAGGGCCAGCAGCCAGATCCAGGCCAGCAGGCAGGGCAGCCGGGACCTCCGCAGGCTGGACAACGAGCGCATGGTGTGGCAGACGGCCACGTAGCGCTCGCCCGTGAAGGCCAGGATCACCCAGCTGGTGGTGGCGCAGTACATCTGCCTCACCATGAAGTACGCCTTGCACAGGGGCGCGCCCAGCCGCCACGGGTAGCTCTCCCAGTAGTAGCGGTACACGGTGACGGGGACGGTGAGGAGCTGGAGGACATCGGACAGGACCAGGCTGAGGAGGTACAGCTGGATGGCGCTGGCCTTCATGCGGGCGTCGGTGAGGAGCGTGAGGATGCTGACGCCGTTGAAGACCACCCCGAAGACAAACAGCACGGAGTAGAACGCCGTCATGGGGATGGCGACGTGGTACGGCTCCCGTTTGGCAACGCTGATGTAGAGGTCGGGGGTCAGGCTGGGGCTTGTGTTGCAGGAGAGCTGGAGTGTACCTTGCGACTCGTTCATGCTGAGAGCAACGCGGAGCACTGACTGAGACTCTCTCCGCTCTGACGTCTCGTTTCTGAGTGCTCCTCTCCGAGGGAATCTGAAAAATGAAAAAGAGGAATTTCCAAGTTACCGCATACTATGTAGAATTTACATTTTAAGACCTTAAAGAGCAATTTCAGTGATTGTGCAAGTTTCAAGACTGTAACGTCATATCAGCAAAGCTTGGCTAAAGATTATACAGACGTTCAGCATGCTACCAAGATCCTGCTGAGGTATTTTAATTTTATGTTAAATGTTTCTATTTCCTTAGCTGTCATTCTCTGTGAGTGACAATGCCTGCAAATTGCACGGACCTATTGCCGACAACATGAACGATGACAATGTTAACCCAAGCACTGTCTGTGGAAATAAAACCTGCACGGATCCAGGGAAAAAACTCCATAAGCCATAAACGTGATCCTGAAATAAGCAGTATCGTGTGCAATAGCATGCGGTATATGCAGTACAATTAAATGTCTTTTTTGATTTTTGAAAGAAAAGGCATAATTCTTCACTTTGTAGATTTATCATTATTTAATTCGCTTAACTATATTACAGATGCAGTGAAGTGCAGCTCATTTGTAAGGACTTTAAAGACATTTAAACACTTGAAATATACTTAAAGGAATTCATGGACTGCTAATGATAATGCGTGATCTTGATAAATCACATTTATAGAGTAAAGCAAACAGATGGTTTTACAGCTTACCAAGTAAGAACACGGTGACACCATCCACTGCCCCAAATCCCATAGGCTTTACAAAACCCAATTACCATAATGGCATATTTATAAAATTAATGACTTACTGTGAAAAGAACTGTGAACAGTTCAGTGTGAAAAGACGTCCGTGTGTACCGAGTGTGATTCAACCACCAAATGAAACATTCTGTGTGAACATCAGCCCCTCCCCGCTCAGTTTGCTCTCTCTCTCTCTCTCTCTCTCTCTCTCTCTCTCTCTCTCTCTATCTCTGTCTCTTTCTCCCTCTCTCTCTGTCCCTTTCTCTCTCACACTCTCTCTGTCTCTTTCTCTCTCACTCTCTCTCTCACTCTGCCCCCCCCCCCCACACACACACACTCTTTCCACTATCTGCTCTTGCACAATTTACACTGATCCTTCATCTCAAGAGGAAGAAGTAAGGGAATTCCACATCCAAACAGCAGGTGTGCAGATTGATTCATTCCATTTACATTTTGTCCAAAGTTACACTCCATGCACAACCTGCCACTACTGAAAGCGCATGTGCTTTAATCACATAACACCATTCAACTTTCGGTTCAAGTCATGTTAAGAGGCACGAGGTTGATTCATTATGCAGTGAAACTGCAATAAACCCGAATCTACAAAAGAAGGCAAAGACAGGCAAAAACAACAAACAAACAAGCAAAAAATCATAAACACCAAAATCCAAAGGAAATGCAAATCCTTTTTTAAACCCAAACCACAGAACCCAATGGCAATATGAAAAAAGATTTGACAAGATACAGACAAGGCACACAATGCCAAACGCTGCAGTGTAAGAACCGTGTCTCTTCAGCGCCAGCTTTGCCATGGGAGTGGCATGCTTCTGTGATGGCCACACACAATTTATGGCCTGCAAATTTGGACATGGGTGAAGCCTCCCAGCCGAGAGATGTTCTTCTATATAAATACAGTACTGACACAGTCAGAAGGCATTTCAGTACACTTCCCAAATGCAGTACACAAAGGAATTTGAACAAAGAGAAGAGAAGACCGCAGGGCGTACAGCTCTCCCACGCTGACAGATACCACATCATAAAACCATCAACCCCCCCCCCATCCCCTCTCTCCGGACACACCTTCACACAATGATGATGAGGACAAGGATGCTTGAACAAAGACAGATCCTTGTGTCTCCATGGAGATCTTTCATTTATACGAAAACCTGGGTTTTAGCAAATGGATCTGTGAGGAGTCAAGGTTGAGAAATGGATTTTCTGGCAATGCTAAAACCACATACTTACAGCTACCTGTTGCTATGGCCTAACCATTAGAAAATGATGAAAATGGAGAAAATCCCCTCAGACCTATTGCATTTGTACTACGTTCTGCTGCTCGGGTGCCTACAATGTAATTTTTGTACAATACATTTATTTGTGGGTGAGCAACCAAGTCGTCCTTCCAGTCCAGAAAGTAGTGCCTGCGATGCTCTGTAGGATGTCCATGGATTCCTTTGGATCCAGACTTAGTTCCTGGTGATATGACATCCCCCCATTATGCAGATGCAGTAGAAAGCCACAGCATGATTGGAGGAGAACGGGAAGCCAGAGTCCTGGGGGTGGATCTCACTGCACTATGAGGCTGTGGGTTTCTCCATGTGTGTTTCATTCATGTCTTTCTCAGAAAGCTATAGGGCAGTGAACAGCAAAGTATGAGCCTTTTCGATGTAGCCAATCACAGATAAGC
This sequence comes from Brachyhypopomus occidentalis, assembly GCA_020368025.1. Lineage (NCBI taxonomy): Eukaryota > Metazoa > Chordata > Actinopteri > Gymnotiformes > Hypopomidae > Brachyhypopomus > Brachyhypopomus occidentalis. The sequence continues at coordinate 950,016 of JAGXOD010000054.1, forward strand.
CTGCTTTTCATCAGCGCATCACATCCAATCACAGATAAGCCTGCTTTTCATCAGCGAGAGATGCACATAATGATAAGGAAAGATGCACGTGATAGCAATTGAGTGAGTGTTGAGTAAGGAAATTAAATCCCACCTTATCTTAAGATTGTGCTGACAAATCATAATCTCCCATGAAAACTGAAGCCACACCTCTTCATCTATTAGAATGAAATGGATGCACTTTTAATTACTTTTCTGAGTGCATTGCTTGTCAAACATTAATGTAAGCCTTAAGCACTTTAGTGATATTTTATGATATTTCAAAACATCTAATATGTCATGCATCATTTATCTTTTATTATACTCAGGAAACAAATATTGAAATGATGAGGCACTTAATTAAGAATTAATTAAGTAAATTGCAACATGGGGTTTTGATCCAGTTTAATAACTTGTTGCATTTCAATGTTACATACATCAGAAATGGCTCCAGGAATAGATGGGAAAGAAATACAGGCTTACTACGATTAGGTCTGAATCATTGTTATAATCAGGCGAAGCTACAACCAAAGATATCAGTTTAACAAATCCAAAATAAGAGTCAGAGGACTTTAAATGAATACGGGGCAGGAAGTCAGTAAACAGGTACGCATATACAAATGAAGAGTCAGAGGACTTATATATAGTACAGAGCTCAAATACCCCGCACAACTTATCCCATATAGTACAGAGCTCAAATACCCCGGACCACAAAGCTTGTAAGGAGAAACTGGTGAGTGAAATATTGCTAATTCTGCTATGATGGAGGGGAACTGATGCAATGCACCTTATTCTATTTATTTATTACTGTTTATTTTAACAACATCCAAACAGGCTCAGTGTCACGGTGAGGGAGGCTCCCCCTACCGGTCGCCTCCGGCACAGCGGCAGTTGTCCTGTTGTTGTTGCGTTGTGTGCGTCCCTCAGGTGGGTGGGGCTTATTAGCTCCCTCACCTGATGGTCGTTTGTCTGTCTATAAATGCCTTGTCTATGTACCAGTTGACTGCTGGTTATTGTATCCTTAATTTGGATCAGTGCACGGGATTTTGGTTAGCGCACTTTATTTATTAAACCCCTCTTTTCCTCTGAGACTTGGCGTGATCGCTTCCTTTTAGTTCGCACACCCTGCCCGTCACAGAATAACCAGCCGCCTTTCGGAAGCCGCCAGTCTCCTTTACTTTCTCCTTCGTTTGTGGTCATGTCTCGTGGTAAGTGTTTGTCTACGTGGTATTTTGTTGTTTGAATGTGTGTGGAGGAGAGCTAGGTTATAAATCGCTTGTCCCGTCGTGCCGACGTGCTTGTTTGTTTGTGTGTTTGTGTAGCACGTTGTGTGGCACGACGGTGACAGTAGCGAAAGCCTGGTAGCGCTCTCCTCCAAGGGGCGGCGCCTTCTCGCTAAAAAGTGCTCGCCCGCAGTCTGTGTTTGTGCATGTGCATGTGTGAGATGTGTGTGATGCGTGTGTGAGACTGCGGGCTTGAGCTAGTGAGTGGAAGGGGCGTCTGCCGTTTGTCTTGCGTGCTGGGTCGTGTCTGCGTGTGTATGTTTATGTTAAATGTAATTCCCCGTGTGCTCCCTCCCCTTTTGTTTGTTTAAATGGTGTTTTGGGGGGGGAGGGGAGCAATGGAGGGTCCTGTGCTACCCATTAGGGCACAGAAGTGCGCAGCTCCGGAAGGAGGCCCGCCGGTGAGAAGGCCGTGAGGGTTCTGTGCCACAACCGTTGAGAAGGGCACAGACGGCGCAGCTCCTGAGGGAGGCCCGCCGTTTGTTTGTGTTGTCTGCGTGTATGTGTTGTGTGCAGGTTCCTCCTGCAGGTTGGCAGTGGAGCCCCTGGACCTGGTGGGACCTCCCAAGTAGGCAGGAGCCCCTGATGTTATGGGGTGACCGGAGCCCTGGTCGTAAATAGCCCCTCTGGAGGGGTAAAGGCCCCCCGTACGTGTGGGGACTATAAGGCTCCGGCCTGAAGAGCTCCTGCTGTGGGCAGGAGCCCCCTTATGTTGTAGGGTGACCGGAGTCTTGGTCATGAGTGGCCTCCCTGAAGGAGAAAAAAAAGGTGTTTCCCAGATGTGTGGGTGACTAGAGGGCTCCGGACTGAAGAGCTCCTGCTGAAGACAGAGGTCCCCCCTCGTGCTCGGGGAGGTTAGGAGGTTGGTCCTGGGGTGTGATCGGTCACCAGTGGGGAAGGAGTGCTTCCCCCCTGGAACCTCCGGCAGAGTGGAGGAGTCCACCCTGCTATGCACCTCCCCTTTAGGGGCGGTCTCCCCGACCGGTTAGGGTTGCCCAGGGTGACTCCAGGCCCTGTGCAGGGGTTTTCCCCGAGCCGAGAGGTAGGTCCAGGAGGCGTTCAACTATATGGTAGGTAGGTAGCCTGCACACACGCCCCCCTAGTGTTTGTATTTGTCCTAGCGTGCTTGTGAATTGTTGTATGTAATTCCCCGTATGCTCCTCCTCCAAGGGGGCGTTTGGGGGAGGGGCTATGGAGGGTCCCGTGCCACGGCCTGTGGCACGGAGGGCGCAGCTCCTATGGGAGGCCCTAGTCAGGGTAAGTGCGCGTCTGTGTTGTGTGTGTGTGTGTGTGCTATGTACTGTGTGCAGGTTCCTCCCACGGTTGACAGTGGAGTCCCTGGACCATGTGGGACCTCCAAAGTAGGCAGGAGCCCCCTTATGTGATGGGGTGACCGGAGCCCTGGTCGTAAGTAGCCTCCCTGGAGGGGAAGGGCTCCCCGTGTGTGTGGGTGACCAGAGGGCTCCGGCCTGAAGAGCTCCTGCTGAAGACAGAGGTCCCCCCCTCGTGCTCGGGATGACGAGAAGGTTCGCCCTGGGGAGTAGTCGGCCCACAATGGGGAAGGAGTACTTCCCCCTGGAACCTCCGGCAGAGTGGAGGAGTCCACCCTGCTATGAACCTCCCCAGGAGGGGCGGTCTCCCCGGCCGTTCTAGGGATGCCCAGGGGGAACTCTAGGCCCCATATAGGGGTTTTCCCCGAGCCGAGAGGTTGGTCCAGGAGACATTCAACTATGTAGTAGGGAGGTAACCTGCACACACGCACACTTTGTGGGGCCTTTGGGGCGCGAGGGCTCTGTGACCGACTGGGGCGTGGTTTGTTTTCCCCACTAAACTTCACATCATTGTTCTCTATCGCCCTCCAGGTCCACTGGGAAACTTCATAGATGAGTTGGACATTCTTCTGAGTGCTCTCCCCTTAGAGTCATCACTTGTTCTTCTAGGGGACTTCAACCTTCCAACAGAGAGACTACATTTGTCCTGTCTTCTTCCACTGCTGTCATCATTCGATCTTGCTTTCAACCAGTCAACTCCAACACACAGAGCAGGAAACACACTGGACCTGATCTTCAGTAGACCTGCCCCAGTGTTGGATCTGACAGTAACTCCTCTTGACTTTTCTGATCATCATTTCTTGTCCTTTTCACTCTCCCTTCCTGCTTCTTCTGCACACACCTCCACGTCATCTTCTTCTACCACCTACCGCAACTTTCGCTCAGTCTCCTCCTCTTGTCTAGTCTCTACTATTTTCTCCTCTCTTCCACATCCTGAATCATTTTCTTCCCTCCCTCTGCAAACTGCCACAAACACATTCCTTTCATCCATCTCCTCTTCTGTCAACCATCTCTGTCTCTCTCTTCCAGGGCAAGATCCTCTCTGTCAACTCCTTGGCTGACAGATGTTCTCCGAGACAACAGAAGAGTACTGAGACTGGAAAGAAAGTACAGAAAACCTCAAGATGATCCAAATCTCCACTCCTACCAGTCTCTTCTCTCAAGGTTCTCAACAGAAATAACAGCGGCGAAATCTTCCTTCAAGGAGAAGCTGGAAGCATCAGCCTCTGATCCACGCAAGCTCTTCAACATTTTCTCCTCTCTTTTAAACCCTCCCACTCCCCCACCACCCTCTACTCTCTCCCTGAGGATTTTGTCACCTTCTTTGAGGAGAAGGTTGATAAGATTCGCAGATCCTTTTTCTCTACCAATATCCTTCCTACTGAACACCACCCTCCACCTCATTCCCTGTCTTGCTTTTCTCCTCTTTCCACAGATGACATCATACAGTTGGTCTCATCCAACAATCCTACTACCTGTCCACTGGACCCGATTCCATCCACGCTATTTCAGACAATAGCACCTGACCTTCTACCTTTCATCACTCATGTCATCAACAGCTCCTTGTCAACAGGCCATGTACCAGCTATCTTCAAGACTGCAAGAGTGATCCCCATCTTGAAGAAGCCTACTCTGGACTGTTCTGACATCAGCAATTACAGACCTGTATCTCTTCTTTCTTTCCTATCTAAGGTCTTGGAGCGTTCTGTTTATAACCAACTGTCTCTATTTCTTTCTCTGAACAACCTACAGGACCCGAACCAGTCTGGCTTCAAACCGGCGCACTCTACTGAAACTGCTCTCATCGCAGTTACAGAGAAGCTGCATGCTGCTAGATCTGCCAAACTGTCTTCGGTCCTAATTCTGCTTGACCTCTCTGCAGCCTTCGACACAGTTGACCACCAGATCCTCCTGTCTGTCCTCAGAAGACTTGGAATCACTGGCACTGTCTGGCAGTGGTTTAAGTCTTATCTAGATGGGAGATCTTATCAAGTATCTTGGCAGGGGGCCACATCTGCCCCTTCCAGGCTCACCACGGGTGTCCCACAAGGCTCAGTGCTCGGTCCTCTGCTCTTCTCTCTTTACACTCGTTCTCTTGGTGATGTAATATTCTCCCATGGATTTTCCTATCACTGTTATGCTGATGACACTCAACTTGTCCTTTCCTTTCCACCTTCTGACACACAGGTTTCATCTCGGATCTCGGCTTGTCTTGCTGATATCTCATCTTGGATGTCGGCTCATCACTTGAAGCTGAACCCCAGCAAGACTGAATTACTGTTCATCCCTGGAACTTCAAGTCCTCGCCAGGATCTTTCCATCTCTTTTGAGAACTCGCTGGTCACCACATCTGCTGAAGCTCGAAGTCTTGGTGTAGTTGTGGATGACCAGTTATCGTTCTCAACCCATGTTGCAAACCTGACTCGGTCATGCAGATTTCTCCTTTACAACATTCGGAGAATTCGACCTTTTCTGTCTAGCGAGACTACTCAAGTGCTTGTTCAGTCTCTTGTCATTTCAAGACTTGACTACTGCAACTCACTCCTGGCTGGTCTTCCTATGCGTACCATCAGGCCCTTGCAACTGATCCAGAACTCGGCGGCTCGACTTGTCTTCAATGTTCCTAAGTTCAGCCATGTTACTCCTCTGCTGCGCTCTCTTCACTGGCTTCCTGTAGCTGCCCGCATCAGATATAAAACCCTGATGCTGGCCTACAAGGCTAAGAATGGACCAGCACCTCCATACATGGTGGCAATGGTCAAATCCCGATCTGTACCCAGAGCTCTTCGAGCTTCAAGCACAGCTCGGCTTGACCCACCATCTCTCAGGACATGCGGAAAACATGCATCCAGACTTTTTTTCAGTTCTGGCACCTCAGTGGTGGAACGAACTTCCACTAAGTGTCCGAATGGCAGAGTCTCTTGCTGTTTTTAAGCGAAGACTGAAGACACATCTGTTTCAAGAGCACTTAAATTAAATTTTACTACACTAGCATGTATTAAATATTTGTGACTGTAATGACTTTTCTTGCTTTTATCTGTTAAGTAGGGTTTTCTCAGTATATATTTGAGTATATCTAGGCGTCCATACTGACTGTATCTAATAATATCTTTGCTTAAAGTTTCTTCCTGATTTTAGCCTAAACTAACTAGCTAGAGATTTTGTTCTGAGTAAAACAATGAAGCACTTTTTGTAAGTCGCTCTGGATAAGGGCGTCTGCTAAATGCCGTAAATGTAAATGTAAATGTTTACTGTTGACGGCCCAGCCGGTCCAGGGTCCCGCCCAGGGAGGCGGGAGCTAATGTCTGTTATATGTTTTTGTGTTTCAGCTCCGGGACCGCAGGAGGTATTACCCTGCTTTGTCCCCGCCTTCCTGCCCCTTCGTCTGGCGTCTTGTGTTCTGCCGCTGTGAACCGCACGTCGGGCCGTAGTGCGGCTTGGTGGGGGGATCTGTCACGGTGAGGGAGGCTCCCCCTACCGGTCGCCTCCCGGCTGGCGGCAGTTGTCCTGTTGTTGTTGCGTTGTGTGCGTCCCTCAGGTGGGTGGGGCTTATTAGCTCCCTCACCTGATGGTCGTTTGTCTGTCTATAAATGCCTTGTCTATGTACCAGTTGACTGCTGGTTATTGTATCCTTAATTTGGATCAGTGCACGGGATTTTGGTTAGCGCACTTTATTTATTAAACCCCTCTTTTCCTCTGAGACTTGGCGTGATCGCTTCCTTTTAGTTCGCACACCCTGCCCGTCACACTCAGTATATAATTATTATAATTACATCTAAATATTTAATTATATTTATTTATGTCATGGTCTTGTTGTGACGGGCAGTAGGTGCGAACGAAAAGGAAGCGATCACGCCAAGTCTCCGAGAAAAAGAGGGGTTTAATGAATAACGTGCGCAAACCAAAAACCCGTGCACTTGACCCCGATTAAGGATATAAAAACCAGCAGTCAACTGGTACATAGACAAGGCATATATAGCCAGACAAACGACCATCAGGTGAGGGAGCTAATAAGCCCCACCCACCTGAGGGACGCACACAACGCAACAACAAGACAACTGCCGCTGTACCATAGGCGACCGGTAGGGGGAGCCTCCCTCACCGTGACACTTGTTCCATCTTGCCAAAATAACAGGTGCACATGTTCTGCCCAGATTGCACATCTAACAATATTATTATAATTATTAGCATTTGTTATTGTTGTTGTTGTTGTTGGCATACTCTGCATGCATAATGTAATAAAATTCACCAAAATCAGCAGTTTCACAATGGCTAATCCCTTATCTTCCAGTATAGTGTTAGGACTTCATTACTGGGTGAATCCAGGGTACACAATCATTATGCACAGCCTTCCAGCCTGCTTCCAGTGCAACGTCTAATCTGTTCCCCTTCTTGGCTAGATAAACACATAGTGCATTACTGGTGGCAGCATGGAAATGAATCTGACCGGCTTCCTAAAACCTAGCCTGTCTCCATTCGCCTGCATGCTCTCGACAGGCTCTTACAACATGGCAGACAGATAAATTAGCAGTCGAACAGCGCGACGGATCAAAGCACGACCACGATGAAAGACTTGGCCAGGGTCCTGCTCGGATTCAGACAGCACACACAAAACATTCCTATCAAGAACTGACAGAGAACAAGAAGTGTTGCCAAATATCTTCCCCATTCAAAGATCACTTGCCACCCTAACCTACCACATATAGCCCAGATGCTTTAATCTTCAAACCTTGATTTGTTGGAACAAACTGCAGAAGATTTACAGTATCGCAATTTAATTATGAGGGTCTAGTTTCTGCAGGCGCTCCAGAGTTCTACTTCTATCACTAATAACCACATGGCTTTAACCAAAAGGCATTATGTTTAGTGGGATCAGGTGCTTGTTTAGTGGGAAAAAAACCCAGCAGATGCTGCTTCACAAATCCTGAACAAAGGAATCGGACACCTTCAGAAATGATTGATGGTCAGTGTGGTTATTTACTTCCCCTTATTATCTTGAGGAGTTAGTGGTCTGTAAGGACAAGCACACAGTACCATATGTACCATAATGATGATATTAGCAGAATAACTTTTCACCTGTGGGAATAACTTTTATAAGCACATTAACAATTCAAGTTATATTTAAAAAATGAAATAGATCTGTTTTGCAAAGTTTGGAACTGTAATAGGTGAATCAATCATTCATATATCTGTTTGAACCACAGGCCTCTTATCTAGTCTGACATGTCAGTGCTACGACAATTTATTAAATCCATAATGAGGCACATGAAACTGAAACCTCAGAGTTTATTTCCCAATTTTATGATTTTACACATGTCTTCAGTATGAGCCACCATGAAGGGACAGTCAGGCCATTTTATAATATTAGCATCATCAATACAAAAAAATATCCTTGATTCCACAATACTGTATATAGACTATTATCATTCAGCATGAACACAGGCTAATAGCATATTAGCCTATGTTCAGCTCTAGGCGTTGCTAACTTCATGGGGCTTCTTCGTGAGTGTACAGTTGGGGTTGAAATTTATGTCAGTGAAGAAATAACATGGTTTCCATCTTGTTATAACGTGTTTCTAAAAAGCAATAACTGACTGCAAAAGGAAAAAAAATCTGTTCGATGTTCCAATTGACCGGAAAAAGAACAAGAAAAAAAGCCTTGCTGCTCCTCAGTAGGTCGCATGGTGAATACAACGAAAAGATACGAAATTGGTCTAGACGACATCACAGATTCTTTTCCTTCTTGTCTGCTTGATTCCATTTAGAGGTGAAGTTTTAAACTGGAGAAGTTCAAGTATGGTGACTAAGCTGCAGGACATCTTTCCTTGTTCAGTACCTTTCTGCTTATTAATTGAACAGAAGCTCATATCCAGAAAGGCTTATCGTCAGGGTGACAGTGTCTCTGGAGCGGTGCTGCGTCTGCCACGCTTGTAATGGCATCACAGTGGAACCCTGTCAACCGCAATCAAACATGCCGGTTTTTGTTTCAAAGACGAATGCTCTGTGGCTGGCCTCTTCTGCGGTGTTCAAAGTGCCGTGGATTGTGCTGCTGGAATTCCAGTGTCTTTGTCCAGAGAACAGAAGCCCTCCTTCTCAAACCACATACACTGGGGGAATCAGACTATAGTTTTCCCAGCATCCAAAATCATCATCCAGGCACACTTTTGAGTTGTTATTCTCACAGTATAACAGCATATTGATCAGTCACATTGTGGCATTTCTTTTGATGTATTATTTTTTTATACACTAACACAAAAGGTTTCAAATTATTTGTAGGCAGGTGTTTGAAAGTTAGATATTAAGAATGATTCTTCTCCTATAAATTATTGTTTTTTTTAAATACACAACATCTTATGACAGTGACAATACATGGATAATGCGGAACTTTTCCATTGTGCTGGTAAGTTGAAATGTAGCTTTAATGCAAATGCAGCACTGAAACATACAAACTTCTGAGAGAAAGTTAGGACGCCGTATTTCCAAAACATACTCAAAACATGTAGGCTATTACCACACATGCATGGACCAAAATAAAAAACTGTTTATAGCACATTAAAGGTTTGGCCAAGTCCCCTGCATAAGTAAAACAAAAATAAAACAGTAAGCACTGCTGCAGACGATGATGAGCGGTTTTGTTATGTGTTATGTAGCTCTTTCTTCGATACCATTTTCGAATCTTTGAATGGATGTTGAGAGGCAATATCCAAGCTCATGCAACAAACAACAGGCTATTTGGGGGAAAAGGTGTTTGTCGACTACAGCGTAGCAAACAACTTGAGAACAAGATCTCGACTTTGCCAGCAAGTCTTAATGTCATGCTCTGTCCTCAACCGTCATGTAACACACTGCATTAGTGCCCTACTTTTAGAGTTTAGGACCATCTTAAAGAGATGTGAGAGCAGTAAAGCCCGGTATGGTGTCTTTTTCGCATTAATCACACCGTCGAAAAAGCAGAATGACTCAGGCTTCTCACCGTGAGCTGTCCATGATGGTGTGGAGGCGGTGGGCGATGGTGAGCACGGTGCAGTGGGCAAACTCGCGCCGGATGGTGTCCTGGATCAGGCCGTCCGTCTCCAGGTCCACGGCAGCCGTGGCCTCATCCAGGATCCTGGACGTGCGCAGCAGAGCTCTGGCCAGACAGAGCAGCTGCCTCTGACCCACGCTGGGAAGGACGGGATACGGGATACGGGGAATTCAAACATGGAAAGATGATAATGATAATGTTAATGAGATGATAATGATAATGAGATGATAATGATAATGCTAATTAGATGATAATGTTAATGAGATGATAATGATAATGTTAATGAGATGACGACTGCAGCTCTGGCCAGGCAGAGCAGCTGCCTCTGACCTACACTGGGAAGGACGGCATGTTGGTGAAATCAGTGTTTCTCCATCCAGTCCTTGGAACCCAGTGACCAACCCATGTTTTAGTTATATACAAGCTCCTAGCACACCTGTATCAGTTATTCAGTGCCCCTAAAGGCTTGGTTTGGGTTTGCAATTATGGAAATGGAAGGGTAAAGAAGATCAGATAAGGAAGTAACAAAACACAACATATAGAAAACAGAATTGCAACTCCCTCTATCTCCATCTATACATATAAATCGCCAAGACAACAAGTGTATTTCCAGGAGAACCAGTACTGCTACTCATTGTTCACTTTTAAAGAATCAACAGATCTTTACAGAAGCTTCTTTCTTCTGTTAGTCGTGGCTTTTAATAGAAAGCAGTTCTGTTGCTACTAGAAAACCCAGCACAAACAGCTGGTCTTAATGTCTTCTGCAGAAGGGCAGAACCTTCACTTGCTAATAGGTTTAAAGAGCTGAATGTGTCTGAATGTGCAGAGCATGCAGATACATTTGTGCTGACAGGAAATGCAGATGATCTAGGGCAAAATGATCAAGTCAGTGGAGGGCTGAAGTTAGGCCGCAACCTACACACACATGCCGTTCTGCAAATTAGACGTGCACCACAAGGCAGGACACTGTCTTGAGACCTAAAACCACTACAGAGACCTAAAAACACTACAAATACCTGTGATTTGAAATACACTAGATCCAGCTAGGTTAGAGTCAGATTAGCCACAGGAGACAGATCTTCAAAGGAAGTCGCAAACTAAAGATACATACATTTGTGAACACGCACATCAGGTTGCAACATAATGTAATTAATGCAAATGCTTGTAATCAACAAAATTTAGGTCTGGACAGTTTTGACATTTTGAAGGTGACACTACACTTAAATAAAGTTTACTGAGTTTATGCCAGTAAGTGCACCTAAGTATAACATTCCTGTCTGAACAGAGAACATGGCTATGGAACATCTTAGTCAGTATATGAGCGATGATCCAGACACCACATAAATCTACCAGACACAGTCTCACACTTTTGACAAGACATTCAAATTAAAATTTCTTCAAAATGTGCAACCTGTGGAACATGATGTCATCGGTTTTGAAAGGCAGGGACGATCTGTCGTATTGCATATGAGAGCAGAATTAGTTAAGATACTAGTGACACTGGGGCGCTGCCAGCTACACCACTACATCTGCCCAGTGGAGGTGGGCGGGGCCGTGAAAACAGAAAGGGGGAGGAGTCTGGAATCTCCTGGCCTCCTCCTTCACAACTGCTGTCAAAAATGTCAGCCAATTCCCTGACCTAGCAACTGTCTCTGTACTATAATTAAAATGTGTGTGCTCTTCACACTCAGGCTGCAGTGACTGACATGAAGGAAGATTAAAGAGGCCATGTGAAATAAAAAAAAAAAGAAGAAGAAGAAAAAATTGCTGGTTCTATTTGGTCACTGGATTTCCCATGGCAGTTTGATGGTTGATTTTACCACATACTTGATCGAAAGAAGAGAAAAAATACTTTAGACTCTAGAAAATCCCTGGTGTTCTTTCTCAAGGCTTAAAATTATATTCAGCATATACAAAACTGTTTTGTGGGCACTGTGTCCCTTGACCTAGTGAGCACTGGTATCTTCAACAGCGTTTACAGTGGAATTTTTACCTGTGGTTGTGCAGAAACACCCCCCCCTCCCCCAAATACAACGCAATAAATCTGAGCTTGCCATCAATTTGCAAACCCCTATTGCCTTGCGAGCAACAAACCTTCCTCATCTCCGATGTCACCTTTGGTTTCTTGTTGTTGACATAGTGCCACCAAGAGACCCCCTCCATAACCTCTTGAATTAAAAATGTTTTCTTGCTCTCTGTGATTACGTGTAGAAGTGTGTTGACACTATTCCCTGCTCTTGAGACCCAGGTGCTATAAATCTTTGAGTTGTTGCACTAATGGCATTGGCCGCTGAGACACTACTGGCCTATCTTGTGACTGCTCTGGATGTCACAGGTCATCCCGTGCTGAACCTGTTCCAGTGCTGGGTGGTAATGGGCCTTTTGGTCTTTGAAGCGCACTCTCCCCATGCTAAGCCAGTCATCTCTGTGATCCACATATCCTGAAGGTGTCAGCGAGGAAGGAACAAAGGAATGAAGGAATGAAACCATCTTCATTTAAGTCTGCAGCAAAACCAAAATCTGTACGTGGTTAAGTTTCATTAAAAGCTAAACATTCGATCCCATCCTGACCACACAGCCACAGAAGAGGTGATATGAGTGGGAATGTTATACAGGAAATCCCAAAAATGATTATGTCCATTTTATACTACAATAACTGCCTTTGAGTGTTATAGCATTGTGAAATACTATATGACATTTATATTTATGAATAAATGTTTTGTTTGATATAAGAAATGTCGGGGACATTTTAGTCAATGTCATAAATATGATGCATACCTCATCTTCTCTGTTTTCACTGACCCTCTCCACTGACAGCGTTCGTCTCCAGCTCTGATGTCATTCTTACGAACTGGTTCAAAGTCTGAGTAATCTAATGATATAAAAGGAAAAGCCGCGGCTATTTTAAAATCATTCTTTATTTGTGAACATCTATTGAACATTTTAAGCACAAAAAAAAATAATAATAAAAACATGATAAGCAGGCAGCATCATTTTATTTTGAAAGTACACTGAAAGGAAAATGGTGTAGACTCATGTGTATATGTGGGAGTATTTTAAAATGTGATACATTTTTAATGATCTAAACTTCTAGCAATTATCTATACTTACAATTCCTTTTAAAGAATTGGTCATTATATCTGATATAGCACAAACATTTAAAGAAAAATAAGACCCGTAAGAATTTACACACTAAAATGTCAAATTTCACTTGCCAAGATAAATTCCATTCATTTACTACAACTGCAGTTTAATATTTAATCAGGTAAACAAGCTTGAAAAGACTTCCATGAAATTCTCTACTACAAATGTCATGTTTTAAATGATATATTCTAACATTTAAGCTATAGGACATGGAAAATTAAACAATTAATCTGCCGGTGTTCTGGGATATTACCAGATTACCCGGTAACTCCAGTCGGATGGTGAGTCAGCTACAATTCAACAAGAATCAGTGCTTTCAAGTAGAACAATATTCAGCAATGGGATTCAGTGACTGAGGTATTTTATAGAATCTTGTCCTACTGTTCTGCAAAAGCTGCAGACCTATTAGAAACTATCCAAGCATAGACGCTCTGTGGTGGCTACTCAAAAGCATGAAAACCTTCAGAAACTCATGTCAGTAGGGTGATATTAGAAGAGAAAACCTTTTATATCTGACAGTGATTCCACCTGGTAGTAGTGCATAAGGACTTTATTTTTAGTGGCCGGTGCTATAAAACCAGGACAGCATTTGGCCTGTGTTAAAACTTAAAAACGCGAGGTACCAGGAACCAGGAAAAGATGCTTTTTCTATCAGCCTTGTAGGCTGATGCTGCGGTATTACCTGCACAAAGTAGTAGACCACCACAATAGGCACAATGATGGCAGTGAAGAGTGGGGTAGCGAGGCAGATGACAAACAGGGTGCCCAGCACACCCAGGAGACACAGGACCCAGGAACATGGGGAAAGACATGGGGATCATCTGTTGTCCACCGTGAACATGTTCTGCAGGAGGACACATCACTGATGGGCTGCACTGCTGCTATAGCATGTGGACTATGCAGGTGTGAAAAAAGTAACAGCTACACTGTGAAAGAACACGAACTGTATGCAATATCTATGACATAGATGCTTGAAAGATGTAAACATACCAATGAATACCAAAAAAGAAAACAAACGTCTCTACCATGTTATAACACCTTCAACATGCATGATGTCGAAATGGGAGACCGCGGGTGGTGTCATGTGCCATTTTGCAGAGCGGTTGACTACCTTTCCTGATGGGAAACAACAACATGGGCACCCTGAGGATGATAGACAGCAGATGACTGTGTAAATCTCCTGGAGGCACGGATATCTCCTTCAGTCAGGAGCACAGTGTCCAGAAACACCAGGAAGCCTGACAGAGTCGGAGAGGAGAGAGTCACATCCGTCCCTGAAGGCCTTTGTAAACACTCGCTGACAGAGAGCGAAACAACAATATAACGTGCTAATGGATTTTTTTTTCCTTCAGCGTTTTATTCTTCAGGATATGACACACAGGCTCTATTGATAACTACTTCACTAAATTCCATGAGTAAGATTTCTCCTGCCTTTATTATTTATTGGCTGGCAACGTGAATCATCAGAGTGTACAAAAAAACTCCTTTAGTCTTTGATATTTCAAATAAATGTAAAAAAAAAAGTTTTGCATTGTCTGCCAAGGCCGGTCGGTCATTGGGCTAATAGGCCTTTCGTTTTACGAGTGACTTAAGATGCATTACTCACTTAAAAGTAGGTAATTACTCAACAGCCAGACCACCAAACCAATACTTTTTTTTCAGTCATATTGACTTATATGTTCCCAGTTTGTTCCAATACATTTTGTTTTGCACCACAAAACCCTGTAGTAAGTCTTCAGTCCGCTGGATGCTAGCCTCATACCACTCTCCACCTGCACTCCACACTACCAAACAACAACACAGTCCTGTTCAGCGTTGACGGGAAAAACATACTAATGCATTCTAATGCACTGTAATTTAGTGTTTGGCTATTTAATCTATTTTAGTATATGTCACTGATAAGTGCACTCTGAGCACACCGATTGACACCAGTACCCTGCCATTAAAAGTCTGCTTCAGATCAGTTTCTTTTCTGCACCCCCAGAGCTTCCTTAACAACGCATTGCTGACATGGATATGCGAAGTGCCACTTTAAATGAACAAATCAATGGACGCTGCACTCGTGTGTCCGTTCCAGAGGGGGGGGGGGGGGTGACGGGTGACAGTGCGGTCTGGGCATCTTGGTGGTGCCGCCGGGACCAGTGCGAGATTCTGCGGGCTTGGACCGGCCAGGAGACTGTTGCACGGCCCTGTGTCTCCCTGGAGTTCTGTCATGTATGTGTGTGTTACTGTAACACATGAGGATGTTGCAGTGATAAAAGTAGATTTGTGGTCTTTGCAGATGTCTCAGCAGACGTGGGATGAATTGACAATGCTTCCTGCTCCCTGGCCCTCCTGCTGATTCGACTGCCACTGGCCTGCATTTGGCTTCATTACGATCGTTCTCAGGGTGTCTTCTTGACCTTTTACACCTTCCTACTTAGTTCTTATAATTGGGAAGAAATAGCGCCGAAATACCATAATTTCTACAGGTTGAACGAGGTCATACGTAATTGTGCAGATTCATATGCTCAGCGGTTCCCAATAAAACGAGCCAAGTATGAACAAATAGCAAATTGTTCACCTAGCTTTCTTAATTCATAACAAATAAACAACTCATAGACATGAGAAAAAATGTTTAAAAGTTCAACATTCTGACTTTGTGAAACAAATCAAATAATTGTAATTAATGAACTGCAAAACTCAAAGTGCATGGCTTCTGCTGAGCTGATATGGAACCTACAGATCCTATTACCTGTAATTTACAGTGGGTGTTGTCATGGCAGTGTACCCTCCTCACACGACACAGTGCTAAACTAGCACGAATCACACTTACTAATGCAATTACCAATTACTGTAGTGTCATTCGGACCTGCAATCCTCATCATGGGGGGGATTTCATTTCAGGATGATCTCAGATCGTGTCGCCAGCATGTGTCCTGACACGAGGGGTTAACATGCTGGATTATGATTCACAAATGTCAAGTAGGCCTACAGTATTACCGTCTGCCTGTCACCGGATTCATCAAGACGCGTGCAGATGATGTGATTCAGACAAAGCAAATCTGCACACCTCCCACCCCAAAGCCACGGATGAACAGTGAAGTCTGCAGTATGTTGGAACCGCAATATGCAGCCTTCAGATCTGCCAGCAGCAAGGAGCTTAAGGCTGCTGAAAGCGTAGCATCAGGGCTGCAAAAAACACACACACCACCAAAACAGCCTATTTTGGTACCAGCATGAACGCAAGCATGGGGTAGAGGATCCATCCAAGCAATCACTGACCGTAAGAGTAAACTCAGCAGCTCGGGGATCACAGGTGCTTCCTCCCTGCCAAACAGAACAACTGATACGTTTTGATATGTTTTGAGACCACTTCTCAGGCTGGGCCAACTGCCGTAGTCATGACCCCCTCCATAGTGAAGCGTGTACTAACCCTGGCTACAGGTGTGATGAGAGGAACACTGCTGAGAGGCTCAGCACACGGCATCTCAGGTCGGGTCTTGGTGTGTAGCGTCCAGCTGGTCGCCACCGTGACAGATATCTTCGATCTTTCCCTGCCGTAGTTCAACTCACCTCACACGCTGTCAGGAAGGCTGAGGAGAGTCCACCTGCCACAACAGGTCTTATGGAACTTTCTACGGCTCCACCGTGGGGCTCATCCTGGCATCATTGTCTCGTGTGGTAGTTCCGCTGTTAATGAACAGAAGGTCCTGCAGAAGGTGGTGAAAACAACCCGTGAGCTGTCGAATTGATCACGTCGGTAAAATCAACAATGAATGAAAACTCACTACTATGTTTAAAATATGTCTGCCTGAAACTTGTCTATGTTTCATACTCTAACAGAGAGAACTAGGACCACAAGGTTTTGATTTGTTAAAAATTGGTGAATCTACAAGCATAACATTCAGCTTCTTTCCTTGAACACATAGAAATAAAGAGGCAGAAGCAGGCTTGTTTACTGTAATAAGAGCACGCATAGGATTTCATTATAAGGTCACAGTTGGTAAACTTTAATCTGTGTCCTCCATATCTGGACTTCTTATTTGAAATGTTAACTTGCACAACTGCATAGTTTTGCATGAATGCTTGGTTAAAGTTTAAATATGGGAGAATCGAATCAAGAAATCGTTATTTATAATATTGCCTACTTGAATATCTTTTTTTTAATGTTTTAATGGCCATTCATTACAGAAGGCTCAAACTTTTCAGTACAATACACAGCAATGGCAAAATACATATTTCTTTCAGTTTACTTGGACACGATTGCATATTTTTGTGTAAAGAAAAAATGAAGCTTAATTTCAATTCAACGCCTTCATCATTTTTGCATACTTACCCTGCACCTCTCAAAGAGCTTCAAGACACCAGTTCTCATATCTCCAACATGGACCGGGCTGGGGACTTTCTCATGTACATTCTAGGAATGCGTAAGATGACATTTCTGTTATTTCCATTTTGCTGCTAATTTGCTGGTCAATTTACTGGTCAATCTACGTTCCGACTCTTACCTACGGTCACGAACTTTGGGTAGTGACCGAAAGAATGAGATCGCGAATACAAGCGGCTGAAATGAGTTTTCTCCGCAGGGTGTCTGGGCTCTCCCTTAGAGATAAGGTACGGAGCACAGTCATCCGGGAGGGGCTCGGAGTAGAGTCGCTGCTCCTCCACGCAGAGATGAGCCAGCTGAGGTGGCCAGTTTTTTAACACTGCCCCAAACATGATTTTGACACATTTCAGTTATTTCTCTGGTTAGACTCATATGTTAATTATACTTTGTGAGCTTCATGATCTTATATGAATGTATTCACAATTCTTTGGTCTTCATGTTGAGGACACACACACACACACACACACGTTGGCATCACACCATGTGTGTACCATGTGGCTTTGTTTTGATCTTGTCCCTGCCTTAGTCTCATGTTTGTATATCTTAGATTTTGGACATACCTTTCCCATCTCCGCTTCCTCCTACTCAATGGAGCGCTGACCTTAGCGACTTAGCAACTGTGTTTTTCACTTCTGGCTGAGTTGCGTCTTCTCCCTTTTGTGCTTCCTTGAAGGCGAGAAGCACTGGTCACACTTAGCATGCTCGATTAGCAAATGTTGACACGTAGTCTATGCAGAGCTCGTGCTGATCCACAAATTATGTGCAAAACGCGCTTCACCCAGAGAGCCTTGCTGTTCACAGCACCTGTGTATTCACTGAGGGACAAACACGTTCCTGACGGCACCGCGCGCCCCGCGGCTGAGACACACAGGCCTTCGGCTGTACAGGGCGTGGCGCTGACTGTAACAAGCTGCTTTCTCTCATGAACATGCCTCAGACCAAGTCCTCAGTGGGCTGTGGATCTGAGGATCCTGGCTCTCCTGCGCAATATCCACCTGCATATCATCTAAAACCAAATCCAGGAAGCAAGCTAAAAGCACTGAAGCACCATGGGACTTTGTAGCCAAAACAGAAATGGCACTTGGAAACATGAAGGTCTTCTAAATTATGCTGGCGTTAGTGTAACATATCTTTCCTTCTGACTGCAAATCATAGCCGGTAAGTCAGTTTTACAAACGCAGCCTGTTTTGGCCATGCACACTCGATGGGTTTCGCAGAGAACACGGACATCTAAACCGCGGACATCTAAACATTTTGGCTTGTTTTGATAGTAAAAAAAGCTTTTGACAGTAAAGCAGTTATATATGTAAGCTCTTTTGAGCACCAGACTCATTGGTTTCCTCTTTAGCATACATGTCCAGGAACTCAGAGAAAGATCCGTTGCTGGCCTGTCTATTATATGACTCAACCTCCTGAAATGATGCTGTCTACCAAAACAGTGACCTCACCTGCATAGGGCATGATATTGATCCCATAGGTAGGAAACTGGTCTGAAAATCCAAGCCTAGAAATTAAATAATTCATTTAATTTTAAATCATAGCAGCAGAACTTTTGCAGTGTCAGCAGCTAAGTAACATGGTACTGTATGCTATACTGTGTTAGTCATTATATTTGTCTTAAAACCAAGACCAATCACAACTACTATTACTAATATCTACTGTCGTCAGCACAATGTCTTACAGGAAAATATGAAGCCTCACTCACGTGGTATTGATTAAATGATAGAATGCTGAATGATACAATGATAGAATGCCGAATGATGGAATGACAGAATGCTGAATGATAGAATGCTGTTTTAATGATAGAATGATAGAATGCTGAGTGATAGAATGCTGAATGATAGAATGCTGAATGATAGAATGCTGAATGATAGAATAATAGAATGCTGTTTTAATGATAGAATGCTGAATGAAAGAATGCTGTTTTAATAATAGAATGCGGAATGATAGAATGATAGAATGCTGTTTTAACGATAGAATGCTGAATGATAGAATGCTGAATGATAGAATGCTGTTTTAATAATAGAATGCTGAATGATAGAATGATAGAATGCTGTTTTAATAATAGAATGCTGAATGCTGAATTATAGAATGCTGTTTTAATAATATTATTATGTGGCACACAACTAATTATTAGTTCATTATCTACAGCTTCATTGCAACGTTTATGTACTGGTATATATACATTAATATAATTATATAATAATAATAATATATAATAATAATATAATAATATACATAATTAATGTACTGAACATTTGGTTTTCAGCCAGTTCCCTTTCCAACCCATGGACTTTCCATTTCATGAGTCAGGTGTGTTAGAGACAAATACAAAGAAATGAATAAGAGCCATAACCACTTGTTGTGGTGCAGAGGACATGCAGGCAACAGACTACAACAGTCTAAATCTGCGCTTCATCTCCCTGCTTACCTTGACATTGACAAATCCCTGAGAGGCTTTTCCCTAGCAGAACAGAGATGAGCGGGGACTTGCCCCCCTCCACTCTCCACTCCCCCCTTCCCACACCCCAACCCCATACGCCCCCCAGGTTGATCATCCCGCTCCCATCACTGCCTCCAGACAAGCCGTATTAGCATCCAGCATAACACTGAGAAACAGCACATGCAGACACAAAAGGAAAAGGTAACCAGGCTAGCCAAACTAGCTAATGCACACCCAATCGCACAACACACATATACATGCACGCCTGAACGTGCGCGTACGCACAAACGCAGCTGTCTGAACGTGGCACGGCCTACGATAATTGCCTAACTGCAAACGATGTCTCCCAGGCGTAGAGCTGCAGAATCTACAGTGAGGTGAGACTGGGCAGAGCGTGGATGGGGAGGAGGCATAGAAAAGAGCAGAAAATGGGGGTGGAAGAACAAGAAGAAGAGGGCTGAAGCATGTAGGGCTTCAGCTCGCTGGCACACACACAGCTGTAGGGGGCTCAGCTGCTTCCATAGCAGTTCATTCAGCATTAAAATATCTGTGCTTGACATTTCCGCCGCAGATGTGTGTGTATTAAACGCTTTGGGTGAATTCATTGCAGTCAACCTTTCAAAATTGCATGCGTGATTTTCAGATTTTCATCACTATATTCCATAATGGAAAACAAAGATAGCATCAGATCTAGAACATTTCTCTCCAGCGCTAAACCTACTGCAATCTATGGGATATCAATGTCTATGGGATAATGACAGTGATCAGATGCTTTGGCTTTATACTTTTTTTTGCCCTACAATCCTCTGTACTTTATTGGTATGTTCCATGGCATTTGGCTCATGTAAGTCGAAGTGTCAGACTTCATCCAGCAATCACACCATTGCTAATGATATGTTGAGGCACATGCATGCACGTGAGTCACCGTGTTTCACAGATGAGACGGCATGCTCTGGATAATGAGCACTTCCTTTATATGTTCTCCATGCTTTCTTCTTGGCATCACCTGGGTAGGGACTGCTCCTCGTCTGGTCTGGCCTTGAGAGTTTGAGTCAGAACTCCACAGTGTTTTCATTCACATTTTGGTAAACAGAAACATACCCATCATGCTCTTGAAACGTATTCTTTAATTCTTTGGCCCAAGGCCATTTACAAAGCTGCTTCATCACAATCTCTGAAAACCTTACCTTTTGCTGCCCCACAATGGTCTGCATTACAGGTATTGGCGATGCTTTTATCATCATGGTATGAAACGGCTCCAGACTCCAGTGCGCAGAATCAACCTTTTGAGATCTGAGACCTTTTGCTGAGTTCATTATGCCTGAACACATGTTCTCTTGTCCAACGACAGAGAGCTTCCAAAGACACAACTAAGCTGACTGAAAATGTACTGTGTTCTCCTGCAACAGGGAAAGTAAGAGGACCATGTGTCCTATATGGTTTACCCAGTATGGATGCAAACATTGACATTCAGTCACTGCTTCATTTAAAATCATGTGTGCCACCAATACAAATACAAAGCAATAAAAATGTGTCACTGTCAAATGACTTATGGCTTGTGCTGTATTTTAGGAAGCAGTTGAGAACACAAAGTAAAACGAAAGACATAAAAACTGCGTGATAATTTTCATGATGATAATGATGGTTATTAGGAAAGATGATTCAACTGATTTGAGACTTCACAAAAGCAAAGTGAAGCAAATCTGGACCATTTTAGACCTGGTTGCAAGAAGCCATTAATGGGAACGATGAGCACCATGAGCAGCAACCTGCTGGGCACTGCAGGTTTTGTGGCATCGATGAAATGCTGTTGAGTATTAGCTGACAGAATCACCATCTGTTCTATAGTTGATTCTTTCCAAGCATTGTTGGACACAACCAAAGCCTAACAGGTAACTCATCTTTGTTGAATGTAAATTTAACCTAATCACATACTTTTTTTAGAGATCATCAATCAAGGATTTTATATTTACTCTTGATCCTCAGTCAAGGGTTTTGTTGTATATTTACACTTGATTTGGTAATTAACAGATTGCCTAGTTTAGTAATAGCATATCCTGACCAGTTTGCTTTGAAATGCCATTCTGGTCAGGATCAAGCATTGGCCTGCGTTTCTTCTTCTCATGCTGTGTTTCTTCTTCTCATACTGGGTTTCTTCGTCTCATGCTGAGTTTGTTCTTCTCATCTTGGGTTTCTTCTGCTCATCCTGGGTTTCTTGGTCTCATGCTGGGTTTCTTCTTCTCATCCTGGGTTTCTTCGTCTCATGCTGGGTTTCTTCTTCTCATCCTGGGTTTCTTCTTCTCATCCTGGGTTTCTTCGTCTCATCTTGGGTTTCTTCTGCTCATCCTGGGTTTCTTCGTCTCATGCTGGGTTTCTTCTTCTCATCCTGGGTTTCTTCGTCTCATGCTGGGTTTCTTCTTCTCATCCTGGGTTTCTTCTTCTCATCCTGGGTTTCTTCGTCTCATGCTGGGTTTCTTCTTCTCATCCTGGGTTTCTTCGTCTCATGCTGGGTTTCTTCTTCTCATCCTGGGTTTCTTCCAGGGGTTCATGATTTCCTCAAGCTCCTGGCTGATGCGGTGTTTCTCATTCAGCTCCCACCTCTCCTCCTGCACCTGGGGACTCTTGTCACATTGATGACCATCCTTAAAGCATAAAACACACGGCCCAACTGCAATAACAGAGTTTGTCCGTCTGATTCACAACTTTTGTCATTTTATACTGTTTTATATTGATCAACAATTACTTACAATATTAATATCTTATCCGTTTCAAGTAAATGGACATTTCTAATGCATCTCAAGCTTTAAAATGCATCTTTAACCTTTAAATAGGTCAACTATGTATCTACTATGTTTTAGAGCTCATTTAGAACATATTTACTATTCATGTAAATATGCACCATTACAGTCTACTTTCCCCATTATCCTCAATCATATGTCATTAAGAAGCATCCGCGTTCAGGCAGCATTCTGCTGGTTCATTTTCCCTTCGCCGCTCCACTGTCAAACTTAAAAATGCAACGTTAATTTTATTTGGTTCCTTCGACATACCTATGTTGGTTATCTTTGCAGCATGCCCTTGTACACCTAAATAAACGTGGGTGTATCAAAATTCTGATTCTGCTCATCTGATTGTCATTTTCTCTTGCTCTCTCTGTTGATCCACAATGTCACTGTTCAGCCATTACCCGCCATAACGTTCACATGCTAGCTCAGATTACTGAACCTCTCCATGTTCTCTTAACAAAAAACCAAATATTTTCACTTAATAGTCTAGGACTGGTTTTTAAGATCTTCAAATATTTACCTCATGTGGTTTAGAGACAATCCAATAAATGCTACGTACCAGTATATCATGTCTCCATTATGTCTTTGAAGGTCTGATGTAATAATTAAACACAAACATTGTGGGCAGAAGGATGTCATTGATCCTCCATACTTGTTATCTTGTGAAAGCAAATGCTTTACTTGTGTGCACACTGGAATATCATTGATTCCCCCGAGTAAGGAAAACTCAAAAGAATATGAATGTGTATTTAAATATGTATTTTTGCCTTTTCTGCCTGTTGAACTTTGCCTGTCCAAATTATTCCATACAGACTCAATGCTGACACTACTGACCCAGCCTATGCAGATTTAGAACAATGTAACTGAAGCCATATTCTTTTGTTTTAAGATAATACATTTTGCTATTTTTTAATCAAATAATATTAACTGATGAGAAAGCTAAGTAATGTAAGTTATTCTGCACAGGAGTATCTGCTATAAATGTAAACGTTTACGTTATGCCTCTCGGCGTGTCTACGTGTGTCTATATATGGTCTGTTTCCATGTGTGTCTTGTGGCATGTGTTCGTCTGTCTCACTCATATTGTGCTCCGTCTGGCATCCTGCTTTAAGCCTCACGTTACATAAATATTATATTTTATTGTATTGGTGTTTATTTAGGTATTATCGTATTATCATATTTTTTTTTACATTGAAATAAACTCCCTGCTTGAATAATAACTGTTTTTGAGCAGCAGTACTGTTTGATACAAATGAATTTGTGTCAGACTTGAGACATTTTATTTCATTGGGGTACTTCATATTCTTTCATTGGACTCAACTTCTACATCCTCTGAAGCAGGACGCAACAGACATATTACATAGATAAAGTATATTATGTTTGTGTAATGAGAGAAAGTCCCCGCCCAAAACCCTGAATGTTGGACTTCCTCAGTGCACATAGCAAGTGAAAGTAAATCATAAACTCACTCTCTCCATCCCTCTTTCTCCTTTACTCTTTCTTTTCACCTCCCCATTCCACTCATACTTGAACACAAGCATGTTTCTGCATTTCAAACCATTAAGCTACAAAGGCAAACCATGACCCATAGGAAGCTCCTTCTCAGAGCAGGAGAGTCAGAGATTTGTCCACTTCTGAGTCTTCCCTCATCAGAACTGCAGCAGGTTTTTTTTTCCCAGAATACCAACTCAGAGGCCTAATCATAGGTCTGGGGCCGAATCATTTCTGCCCTTCTGCAAGGCTTTCTGCACTCGCTGAGGAGACGGAGAGCACTCAGCAGACTGAAGGTAACTAATCTGTATTAACCAGCTTGATGTCACCCTGCTCGGTGTCCTCAGGAGGAGAACCAAGGAGTTCTTCTTCCTGATCTTCATAGCAGAACGTGAGGGAATCAGGACCATAGATCGCTACAGCTTCGTTCCTGTGCTAAGGAGTTGGAACGCAGAACATCATCTCTATTTGCACTGTTAATCAGAGGTGGACAGGAAAGAAAGAATATGTCCCATGCCCTGGATGAGTATTGCGAGACAGAACCATTTTTGTGAAGTGTTACAAAGGCCTCTGATGAGGTTAGATTGCCTGATGTACTTCAAAGATATGAAAGGTTTTTAATATGATCATTTTCATTATGAGAGTTTATTATAATTGAACATAGTGAAGGGAGGAGATCATTAAACACCACATTACTACATCACATCCACCGTGGGCTCACCTGGTTGTCGATTTTATCACAGATCTGGGAAAAAAACATCATTCTACTTGTGGTGGATCGGTTTTAAAAAATGGTGCGCATTATACCACACCCAGGTCTGCCCACTGCTCTAAAGACCACTGATCTTCTTTTAGGCCATGTCGTCAGACAGTTTTGCCTCCCAGAAAACACCATGACTGACCGGCGGGTCCAATTTCCGTCCCGGGTATGGTGGGAGATGCTGAATAAGCTCCATATAATGGTGAGACTAATGTTTTGTTACCACCCCCCTCCGGCCAAACAGACAGGCAGAGAGAGCGAATCAAGAACCGGGTAAATTCCTCAATATCATCAGCCAAGAACACCTGTGGAGCACTTACCATCCCTGAGCTGAGCATGCCCAAAAGTGTCTCCGTCACACCACAGGACAGGGCTCACGCACACACCACAGGACAGGGCTCACGCACACACCACAGGACAGGGCTCACGCACACAACACAGGACAGGGCTCACTCACACACCACAGGACAGGGCTCACTCACACACCATAGGACAGGGCTCATGCTGTGTTAGGAATCATGATCTAGCATATTGTCTTCACGACTCCAGGGGTAGATGATAACATCACTCGGTGTATCATCTCCGAACATGGTGTGGCCTCAAAAGGCATGTTTTTTTTTTACTAGAACACTGTTGGACAGATGATCAAAACCATTAAGATTTTAATTAGGCACATAGCCAGAAATCCTTCTGCATCACCTGCCTAATTAAATGGGTGTTGCGTGCATGCTTTTCAGAATGCCTCTTTCCTGGCTCATTCCGGATCTGGATTTGCCGGTGTGTGTGGAGAGAACAGTGCTGGTGTGGGTGCCGCTGGGTTTCCTGTGGATCTGTTCCCCCTGGCACCTGGCCAATCTCTTCAGGAGAGCACCTCCCAGAAGCCCTCTCTCTAAGCTCTACATCTGCAAGCAGGTACACCTGTTAGAACTGTCACTTATTTGAATTAATCTGATTATGTGAATTTTTGTTTGCATGATTAGACAGGACAGATGGACTCCCACTCCAATTAGAATTTGTGAAACCGTGTAACCAAATTATTTAGTCAACCAGAAAATGGAAGGTATTTGCCTATCTGCATATGTAACCTGTCTATCTCTGTTCTGTTTGTTTCAGAGACTCAATCAAACTTAAATTGAATGGTCAATGCAAAAAAAAAGTAAATAAATAAAATATACAGCATTTTAGGC
This sequence comes from Brachyhypopomus occidentalis, assembly GCA_020368025.1. NCBI lineage: Eukaryota > Metazoa > Chordata > Actinopteri > Gymnotiformes > Hypopomidae > Brachyhypopomus > Brachyhypopomus occidentalis. Next base: position 975,852 of record JAGXOD010000054.1, read on the forward strand.
TGGTCTCTGCAACTGCAATACTAATTTAATACTAATCATGCAGGACTTTTAGGTCAGAAAGAAGGGATTGATTAGTCTTGATAATTAAATTTGACATTTCATTCTAGGAAATGAACTGATCAGGTCTCATTTTCTTATCAGGTCCTGGCAAGGATTTTGTCCTTCGCTGGAACCATTGCTGAAGATTATTGGCCGCCAAGCCACTCAGCTAAAAAGTCCTACAATCCTCAATGCTAATCCTGTGCTGTTTGCAGTCTCTTGGGTAAAGTAATAAACAGTCATGTCTGACTTCTCCAAATCCAGAGATTAGTGATAAAGCCATCAGTTATTTACCATCATGGCTCTCCACAATAAGATACATTGTTTTGAATCAAGGGTCTCAGATTTTTTCATACATCATAAATTGTTCCATATTTGTGCTTTTCATAAAATTCACAACTGCGCTGTATGAGTTCATCATGCCTTCATTCTCTCTGTAGATGCTGGTGCTATTGGTCCAGGAAGCTGAGAGACACTGGGATGAGTCATGGAAGCTTCTGGACTCTGGAAGCCTCTTTGTTTCCTTTACAGAGCGTATTCAGAAAGACATTCCAGAAGGTACTGACACTAAGCTCACACACACGCCCTCAGCCACTCCCACTCCCTCACACACACGCCCTCAGCCACTCCCACTCCCTCACACACATGCCCTCAGCCACTCCCCACTCCCTCACACACATGCCCTCAGTCACTCCCACTCCCTCACTCACACGCCCTCAGCCACTCCCACTCCCTCACACACACGCCCTCAGCCACTCCCACTCCCTCACACACATGCCCTCAGCCACTCCCACTCCCTCACTCACACGCCCTCAGCCACTCCCACTCCCTCACACACATGCCCTCAGCCACTCCCACTCCCTCACACACATGCCCTCAGCCACTCCCACTCCCTCATGCACATGCTCTCAGCCACTCCCACTCCCTCACACACACGCCCTCAGCCACTCCCACTCCCTCATGCACATGCTCTCAGCCACTCCCACTCCTTCACACACACGCCCTCAGCCACTCCCACATGCACCATCCTTCTAACAAGCCCTTCACATATGTCCCTTATTTCTCACTTGATTTCTGGGAGCATTTACACCTGCAGTTCTAGTCCTCCAGTGCTGCACATTAGAGAGCCTAACTGTGTGAAGCGCTGGCTTCTGGACATTTGCTGCAACACTTCAGAGAGAGAGAGAGAGAGAGAGAGAAAGAGAAAGAAAGAGAGAGAGAGAGAGAAAGAGTGCTTTGCGCTCATTTGCTAATGCACGCTATGTTATTCAGTGTAATTCAGAGTTTGTCTTCATTATGGAGAGTAGAGATGTTCCACTGCCATCCTCGCCCACTGCTTCTTCCTTTATCACGCCTCTGGCGTTACACTACGCTCTATCACCTCAGGAAGGTTTTTGCCAAAAATGCAAAAAATATAAACAAAGCATTCAAATAAAGTGAAATGTATATGAAATATATATTTATTTAAATATAAAACAAAATTTAAAGACGTGAAATGAAAAATGAGATAAAAGTATATAGTATATATTGAAGTAAAGTGATTTATGAAGTGATTTATGAAGTGATTCATAAAAGATATAAAGTACATAATATCTAATTAAACATGAAGGTTCTTTCTTCCTTGTAGGTACGAACTCAACTCATTCTATTTTGAGTACATCTATATGAATGGTATGGAGTATTGTATCAAGAAGAAAGATTGAGCAGTAGTAAAACTGGTACCTTACCAGAGTCTGTATTTAAATGAATGTACTTATAAAGGATGCAAAGTCATTACATCATTCAGTTGATCTAATTCAGAGGCCATTTGTGTTTGCGAATTTGTTTCTTTGTGGCGAACAGTTGTGTTGTGTTTCTTTGTGCTGTTAGATTTCTTTGAGAATCAGATGTCCCTGCATTCTCTTATGGATTTGAATGCATGTAGCATTTCTCCATGGTGCTTTCTTTTTGCGTGTAATGTTTTTTGCTTTAACTGCAGTAACCACATCCAGCAGAACATCAACAGAGTTTTGCATAGTGCTGAGCACATTTTGCTTATGAAGCGGTTGGCTGTTCTACTATTCACCTCTTACCACTGTCCCATCTGGTCTTGAATTAGTGAGGCCTACATATCTACGAACACACAGTAATGATCTGACAAGAGGTCTTAATTAGGGCCTGTTGAGACATTTTGATTTGGCCATATGCAGAGTGTGATCGTGACAGTATGTGCTACCTGCCAATATGACTTCCTGCTACTACCTGCCAATATGATTCCAATTATCCTTGAGATTGTCAATGTATGTTAAAATAAACAGCAATTAATAAGCAGTCGAAATCAGTAGAAATAAAAGAGAACAAATTTATTAGTAAAATCTGAATCACACTTTGGAGGCCTCTAGACTGTTACTGGTAATATTCTTGCTGTGCCTTTCAGAACTGCACACAGATACTGATAAGAATGTAAACCAAATGATAGCAGCTTGCGTTGGAACTAAACAGTTAATACAGCAGCTGTACCTTCATCTTTCTGGTTGGCATGAGAGACATTTGTGAAGTTGAAGTTTGATGGTGCTGACAAAACTAATTCAGTCACGGCATTACACTTATTTAACCACTGTAGATTGTCCAGTGTAGCCACACACCATTGTTAGCATTCCCTGTGTTAGCATGCCCTGAGTTAGCAGGCCCTGTGTTAGCAGGCCCTGTGTTAGCCTGGCCCATCTGTTTCTTGTTCTTCCCTCTTTATTACACATGAATATTAACCCTCATATTTGGTCCTTTGTTGTCAGCCACTATTCATGTTTCTTGTTCACGTTCCTGATATGTTACCTTAGAGATAACCTAGCAACCCAAGTGCTTTGTTTCAAAAGATGTGGCTCACATTTTACATACTCCAGCTTGGATAGATCTGTAGTATCTGACATGTATTCCCATTCTTTCAGTTCCTGATAATCACCGGAATGGGAGATTATGGGCATGCTGGGTCCGTGTTTCTTTTGAACACGTACCGCTGATGTCATCTCTGTAGCAGCAGGAAGCCAAAGAATATCAATGTGGCACACTGTTTGAAACTGGGTTGTCTTCTCTCATTACAGCAGATAATAGTGCATGCTGACGATGGCGTAGCTAGTGAAGCTGCCTCCGGTGGTTGAGGAGCTTCTCCGCTGTTGCTCCAACCTTCGGGTGGGGTGAGGAGGCAGCGGAGACGGAGGCCAATGGAGAGTCCTCACGTGGTTGTGGTGTCTCCAGAACCTGATGAGCTCCGTCATCATCAAGTCATTCAAAGTCTGCAGTTGCATTAGGGCGGCCACAGTGGGGGTAAAATGATGGGGCTCTTGAGCAATTCAATCTACTGATACAAGTCCTTGTGTGCTCAACCTGATGCTTCTCCACAAATGAGGGAAGATAAGTTGCGCACCCAGAAAATGTAATTCTCTGTCAGAGTTTTGACATCTGTCTTCTATACGTTACTGCTACAACTGCTTGACAACTGCTCATAAAGTGTGTGCATTTAATCATCAAAATAACTATTTTTAATTTGACTATGAAGACCCATTATAAAAATAATATGCACTCGTTTATACCTTCTATTTGTAATTAACCAATCAGCCAGTTTTTCTACTGGTCTTCTGGATTATCCCCGATGTCCTGTTTGCTGATTATCTGACTTTCTTCCTATCTTTGACAAAGATTTTTGAATTCTCCCTCTATCTTTTAATGAAACGATCTGTAATCGATTCTGTTCCTGTGCTCTTCTGTGAAAAGACTTTGCCATTCCATGGATACAGTAGATAACGACCATACCAAGATTTCAAACATCTTCAAACATCAAACGTCTTAGTATCTGAGCATGGTCAGAGACTACCAACAGTATTTGAAGGAGCTAAATACTACAACTTAGGTAAGTGCAGGTCCTTTATAAGCTACCAGCTCAGCTGGCCTTTAAGGCCTGTTCCTGACATGTTCCTCACGCCTGGTCCTCCCGAGGCTCCTGTCCCCAGACTTAGAACATTGCGTGTCGCATCAGTCAGAGTCTATGAACCTATACATCCCCAACCAGTCTACCAGTTTGCCCAGTCTACCTCTGCTACCCTGAGAGAAGTTACTGCTGTGAACATCTGTGTGTGTGCTGTCGACCAACTATGGTTCAGTCTATATTTTGCAGTGGGTTTTTCTCTTATACAGCCCTCTTAAACTCAGTAGCAGCATGTAGTGTCCTCGACGTGGAGTTAGTCCAAGAGCTCCACATTCCTACTGTGCCTTTACCCAGATCTTTGAAGATTCGTGCCATTGTCTGCGCACCTGGAAGGGCATAATCACCCATACTATACCTCTGTAGCGTGTTGGAGGGGCCACACATTGAGACAATTTTGTTTTTGTTTTATTCAAATGCACTGCATCTATGCACAAACCCTCTATTTCATGGTCAGGTGAAGAAGGCATTGTGCTAATCCTCCTGTCCATGTATTCCCTGTAAAAAATACCTGCTGCAAGCTCTATGCCCTCCAAACAGCCCAGCATGCCTTGTAATTTCGATCATACTACAGAGATAAGACTAGTGAAAGGACTCTTACTTAAGGACTCTTACTGGCATAGGCTAAGTCCACTCAACATCCCCCATATCTTTCAGATCCTGATTCCAGGAGCACCCAAGTCAAGGAACTTCCATAGTTTCTTAACTTTGCAAAATTCGCAGTTCCTTTAAGAATTCCTATAAGAGTAACACTCTGATGAGCAATAAATATTAAATAGTGAGAATGACTGGAATGTCTGAAGATTTCTTGTTTACAGATATTTATAGACATGTTTATAGATATTTGAAGAGCATTGTTCTAAATGCTGGCTAGACTGCCTTGTTTTGCCATTTAAATGAAATGTGCGTTATTGTTTGCTATTGGGGTAGCCTGATATCTAAAGTCTAACTCTTTAGATATCAGGCATCTTATATTAAGCAGTTCTAATGTTTAAACAAAGGTGCCGTTGCACCTTTGAGTTCTAGCACAGAGGCTAAAGGGCAGATGATCCAAAAATGAACCTATACCAAAGTGATGAAAAGAAGAAAGGTCGCAGAAAGTAATTATGCCAAGGTCATAACTTCATATATGAAACATCATGGTACGATTATGCCAGCCTCAGTTGTTGATGACAGCAGCAATATGTAGTGCAAGGAAGCAACTTAACAGAAGCGATGTACGCATTAACAAAGCAGGAAGCCCTTTCTTGTGTAGCACTTTCCCAGTTAACAAAGGTACGGAAGACCATATCCAGAGTGGCTCATAGACGCGGTGACGGTGTCTCTGGAGTGGCACAGTTCTCTTTGCGTTTGTTCATCATGGCAGGATGCCACTGACCACATTCGAGCACGCCACTTCACAGTCGAACGCGCGAGGTCTGCCGTTTCTGTCGTTTGTCACAGTGCTGTGTATTGTATTGATGAGATACCTGCTTCTTTGGCCAAGGAATAGAAGTGGCCCTTCCTCTCAAACAGTACACTGGGGGAATCGAATTCCACTATTTTCCCGGCATCCAAAACCATCACCCTATGTAGAGAAATGGATATGGCTCAGTCACAGTTCAAAATAAAAAGTTAGTACAGTTTCCTTCATTGTGGTATAATAGTATATTGTCACTTCCATGAGAAAACCTTGTAACATGTCAGTTTATAATACTCCTTTTTTTTTTAAAATTACACTGAAAATTTAAATTGACCTTTACACTTACTTTATAATTACCAGACCAAAACAAATGGGGTCCAGTGGCAGATGTTAGAAGAAATATGTTAGTTTGTTAGAAAGTTTCTAGAAATTTATATTTTCAGATATAGAGAGATTTCTTATGAGAGATAATTTATGGGTCTACATGTGGAATCTTTACACTGCAGGTAAATTTAAATGTTGCATTATTGCAAATGTAGCAGAGAACAAACATTGAATATGTTTTGGGGAGAAAATTGTTACAGTAGAAGTCTCTTACATGACTAAAACCATATAAAGTCCTACACTATGTTTAGTGTCACCAGTTCCACATAGTTAAGCAACCACATACTTATAAATAATTAAAATCCTTATTACAGCTGTAACAAGCTATACTGGCACTGTTAATGCAAGCTGTACCAACAATTCTACCACTCCACCAGTTACATGACAAAATTATGATGCACCTCCATCAACCAATCTGTGACCTCCTGATCTACAGCCACTGACTAGCCCTTCCTACCCTACTACTTATGATAGCTCTTATTGCTATTCTTAGTGAATGCCCTCTGAACACCAAAGTCAACAAGTGGCAAAGTTTTTGAAAATGGTTAGAAATCCTTTAGTCCTTATCTCCCCCGGCCAAATGTCTGCTTGCCTGCTGTGTTCCCTCACATCAGCCATATTTCAATTTCTTTCTTCCAAACGCTTCTTCAATTCTGTCCTCAAAAGGAATTGTTGGGTCAATAAAAGAAAGCATTTTCTCACCCTCAAATGCAGCACAATGTCCAGCTTTGGCAAAATTTAACACAATGAACTGTGGAACCTGATGTTTCCTGCCTGTTTCCACCACCAATGTCCAGTGTTGTGTTTCATCACATCAACCGGTACTGTTCACTCACATCTGACCACGAAATATGAGCTATTCACACATTTGCCTGGAAGAGAATTAAGCTCTGCGTAATATTCAATGGACATGCCAAGCACTGTTCATGCTTCAGAATCATGGTGTCAGGAGACGACATAGCTAGGCAGCGTCAGATGACCTTTCCTTCACTTTCAGATCAAAAAGAGGAATGGAGTTAAAGAAGGGCCAAAGGTCAAAGTGTGAAAGAAAACTGCTACATGGAGGAGTTTAGGACGGGTACGGTGTGTTACAGAAGAGTTGTCAGATGGAAGACAAGGAAAGTTGGTGATGGGATTAGGAAGTACCAGGGAGCAAAGGATGGGGTTGGAGAAGAAGTAGGAGAGCCAATAGATGAGGAAGGTAGGCAGGAGTACAGGGAGAGGCAAAGTAACACAAAGGGGCAGAAGGCACAGAAATTACTGGATGTGCTTTTGCTTCTCTTGTCAATTAAATCGATTTTGCAAAGGTGACAATGGAGCAAGAAGAGATGCGCTCAATACAGCACGAGGGAGGGGCCGTCTCGGGAGGAAGCGCCCAGCGGGCCAGGGGTTTTAGATTCAAAGCATTGTAATAAAACTACAATGTATGTAATACCAAACCCCCTACATCTACTTGTCTTTGTAATTTACTGAGTAATGTAATAGGGGTCATTTGCCATTTGAAATAAATGATTTTCTTATCCTGACAAGCCATCAGAAATGCAAAATGGGATCCAGTGGAAAATAGCGAATGAGGTAATTGAGTTTGGGAAAGCAGTTCAATGTTATAATGCTGACCTTCCATAGAAAGAAGAGCCACCCATCTATTGACATCACATGAGATTTTTATGTAATAATGTATCATCATCTTGTCTTTCAACTGAGGCGAGAACAGGATGCCTGGGGTTACCTTGCTTGGGCTACTGAAATGCACCTGGTTAGAAGACCAGAAAAAGCTGTTCTGACTTGAATGAATTCACCCTATAACTTTTGAAAAAGGACTAATAATCCTAAGGCATTGATCTGCCAGCGTTGGTCACAAGTAATAACACTATATTACAAAGAATACTGAAGCATGCCCTGACATCTCTGAAAAAGAGATAACCTGGAAGTCAGTGTCCTTCCTTGTGGCAGCAACGGTTCTATAGCTAAACCAAAGGTTCTATAGCAAAACCAACAGTTCTATAGCAAAACCAAAGGTTCTAAAGCTAAACCAAAATGTTCTATAGCTAAACCAAAGGTTTTATAGCTAAACCAAAATGTTCTATAGCTAATCCAAAGGTTTCATAGCTAAACCAAATAACAATGACAGTGAGTATTGACTTGATCCACTCCCAAGTGCAAAGTATTCAGAAAAGAGCTCACTGGTTTGTGCTGCATGCTCAGGGTGCCTAGGTGTTTTGATAATAACTGAATCCACTTGACAAAGACATTGCCCTGCCCATCCTCTACACTCTAGCCCGTCTACACACTGAATGCCTTTAAGACATGCAGAGAAATAACAGCTGCAGGGAAGCGGACCTCAGGAACAAGATTAATCAGTGTCTGCCTCAAAGCTGACGACAATACACCCCTCACTAATGCCCTCTGTAAACACCTCCAACAGAGACGAAGCTCATTCTGATGCCGAGCTCTTGAAATATTCTGCAGTGAGGCCGTCAGCACCAGTGCATTACATGCAGGCAAAGCATTAATTACCTTTATACATAATTATATCAAAACATTCCTGCTGTTTTCTCTCATGGCCCTATAATGGCCCCTTCTCACCGTGAGCTGTCCATGATGGTGTGGAGGCGGTGGGCGATGGTGAGCACGGTGCAGTGGGCAAACTCGCGCCGGATGGTGTCCTGGATCAGGCCGTCCGTCTCCAGGTCCACGGCGGCTGTGGCCTCATCCAGGATCAGGATCCTGGACTTGCGCAGCAGAGCTCTGGCCAGACAGAGCAGCTGCCTCTGACCCACGCTGGGAAGGACGGGATACGGGATACGGGGAATTCAAACATGGAAAGATGATAATGATAATGCTAATGAGATGATAATGATAATGAGATGATAATGATAATGTTAATGAGATGATGACTGCAGCTCTGGTGCGTATGCAATGGAGGACACATGGCCACTCGCATGTTAATGCTTCACTAGGTATTAAACAGAAGGTCAACAAACAGAACAAATAGCAACAACATGGAAAACAACATAAGGAACACATATCTACAGATACATCTATAGATATCTATCGTCAAGGCAAGCATATCTAAAAATACTGATCCTTCAGATGTATTTGAGCATTTGTATTCAGGGACAGTAAATACATTATTGTAGATGGCCAGACACTGTGGTATTATATGCTTGGCAAACCAACCTGAGATTCTCTCCCCCTTCTGACACCTCATGGTGAAGCCCTGCTGCCAGACTCCCTACGTAGTCCTTCAGATGAGCCAGCTCAAGAACTTTCCAGACCTCCTCATCACCAAACTTCTCGAACGGGTCCAAATTCATCCGCAGAGTCCCAGAAAACAGCACCGGGTCCTGCATATAAAACCAGATTGACCCAACACATTATCCCTTAGCATCACAAAAAAACCCAAACAAACAAAAACAAATACATGGATGTTTGAGAAAACAAGATCATTAGCGTAGGATTATTTTTAGCTCATTATAAAAGCACAAGTTACTGGATCCTACACCACCACAAACTTGTTACTACATTATAAACCCATTAGCACATGTGCCCTCACAGGTAGTCCTCTTATTTAATTGAGCATCTATGAGAATGTGCAATGAGAGGAAATCAGTCCATCACCTGAGGAATGATGGTCAGTCTGCTTCTGAGGTCATGGAGGCCCAAGATGGCAATGTCCACCCCGTCTATGATGATTCGCCCCTCGGACGCTTCAATAATGCGGAACAGACAGTTGGTCAGACTGGACTTTCCCGCTCCGGTGCGACCCACGATGCCAATCTGCAAATTAGAATTATGCCACATTTTGAAAAAATCAATTCTTTCAAATGTGCAGCCTCTAGAAAATATGCATCTTAGACACGAGCCCATCAAGTTGGAAGGGCAAAAACAATCGGACGTATTGTAAGTGGGAGCAGAACAGCAGAAGTAGTTAAAATGGAAACGACACAGGAGTGCTGACAGCTATGCCACAACATCTGCCCAGTGGATGTGTGAAAGCATAGTGGGAGTGTCAGGCTTGGCCACGCCCCCTCCCGTCATTCCTCGACGGGTTTGTTTTTGTGGCCATGCGTGTCCCAAGTCCCTCCTTGTGTTTGTGATCCCCGCCCCTCGTTTCTGTGCACAGGTGTTTCCAGTTTGTCTCTGTATTTAATGCCTGTCGTTTGTCTTCTCGGGCGCGGATCATTGTTGTGCTGTTGTACTATTGTATGGGTGTGTATTGTGTTGCCAAGTCGCCGTATGTTTTTTCAGCTTGTTGCCTACCTTTGTTAGTGCTTTTCGTTCGTGTTTGTTTCCCTGCCTTTCGTGTATATAGTGCTTGTGTTACTTCCTTGTTTTCGGGATAGTTTTTTCCCTTTGTCGTTATTATTTTTTCGTAATGTCTCGGCGTTACAGTCGCCATTCGGACTCTCTAATGGATTTGACCCAAGCCTGTTTTTTCGACATTGATTATGGAATGCCCTTCAATAAACCTCGCTCTCCTCAAAGTCTGTGTTCGCCACCTCCCTCCACGCCTCTCACGGCGCCGCCACCCTTACAGAATGATCCGCCTAACAAGAACACAGCGAGGAGGCGAGGCTCTGGTAAGTTCTCTCGCTGTAACGAGACTTTCGCTGCTTTCACGCAGTTTCAGTCTCCAGTGTTACAGCACGAACAAGCCAGAGATAAGAAATCCCCCTAGCGCTGCGGGGAACAAGGGAGTCTCGTCGTCCTCAAGGTAAATCACAGTCACTCCTTTTTCCGACTGTTTTTCTTGACGAGGTCCCAAATAAGCGCTATGTGTCTGCCCATGTCGGTGAACACTGCAGGGAGGAGCACCCTGCAGTGCGAGATTTGGGCAGACGGGAGGAATGTGCAGGCGAGCGTTGTCTCAACTCTCGGCTCGCTCTCAAAAGCCATTGCGAGCTCCTGGTGCCTCGGACGAGGCGGAGCCGTCGCAAGGAGAGCGGCCGAGAGGCTCCTGTGTCTGTGTGTTTCCCCAGACTCGACCAGGTTCATGTGGAGAGTTCCCCGCCCCCGGTTTCGAGTCCCGCTGCCGCAGCGCCTCCTGTGGTCGTCACGGGCATTACTCCGGCCATCCAGACGACCCAGGTGAAGGGCACAACGGCCTCTGCTATCCGGAAGGGGTCATGGCGGATTCCTGCGACCCAGGTCGGGTCGTTAATTGCTCCGGATGTCGGTTCTGGTGCCCACGGGTCCTCCGCTCTCAAAAATCCCCGCTGCTTCCCTGGGGGATTCTCCCAAGAATTTTTTGGGGGGGAGTACTGGCCCGGCTCGTGTGCGCGAGGCCCAGGAGAGGCTGGCTCGAGTGCGGGAGGCCCAGGAGAGGCCAGCTAGCGTTTCGGAGGCCCAGGAGAGGCCAGCTAGCGTTTCGGAGGCCCAGGAGAGGCCAGCTAGCGTTTCGGAGGCCCAGGAGAGGCCAGCTAGCGTTTCGGAGGCCCAGGAGAGGCCAGCTAGCGTTTCGGAGGCCCAGGAGAGGCCAGCTAGCGTTTCTGCGATCCCGAGGGGGTCTTTCAAGTCGTCTGCAACCCCGAGGGGGTCTTTCAAGTCGTCTGCAACCCCGAGGGGGCCTTCCAAGTCGTCTCCAGAGACCCCGAGGGGGCCTTCCAAGTCGTCTGCGACCCCGAGGGGGTCTTTCACGTCGTCTGCGACCCGAGGGGGTCTTCCACGTCACCTGACTTTACGCCCCGGTTGCCCCTGGCCTGCAGCGGCTGGGCGCCCCCCAGCGCCTTCTGTTGACCCGGGTCTATCAGTGTGTTCGTCTTCCCTGTTTTTGCCCTCTAGTGTTCCTGGTGTGGTGTTTACTCGTGTTCAAGTATCTGTTGCGGTTCCTGTGTCTTTTTCTGTTTCTGTTCAGTTATTTCCAGGTTTGTCTGTGCCAGTGCCCGTTTCTGTTTCTGTCCCTGTTTCCATCCCTGTGTTTGTACCAGTTCCCCTGCCCGTTGCCTGGGCTTTGTTGGGTTTTTGTTTTTAGGCGCCCTCGGGTGCGGTTCGCCTTTGAGGGGGGTTCTGTCAGGCTTGGCCACGCCCCCTCCCGTCATTCCTCGACGGGTTTGTTTTTGTGGCCATGCGTGTCCTAAGTCCCTCCTTGTGTTTGTGATCCCCGCCCCTCGTTTCTGTGCACAGGTGTTTCCAGTTTGTCTCTGTATTTAATGCCTGTCGTTTGTCTTCTCGGGCGCGGATCATTGTTGTGCTGTTGTACTATTGTATGGGTGTGTATTGTGTTGCCAAGTCGCTTCGTATGTTTTTTCAGCTTGTTGCCTACCTTTGTTAGTGCTTTCGTTCGTGTTTGTTTCCCTGCCTTTCGTGTATATAGTGCTTGTGTTACTTCCTTGTTTTCGGGATAGTTTTTTCCCTTTGTCGTTATTATTTTTTCGTAATGTCTCGGCGTTACAGTCGCCATTCGGACTCTCTAATGGATTTGACCCAAGCCTGTTTTTTTTCGACATTGATTATGGAATGCCCTTCAATAAACCTCGCTCTCCTCAAAGTCTGTGTTCGCCACCTCCCTCCACGCCTCTCACGGCGCCGCCACCCTTACAGGGAGGTGTCTGGGGGCTCTGGGCCTTTATGCCACTGTCCTGTCACACCACTTTCTTGGCTTAACAACTGTCACTTTAATACAATTAACATAATATGTATGTGACATAATTCAAATATGCATGCTCTTCACACTCAGTACCTGCGGTACCTGTCACGAAAGAAGATTCTAGAAAGTTTGTGCTACTTAAAATAAAAGGAGTGAGGGAAAAGCTTTTTTTTCATAATGATATTTGATGATGGATTTTACCATATACTTGATCAAAAGAAAAGATGGTGTATAATTCACAATCTTCCTGTTGTTTCTCAAGGACAAATATGATCCCAAAATCAAGTCAGCAGTGTTCTATGGGCATCCTGTCCACTGACCTTGGGCCTGGATTTGCTGAGAAACAACAATCTTATTACTTGACACAGCTCAATAAAATCAGAGCTTGCTGTTCTTTTTCCATCTACTTTAAAGTTGTGTGAACAAAACATTCCTTATCTCCAAAGTCACCTTTAGCTTTTTCTTGTGGAAGAGAGTGCTGTGATGTGACGATGTGTGAATGGAAGTAGTGTTTATTAAAGGTCCTGCGCAGCTGTTTTTTGAAACCTGTGAAGAATAAAACTTTCCGCCAAGAATGTAAAAGGCTATTTTGTGTCTCGGTCAACAGCAGAATACACGCTTTTATGTTTAAACACGGGCTAAACAAATTCTCTGGTTAAATGATCAAATCATCCACACTGCCTCCAGTGAGTGTTGAGAAAGTTGTTGCTTCAAGCTTTAGTTGATTCACAAATCCAAAGCTGTACTGACCCTAATTTTCTCATTAATTTGCAAGGGCAAGTGAAATGGCCTCTCTTCGTAGCCTCTTGAATTCAGACATTTACTCGCTGTGCTTTGTGATAACACTCCGAAGTGCTTTGAAACTTTCCCTTGCCCTTGAGACCCAGGTGCTATGGGGCTTAGATCGGCTTCTCGTGCCAATGCCGTCGGCCGCAGATACGCCGCTCGCGTACCTTCTCGCTGCTTTCGATGTCGCAGGTTATCCCGTGCAGAACCAGCTCCAGCTCTGGCCGGTAACGGACCTTGTAGTCGTCAAAGCGCAGTCTCCCCGTGGCGGGCCAGTCATCTGGAGGACGTTTCTCTGTAGTCCACAAAGCCTAGAAGTGCCACCAAGGAAGAAACAAGTCTTCATTCAATTTCATGCGAATCTTTTACGTGGTTAACAAAATAAGCATCATTAAAAGTCCCTGATCCCACTGTCCTAAACTTTGAGTGGGATTGTTATGGAGCATCATTAGACCCACTTTGTACTGAAACAGCTGACTTAGAGCAGCTGACTTTCACATTGTGAAACAGTACATGATATTTATATTTATGAGCCAACCAACAAATTGTTCGATATGGGCATGTTGCCGCAATTTGGCTCGCCCTGGGAATTGGGTGATGTCATAAAGAAGACGTGTACCTCGTTTGGAATCTCTGTGTACTCGCTGACCCTCTCCACCGCCACAATGTTGGTCTCCAGCTCTGATGTCATTCTCACGAGCCAGTTCAAAGTCTGAGTCACCTGATAGAATAAACGAGGAAGGAGGAGTTTAACGTCATTCTTCATTTGTGAACAACTCCCAAGAATATTGTCATTGTACCCAACCAACCCTCTCCTCCCACATGCACCTGTGACATCACATCCCCTTCTCCTGTCCCAGTCACCCACGTATTACTTACTCCCTTCACCTGTGCTTTGTTTTTTTCTGCCTATTTAAACCCCACAGATGCCCGAAGCTTAAAACGCAGTAGTGTTTTTGTTGATGCTTTTAGTTCTTTGTTGTTCTTGCTGAAGGACACTCGTGTGTGTTCAGTAAATATCCTGAGGATTCTCACTACTGCCCAGTTCATGACTGAGATCTCGCAAATATTAGTCAACCTACACTATATGTGAGATATGCCATGTCTTTCATTGTGAACATTTTTAAAACTCAAGACTCAAGAAAATAATTCGAGACTCAGACTTGGACTAAATAATGTAACTATCTTGCTAATCCACCAGCTATCTGTCAGTCATGTGGCCATACCATGCTAGACCAATCAACAAGGTCAGCCTAAATATGTTTAATTTTTGCAAATAATTTGTGCAATTTTTGTCACACTTGAAAATATGTTTGCTGAAATGTCTATGTATAAAATGCTTGACATAGTGCAGACATTTAAAGAATAGTACAGAACAATAAGGATTGATTCCCACACTAAAATATAAATTTCCACTTGACAGGACAAATTTCATTCATTTACCGTTTAACATAATTTGCAGTTTAACATTACATTTTCATCAAGTAGCCAAGTTTATACCTGGTACTAATGTCACATGTGAAAACTATGAAAAATATAGTCTCACATTTAAAGCATAGGAGATAGATAGTCCAACTAATCCGCTGTCCAAGGTATCTCGGGATATCACAGCAAACAAGGCGGAGAAAAACACCACCAGATTACCCAGGAACTCCAGCCGGATGGCGAGCCACCTGTAAATTAACAAGAAACAAGCTTTTCAAATGTAATAATGTTCAAAAAATGTGATTCAACGACCAGCATCTCCAAAGGACCTGGTCCTACTGCATATCGGCTTCTGCCTTGCAAAAGCTTCAGACCTATTAGAAACTATCCAAGGGTAGACGCTCTTCAGGTTGTCATCGATGGTGATCCGGTTGCGCTCCAGGAAACGCTCCTGGTGCCCGTAGGCCCGGATGACGGACAGGCCCGAAACGGTTTCCCCGAAGTGGGAGTAGATGGGAGAGCGAGAAACGGAGTCCAGCCGCCTCAGCTGGCGAGACGTGGCCACGTAGAACCTCTGCAACGTGACAAACACACCGGCCGTCGCCTCAGCACTGATGAATATTCTGGAATATTCTGCACTCTTGCAGCTGTTCCCGCATAGCAATACCCATATGTGGTTACGCAAAGGGATGAAATAATTTCAGTAGGGTGACATTAGAAGAGAAAAGCTTTCATATTTTCAGCCTGCTTATTGTGGATATGGCTTTATATTTACTACTCGGTGCTATAAAAAAAAAAAAAAAAACAACCCTGGAGGGTGTAAATGGAACTCTGAGCTTTCAGCTTGCGGTAAAACATAAAAAACGTGAGGTCTTGCTGGAATGAGGCAAAGACAATTTCTATGTCAAATTGCCTTGTAGGCTGATGCTGCGGTATTACCTGCACAAAGTAGTAGACCACCACAATAGGCACAATGATGGCAGTGAAGAGTGGGGTAGCGAGGCAGATGACAAACAGGGTGCCCAGCACACCCAGGAGACACAGGACCCAGGAACGGAAAGACATGGGGATCATCTTGTCCACCGTGAACATGTCCTGCAGGAGGACATATCACTGATGGGCTGCACTGTTGCTGTAGCATGTGGACTACGCAGGTGTGAAAAAAGGAACAGCTACACTGGCTGCTGCTTTTGATGGCTGCAGTCTTTGTTTCTGCGCAAGGAATCCTTAACTCGACGGCCATTGCTCACGTCGGCATCTTCAGCACGCTAGTCAAAGCGAGAGACCGTCAAGTCAAAGTGAGAGATTTTATGCGTACCTTTGCAAAACGGTTGACCACCCGTCCTGATGGCGTGGTGTCAAAGAACAACATGGGCACCCTGAGGATGTTGTACAGCAGACGTGTGTGGAGACTCCTTGAGGCACGGATAGCTCCTTCAGCCAGGAGCACGGTGCCCAGAAACACCAGGAACCCTGATGGAGATGAGTCACATGTATCCATTAAGACCTTTGTAAACACTCCCGTATGGATTTAGTTAATAGACTAGAAAGTAGAAAGTGATGACATCACAGATGGGCTAATGGACGGGGTTTTTTTTTATCGCTCTCAACAGGCATTTTCGTATTCTTCAGCGAATGACACATCAGCCCTATTGACATTGTAGCATGTCATTACGATACATTCACTGCTTGTGGGTTCCATGAGTAAGGCCTCTCCTTTCTTCTGCATTCAAGTCCTTTATTCAGCGTTAGTGAATCATTGGGGTGTACTTAAGTTTTTTTACTTGTTGTTTTCATATGTGAAACAGCAACATAGGAACAACACATTTGATTTGTCCTGTTCAGCATTGATGGGAAAAGCATACTAATGGTTTACTTTATCTATCTTTACATTTTATTTTAGGGTAACATCTCATTCTATAGTCCAGGAACATATTGCAGAGCACTGTGTCTCTCTGGTCTTCTGTTATGTATTGTCCATTATCCAATTGGGGATATTGTCATGGTAAATGTGATTATAGTCTTTGTACCTGTACCTCACCAACCATATGTGCTGAAATGACAACATATATTGTCGAAAATGACATGCATACAGTCACAGCCAGGAGAATATTGGACCTGTTTCAAAATGCACAGTAGGCCTTCGACCTCAGTTCTGTTCTCTCATGAATTTCCATAAGAGATGGTTAATGGCTCTCTAATTGTTAGCAAGAAGGAGGGGTGATGAGAAATTTCAGCCATGCTACTGTTAATACTGCAATAGAGAGCATCCAGGCCATCAGTTTTGATCTTTTATGTTTTAAAGAATACACTGTGAATCTTTGTTTCTATAATAAAGCAGCAGGCACTTGTATAAGTCCTTATAAGGTCGATTTGTAACCTTTTATTCTGTGTCAGGGGAGAGTGGGCAATCTAATGCTTTTTAATTTTGTGAAATCATTGTAAAAGTATTTAAAAGCATTTAATAATTCATTCATTCATTATCCGTACCGCTTATTCCCGCTAGTCGGGGTCACGGGGGGGCTGGAGCCAATCCCAGCATCTCCGGGCGAAGGCAGGGTACACCATGGGCAGTTCGCCAGTCCACCACATGGCCAACACGCACACACACACTCACACTCACGGGCAATCTAGAGTGACCAATCAACCTAGGATGCATGTCTTTGGACTGTGGGAGGAAACCGGAGTACCCGGAGAAAACCCACACAGGCACAGGGAGAACATGCAAACTCCACACAGAGCAGCCCAGACCGAGAATCGAACCCAGACCGCCTTGCTGTGAGGCGACAGTGCTAACCACCACACCACCATGCCACCGCATTTAATAATTGTTTATCATATTTATAGCATAATAGTTTACGTGTGCAAGAACATGTAAGCTTTGTTTCCAGCACTGACCATTTCAACAGCTTAGCCAAAATCGTAGCGAGCGCTAACGCTACAACTGACCCCATAAAAAGTCTGGCAAATTTCATTTCATTCAATACAGTTCATTCAATACAGTTATATACCTATACAGCCAAATGAGCTTCCCAGACTAAATAAACAAAAATGCACCCAAATAAACATTATTAGTAGCACCCAAATAAATACTAATTAGGCTGACGCTAAATAGAGGCTTTTTAAGATTCATAGAATTTAGGGAAGCACATGGATTTCTTCTTCTTTTGTTTCTAATAGAGGAGGTTAATGATGTATTAATTACAACATGTGGAGGAAGGACATTAACCTCACTAGATCTTACAACGAGTTCTTCAGAACTCCATGCTTCAAAGCTGCACTAACCCTAACCCTAACCCTAAACCCTAACCCAGCTAACAAGAGGGAGAATAAAATAATACTGGAATGAATTCTGTGACTTATACACTGAACGTGGGGATTGAAAAACTTTTACAAGGAAAAAAAGTTACATTCTTGTATAAAATCAGCTTGAATCTACCAAAATATATATCTGAATTCGCTCAAAATTCACAAATGGTTTTCCTATAAGGAATATGAGATGATGATGATCATGATGATGTAGCATGTGTGCTACAGTAAAAGTATAACATGTAACCTTTTGCACCACAAGTTAGTTTGAGACTCACACTTCCTTGCTGTTTAAAACCCAGAATCTCCTTATTGCCATTGCTAAAGGCTCGCTAACCTTGCTAACCTCGCTAACCTCAATAACCTCGCTAACCTCACTAACCTCGCTAACCGTTGTGAATTTACCTTGCGCAACTCCGAGAGCTCCAAAAACTCCAATTCTCATATCTCTTATATGGGCTGGATAAGTGCTTCCATTGGGATACTTCACTGCATCATTTGTCCAGTCACTCAGCCACAAGTTCTGGCCAATGAAGGCCACATTCTGGACGAAGTAAACCACGACGAACATGGTGGCATAAACCCAGCCCATAGCTCTCAGGTACTGCAGGTACACAGAGAACTTCACCTGGTGGGGGGGAGAGGAGTGGGTAGATTAGGGAAAGAGCAGTTGTAAGGGGGAAAGATGTTCTAAAGCCCCTGTCCAGAGATACTACAGGCATATCTGGAAATTCATTACAGTCTGTCCAAATCACAATGTAATATTTGTTGTTTGGGTACTATAGAAGTTCTAGGAAAGTTTAAGATGACCTTTGGGTTTGTACTTTCCAATTTGTACTTTCTGTATGTACTATAAGATTATCCTTTTGGTAAATGTATGTTTTTGACATACCTTCCCCGTCTCCATTGCCTCCTTTTCGATCAAGCGCTGGCCTTTCTTAGACTGCTCCACGTCTTTTTGACTTCTAACTGAGCTGCACCTTCTCACTTTTATGCTTAATTGAAAGGGACACGCACTGTCACAGTTAGCATACTCACACTTAGTATACTCACACTTAGCATACTCACAGTTAGCATACTCACACTTAGCATACTCACACTTAGCATACTCGATCAATACAGGTTAATATTTAGTCTTTGTGGAGCTCTGGATGATCCACAGATTAATTGCAAAACATCCTCCACTCAGAGAACTTCGCTGTTCACAGCGGCTGTGAATTCACTGACACGTTCCTAATAACAGGTTGTGCATTGTGGCACCATTGGGCCTTTAGACCATCATCCATAGAGGCTGTTTGAGGTTAGAGTGCGAGGCTGCACTGTACCTGCCGTTGGCCTGGGCGTGGCGCCGACTGTGTCGCAAGCTGCTTTCTCTCTTCAGCGTTACCGAGACGACGTCATCAGGAGGGCTGTCGGCCAGGGGGTCCTGGCTCTCTGGCATGGCATCCACCCGCTCAACGTCTGAAAGCGAATCTGGGAAGAATGCTAACATCAGTGACATCAACACTGCTGGACTTGTCAATGGAGTCATATTGGAATGGCGGTTTTCTGGCATCATTTGTAAAGACATTTTCCAGAACTGTGCCTTTCAAGTGGCGGAAGTGAACATCTTGCCCTACTGACTGCAAGTCATACGTAAGCGTAAGAAATCAATTTTAAAACTTGTTTTAAATGGCGTTTGATGCACATGTTGCACATGCAACATCATGGATAAATAGGTTGATCTAAAATCTAACCACATATAAAATGGGTTTAAAAAGCTTTTTCACAGTAATGCATATATATCTATATATATGCAAATGAGTCTAAAATAAGGCAAAGTCCCCATCCTAGCAACCACCCCCCACCCCCACCGCAACCCTCAGAAGGCATAAGTTGCATGCTGATGGGAAATTATGCAACATTATACCCATCTCACCTTTTGGAGCATCAGACCTATTGCTCTCCTCTTTTGCATACGTGTCCAGGAACTCAGAGAAAGCTCCTTTGCTGGCCCGCAGACTGCTGTAAGACCCAACCTCTGACACGACGCCATCTACCAACACCACGATCTCATCCATATAAGGCAGGAAGCTGATTCCATGGGTTACCAGGATACGAGTCTGAAAAGCCAAGCAGATAAAAATTTAAATTGGCTGCACAATTTCATTTTAAACACAGCAAACAGCTTACAGTTTTGGAAGCAAAGTATGCACATTTATTAGTCATATCTTAGCATAACCAATCATAATAATATAAAGTACAATGTCCCAAATCAAGCAAAAAAAGGTTTAGCTTGCTCTTCATCTATTTGTTCTCCTATTTACTATTTACACAAACACACATACACATTTACAGACACACAAACACACACACACGCACACTTACTTTACCACCACTTAATGTCCAGTTAAGCATGAAGTGAATTAGCACTATGACACATTTCCAGTATTGAATTTCAGCGAAGGTTGTAACACAATGACTCATTAAACTGAAGCAAGCGATATTTGAAATGACTTATATATTCAGATGATCTACAACTACTAGCCGGTGGCTCATCTGGTATTTGCCGACTTACACACTTAGATTAATATCTTTCAAGGTCATGTCTATATAAAAAACACACATTAATATAAAAGACAGAAGCAACAATTCAGAAAATAAAAAAAAAATTTAAGAACATTTAGAATCTGCAAGCCACTAACTTTATCCTTCAGCAGGCCCTTGGGTCCGATCACCCTCTCAAACAGATGTTTGCCCACATGGGAGTCCACAGCAGACAGTGGGTCATCCAGCAGGAACAGATCTGCCGCGCTGTAGACCGCTCGAGCCAGACTCACCCTCTGCTTCTGCCCTCCGCTCAGGTTGATGCCCTGTGATACATCAGGACGCGATTGGCTCGCTCATGGCTAGAGCACAACCTAAGATAAACCCCTTCAAGATGCCTTGCCAAAATTGTGAGAATTCTGTGCATTGCAACACCGCTGCTGCAGTGTAAGCCACAACAAATTCAAATAATTACTATTCATTACAGCAAATCACTGTAGTGCGAGTGGTACCAAGGTTGTCATAGCTGAGGGTGGTGGGATAAACTCTGCAAAATAGCCTCATGCCATGTGACTCAAATAGCTTCTGACAACAAAGACCAAGTCCTGGCCTTCTCAAGTGTCTTAGAGAATTGTTTAACCTGACAGGAAGAAGGGCCGAAGATGGATTACCGGTGCCTTAAAACCGGTTGCTTTCGGCAGATGGGGTTCGTTAGCCTCTCCCGATGTCCGCTGCTTTGCAGCAATGCCCACCCAGGGGGAAATGCTTTGAGATTGAACCCTGAGGTAAAATCCAGATCCCCTAAGGCAGTCTGTTGCTCCAGTCCAACACCTTTCCTGAGATACCACTGCTGCAAAATTGTATTGGTTCTTGCCTTTCCTTTGGACCCCATTGGTGGTATGGAGATCTGATGCCTGGGTAACACGAAGTCGCCCGTGACCTGCATCCTGGAGAGGTCACCCCAGCATTGTCTGGCTATGACAGACTCTAGAGAAAGCAACAGTCTACTAACAGGATCCACTGTTTTAGGGATGTGGAAGAGGCCACCATGCAGAGACCATACTTTCTTCTAGAAAGAGACCATATCTTCTTCTAGAGACTGTAACTTTTTCTAGAAAGAGAACATAACTGTACCTTCTTCTAGCAAGGGAAGAGACATATCATAGAGGCACAACAGATCCAGATATTGTGTCTTACTTTCTCCCCAATCTCAGTCTCGAGTCCCCCGGGCAGCAGCTCCAGGTCTGGCTCCAGAGCACAGGCCTCCACCACCTTCTGGAGCTTCTGCTCATCCAGCCCAGAGCCAAACAGTATATTGTCCTTCAGTGTAGCGTTCTGAATCCAAGCCTGCTGAGGCACGTATGCCACAGATCCCTGACAGGACAAGAACAGGACAGACCAGTGCAGGACCATACAGAGAAGGAACATACAGACTTTAAAGTATAGAGCCTTATTAATACATAATCCACTATGACGAGATCACCGTTCAATTTGTAACTGAAGTGTAACTTGTTCATGTACTGAAAATGTGGTTCAGAAGGTCAATTGACTAAAATAACTTTTAAAGTATTTACATATACCTGCATGCATGTATATGCATATAATTAATTATAGACTAACAGCAGTCTACAGACTCCAGCAGTCCACAGACTCCAGCAGTCTATAGCTATTCCTTCATCACTCTGATTACCTTGACGTTGATGGACCCTGAGAGGCTGTGCATTTCCCCCAGCAGAGCAGAGATGAGAGAGGACTTGCCTGATCCCACCGCTCCCACCACCGCCACCAGACGACCCGGATTAACGTCCAGCGACACACTGAAGGAAAACACACAAGCACAAAAGATAATAAGCCTAATACACACCCTAATACACACCCTCATGGCGCACACTAACACACACATCTGAAGGCATGCATAAACACATTCTCATTGTGATTAGGTCAGCTCTAATTGAACGTTGTCCGTTTTACTAATCAAATATTCACATATTATTTATACAGTATACACACATCAACCCTGAGGTGAAATTACAGCTGTTCCACCCCACATATTTCCTATCGTGCTTCTTCTATTGTGATATGTGAATGAATGCGGCACAAACAATAGCTGTGATGGAGGAGCGAAGCCCTCTGATTGAAGGACATCTGAACACCATGTGAACACCGAAAACCAGCCAGCTAAACAGCTCTTAACAGGCAATCATACCATCTAATGGTACCTGGAAATGGGAACTAGATGACTTAATTGCATACGTGCAGACGAAAACAACTTTTCACATGCTGAGGCTTAGTAAATGCTGGAGGAGACATGAACCATAGGCCTCAGCTGCAAGTTTAACACTTTGATGTTGTGTGTTGATAGCCAGGTAAATACACGTTGGAACAACTGCACACAGACCTTTGCCACAAATGCACCTGGGAGGATGAGGTCGTTTATCATGCCGGTGTCATAAAATCTGAATCACTGAAATGTCAGTCAGCTATAGATGGCGCACATCACAGGAAGTAAGCAGTTATGACGGCTGGCCCGTACGTCACAGGAAGTAAGCAGTTATTACGGCTGGCCCGTACGTCACAGGAAGTAAGCAGTTATTACGGCTGGCCCATGTTCTCTTGCTCTCTGCGTCTGAAGGGCACTCAGTGAAGGGTAGAAGTTGGGTAGTGATGGGTAGTGATGGGTAGTGATGGGTAGTGATGGGTAGTGTTGGGTAGTGATGGGTAGTGTTGGGTAGTGATGGGTAGTGATGGGTAGTGTTGGGTAGTGATGGGTAGTGTTGGGTAGTGATGGGTAGTGTTGGGTAGTGATGGGTAGTGATGGGTAGTGTTGGGTAGTGATGGGTAGTGATGGGTAGTGATGGGTAGTGTTGGGTAGTGTTGGGTAGTGATGGGTAGTGATGGGTAGTGATGGGTAGTGATGGGTAGTGTTGGGTAGTGATGGGTAGTGTTGGGTAGTGATGGGTAGTGTTGGGTAGTGTTAGTGTTGGGTAGTGTTGGGTAGTGATGGGTAGTGATGGGTACTGTTGGGTAGTGATGGGTAGTGATGGGTAGGAACTCACTTTGTCAGTGCTGGCTCGTTGTCTCCGCCCCAAGTGAAAGTGCCGTTACGTACACTCACTGCTGTGCCTAGTCAACGAGAAGGAAAATCTCCACTTTAAACCCACATCTACAGTAAGCCTAGTTGACTACGTACGTCTCAATAGGCTATTTCAAATGTTAGCTGCTTTGATGAACAAACTTAAATCAGAAACCCAGCAAGGAATGTTATTCTGAGTGAATGTTATTTCTAAAAACTTGATGTGTGCAGGAGTTAGTTCCATGAATAAAGGTACTGGTGAGACCTTCTGAACATTCATCTGAACTGTGCAGCAAGACCCTGGACTTACTGTAGCTGTCATCATGCTGGACTGTCATGGTGTCCAGGTCTTCACCACCAAGAAACTTCTCCAGTCGTTTCTTAGATACAATCGTCTACACAAACAGAGCAACGGGGAGGAATTGACTGCATGAAACATGTAATGAAACATGAAATATACATGAAAGATATATATATATATATATATATATATATATATATATATATATATAAAATGTTTAATATAATAAATCATGAATCACTTTGCATGAATGTGGTCAGGTGTAGCTGACCTCAAAGTAATGCTGTGTGGCCTCAAACATCCTCAAATGAGCTTGAGAGAGTATGTGTGTGTGTGTGTGTGTGTGGAGGGGGGGTGGCTTGGATGGGAGGGTGTGTGTGTGTTAAATACTTGAACCATAGAGGAGATCAACATCGGGAGCATAGCAAGTGGAAAACGCAGGAGGTTGAAGAGAGAGATGGATGTGAAAGCTTTCTCCGCGTTCAAGACGTTGTCTGGACTGACGGACACAAATACGGCGAAGGTAGCCAAGGAGACCTAGAGGAAGATTGTCTTTCATAATAAGTACAGTGTCCCATTTAGAATAGCCTCAAAAATCATTAAGCAATTCTGCATTATTACATTATTATGTTCAGTGTGAGCCTATTATGAAATGTGCTTTAACATTACATTACAAGAGCCCCGAACACTGAATGATAAAAGAAGAAACCCTTGAAGGTGCAATTTGCTATGTACTCCTTTGAAGATAAATATGGTTTTACGAACACACCTACTAAACCAGATAATAGCTTTATAACAGGGGTTGCTCTATTCTGGAACAATACTATTCTTCAATGCAGTTCCAGGTAGAACGATGCATTAAACTCAGCAATAATCACTGAGGTCACATCCTCAGTCCTGGTACTTCCACCTGTGTCACAACTTAAACGACTTCTTCTTATGTCACAACTACTGCTCTGTGTCAGTGAATCATTTATTTTACTAGCCAACGCATGGTGGATATAAATGAATACGCATTGGACATGCACTGAAATTACAGATGTTAAACATACGTTATCAGAAGCACATTAGGTGTACAGTTAGTGTACAGTATGTCATTTAGCGTGCAGTCTGCTTCTAATCACAGGGCCACAGTTAGATGCCTATTGTGCACAGCCAAGCGCTCTGAACCCAGCGGTGACGCTGACACCTGTGTAAAGTTCCAGCAGGTGCCCTACAACGCCAGTGTCACCGGTTGTCCACGTTTTTTTTACCTCCATGTGTTCTTTTGTTTGTTTGTTTGTTTGTTTTCTTTCCCGCCATATCAGGAGAGACCGCGAAGAACAGGAAAAAAAAAAACAAGAAACAAACATAAAGCGATTATTCTCTCGCTCAGGAGAACAGGCACCCACCAGAGCCGGCGCACAGGCGAAGATGAAGGTGGAGACGGACGACAGGTAGGCGAACTTCCTCATCACCTTCAGCTCCTGCTCTCTGATGTCCTGGAGCTGAGCCTCGAACGAAGGTTCCCAGGCGTACAGCTTCAGGATCTGAGGGGAGGTAGAACAGGGCAGCGGAGCGGAAGGGGAGGGGGGGGGGGGGGGGGGGTGTAAACAGAACGAGTTGAGAAAGCAAGAAGAAAGAGCCGTAATGCTTAGTTAGTTCAGTCACAGCCGCGGGTTGGCTCGGCCACTTCAAAAGTAGCTGCCTCGGTGGGAAAATATGCATGCTGGATCTCAAGCAGAGAAAATAGGTCAATAAAACGCTTTGTGTGATGTCACTGCAGCCCTTGACCGCACAGAAGTCCGCGCGTTAGTTTGTATGTCAGACAGAGAGGCGTGTACGCAAGGCGTGTAAACAACGTACGTGAGCTTCTCGTTTGAACAGGTCCGAAGAAAAGGATGTGTGTGTGTGTGTGTGTTCGTTAGGCTTTAATGGAGTGACATGACTCACTTTTGGAAAGAGGTTTGGGGGGGGCTCACCTTGATGCCATTCAAGATTTCATTCATGATTTTCATACGCTTGTCTTTCAACTTCATGTTTTTCATCTGGAGGAAGGATAATGATACATGGCATGGTGGGTAAGGAACAAATGAAAGATTACATTAGTTAGTTGCGTAAAGTTCATGTCTGCCTAGATAGAAATGTATCGCGCAGTAAGTAGGAAGGTGACAGAGACATAAAATTAGATGCTTGGCTTTCACACCAATCAATCGAGCGTCACTGTTATATTCTAGGACATTGTCCTACTATAAGACAACGCACCGCAGTTCATCCAGTAATGGAACCATCGCAAATTACATGTTGAGTTACTTCTACATGCATGCATGTGAAATTCACCATGTTTCTCAAATGAGGTGGTATGCTCTGGATAACAAATGGAAACTATTTTTTTTTCTGTACTTGTCCGCCATACTTCTTGACATCACTGAGGTAGAGCCTTCTCCTTTAGCCATTCTAACCATGAATGTATTTTTATGTGCATTTCGGTCAATTGAAACATGTTTTTTTCTGTTCTTGAGGATTACTGTTTTGTTCTAAAGCTCGAGGCCGTTCCCATTTTGCTTAATCTCTTGATTATTGTACCTCTGCGGCCTCAAAATGGCTGTGCTTTCGATATGGTTCACCTGGTGTGGATACCTGCATCCTCACACAGACATTCAAATCCTACGTGCCACAGTACAAATCCAAAACAATAAAATATGTCTTTCCAGTGACATATGGCATGTTGCACTGTGTTTTGGTGGGCAGATGCCAAATGGAAAGGATAATAAATACACACGTACCTGTAGGGCCTTTGACTTTGTTGCCAGTAGTCCATTAATGGGGACCATGAGCACCATGACCAGCAAGCCGGCCAGGACTGCAGGGCCCAGTTCAATCCACAGGAACACTATGGAGAGGATAATCTGAAGTGGGCATGACCACAAAAGGTGGATGAAGTTCGTGACATCATTGAAGCGCTGAGCATCGGCTGACATCAGATTCACGGTCTCTCCTACGGTGGATTCTTTCCGAGCATCGTTGGACACAACCAAAGCCTGAAGGAGACGACATCACAAAACGTCAGTGCAACACGTTCCAGCAAGACATGACAGCACAAAATTCACAATTCAAAGAAGAAAAACATCAAGACTATTCTGCTCTAGCGCCCAGTTAGAGGAATACAATTAATTTGGTCCCTTACTGTCTAATGGCAACTGAAGACACATCTCTTTGAAAAGCTCTTTAACCTAATTGTGCACTTTTTTTTATAACTGCACATGACCTGATTAGTCATAGAACTCAAATTGTCTTGTATAGCATTTTCAGTCTTGTATTTGTCCTAACCAAGGACACTTTTCTGAGTAGAGAACTAAAACACTTTCCTAAACCTCCCTGGGGAAGAGAACAATTGCTAAATGCTCTCTCATGCTCTGTCATGGCATTGTAAGCATGACAGAGCAACTTGCCAGTAACTTATCTACAAACTTATGGTGTTTGGTTGGGTCAGGTGAAAAGTTTTGAATTGATAACTTGAGTGTGAACTCAGCAAACTGAATAAGAATTTAAACTAAGGGAATTGGAATTAAAATTGAGCATTTGATGTAATGTAGAACCATCTACACATCAAGAAACCATCATTCGAATTCAATGAATTTGAACAGTTGCTCGTAATTCAGTAATAAAAACACCATAGACTTGTTGACAGTTAAAGACAGTAACACTTACAGGCTCAGTAAAGCAAAAAGGACATATGTACCTTCTTGTACACTGCTGCCATGATGCCAGTACGTACTTTCATACCCAGCACAAAGCATCGATGGAAATACTGCTGGAGGAACATAGACTGTAGAATTGCCACGAATAAGAGCAGCACTGCATAGAGATACCCCTGCCACTCATAAATGGATTTGTCCTGAGTGAAGGATATCATGACCCTGGGACAAACCAAACAACATATCAAGGTGAAATTACTGGAACTTCAAAAATTAACCTGTTGTAATGAGTAATGCTAGATACAGAATAGATAATCGAACCATATGTGTTGAATGGCAATTCAAGCTTTAGAATACAGTAAAACCAACAACGAACAATAACTCACTTGAGCAGCTGTGGACTCGCAAAGGCAAGAAGGTCATGGATGAGTTTAAAAACAGCAGACTCTACGAGGAGCCACTGAAATGTTTTCGCGACGGTTGGCACCAGCCAGGAGTTGGGATAGTTTGAGTCATCATCCTTCTTTTTGTCTTTTTTCTTCTTCTTCTTCTTCTGGGCCTTTTCTCCTGTCTCCTCCTAATTGCGGAAATAAGATGGCAGTAAAGTGAAGCCCCCATACAATTCAGATAAAGCATCATCACACCACCACACAGAGCAGGTGACTCTGAGGGTGTTAACAACCAAACTGGTTTACCTTATTATTGTTAAGCTACATATTTTAGTTTCAATGGTGTATGTATGTTGACTCTTCGTGAACTCATTTAAGGGCTAGCTAGAAAATGCATGTCTAACACTGTTTTTACAGTGCCATGGAATTGCATAAGGATTCATAAAAATCTTATAGACAGTCAAATGGAACTCACTTTAGTTTAAAGGCTAGAGATATTCTTATGTCATCATAGTGTCATGGCACTGCATAAAAACTTATTAAAATATTATAAAGATCAAAAGAAACGCATTTTGAATTATCATGGCAATGTAAAAGGATTCATAAAAGTCTTATAAACAAACCAAACTGAACTCATAAAATGGCCAAATGAAAGTGGCATCATTTTAAATGATCATTTAGGCATCATTTAGCCTTCTTAGCCCTTCAGTAAAATGTTGCCCAAGTTTCAATATAGGCTACAAATACCAGTTTCTGTACAGTATTATGATGCGCTAAATAATTAATTCTAGCTTTAATAGATTGTTTTTGCCTGGAAATATGGAAATATGCTTCAAGTAAAATTCGGTGAGGAAATTGAAGCCTTGGAAAAGGCATTTTAGACACAGCCAAGACTAGGACATTTTATAAGAAACAAGCTTGGAATTTGGACATTGTTGAGGTATTTCAAGAACACTACAAGACATTTTGTTTTATTTTCATACTGTCGCAGTTCCCTCACCATGACGAGGACATCCTGACTGATCCCCGTCGTCATGCCGTTCTGGTCAGGATCAGGCTTTGGTCTGGAGTTCTTGTTCTTCTCTTTCTGCTGTTTCTCCAGTCTACCACGAGCTTTTCTCAGCTCGCACCCCATGATCTCCTCAAACCCCTGGCTGATGTAATTGGTGGTGTCTTTCTCATTCAGCTCCCACATATCCTCCTGTACCAGGGGCCTCTTGTAACCACTGATGACCATCCTTAAGGGAACAGATTGAGCATGACATAGCATGTGATATTGGCAGTCTTGCAGGCCAATAAATATTTGGGAAGAAGGAAACTGGGGGTGAATCATCACATCACCACTGTTTTGGGCAATAGATGCTGACCATAGTCTACCTTCAACTCTGAAAATGGTCTGTGAGTGCAAAATTAGGTAGAGTTGCTCATTAGCACTTAATGCGAAGAATATGGATTCTTTATTGAAACACATTTATTCAGGGGCTTTGTTGAGACAGAAAAGAGTAAGAGGTTTAGTTAACCTAACAAGCAGTGAGATCCAAGCAATAAGCAGACTTGGTTCCCATTAGAGGTTATTAGTACAATGCCACAATAATGAAGTAACAGTATATTGTGCTTCTGTTAGATGACACCACTGTCATATGAATTAAAATCATGTCCCTTCTTCTAGCAGTCCATGCTATTAATGACCCATTTTTTCTTCAGCATTCTGCATTATTATTATTATTATTATTTTAAACATGATTCTTTCCCCATGTGAATAAGCAAAACCTAATGGGGTCCCCAGATCATCTTTTCTTGTGATAGCATAACAGGTTATGAAATAGTATAGATATAGAAAAAAAGTTTGACACAATAAATCAATAAAAACAACAGAAAACTTACCGATTAAACCAGTTAAATGTTATTCTGCTGATAAATGCAGCGCCAGCCTCAGGGTTCTGCAGAGGTGTGAAAACAAAAATGAGAGTTTAGGGACAAAAGAAAAAACAAAATACTGCCTGATTTATACCTCTTATCAAATTATACATTGACTATGTTTTTTTTTTTTTACCTTTTCGGCCACCTTCTTGAGATCAAGTGGAACATCAGCTATGGCGGACAGGACCAAAGCAACCATCTGCAGCCCAAAGGTTATGTAGAAGAGACAGAACCTGGGCAGATCTGATATCTCTCCCTAAGAAGAAGGACACAAACTTTCAAACATAAAAACATAGCATAAGTGTAGCAAGTTGACCGAGGCAGCAGTAGCAGAAAGATCACGAAGACAGACTTCCAAGAAGCAGCGTCCAGCGCAGCATTTATTTAAACTTTTTTCTTTTTTTTCCGTTTTAGAGATGCAAATAATTACAGTGCATAATTGGAAATAACAAACAAAAAACAAAACTGTACAAAACAGAAAAGAAAGTTGCCTTAATAGGCCAGCTAGAGAACCAAACTATTTCACTGGGCCTAGCCAGCTCCAGTGCATCTTGCTTCTACCAGCTCCTATCTAAATAAAAAAATGTTTTCAAATATATAACCCCCCCTTCTCTATTACTGGGCTGACTGGTTCAGTTGCCTCTGTTTGGGAGAGTCCACTTGCTGCTACAAGTAAGTATTTTTATTGCTAGATTCCTAGGGTGAATTAAATAAATGCAAATTTATGTATCTTTTCATGTGTTATTTTACTATCATGTGTTATGTTACCGAGCAGGAAAAATACCCTTTCAATTATACAAATACAACAACAAACATTTACCAAACACAAACAACACAGGCATTGCAAACAGGAAGAGAATTTAACAGAAAAGATGTTTTTG
The DNA here is from genome assembly GCA_020368025.1 of Brachyhypopomus occidentalis. NCBI lineage: Eukaryota > Metazoa > Chordata > Actinopteri > Gymnotiformes > Hypopomidae > Brachyhypopomus > Brachyhypopomus occidentalis. Next base: position 1,006,508 of record JAGXOD010000054.1, read on the forward strand.
CCGGCAAGTCTGTATTCTATTCCCCATTTACACTCCTGAATTTCCTGACAATAAGCATTAGAGATGTGCCACTGCGTGTTAAGCTTCGGTACCTTCTCTAATGCTTCTCTCAGTATGGTCTGGAAGGGGAAGATCTCACAGATGACCTTTAGCATCCAGAAAAGACAGAGGCTTCCAGAGTCGACTTGTTCCCTGCGTCTCACAGCCTCCTGGAGCACCAGCACCAGGATCTGCGAACAAATTGCAAACATAGCCAACTCATGAGATGCAGTCATCTTTTTCATGTTTGGAGAAGTCAGTCACGGCTGGTTATTCATTTACCCAAGACACTGCAAACAGCACAGGATTAGCATAAAGCACTGCAGGATGTTTCTTAGCCGATGAGTCACTTGATGGCCCGTAATCTTCGGCAAGAGTGAGCGCGAGTCCAGCGATGGCTGTAAGGAACAAAAGTCCTGCCAGAACCTGACAGGAAAATGAGACCCGATCAGTTCATTTCCCAGAAACTTCATTATTAGCATTACAATGAAAACCTGAGCATTCAATTCAAGCTTGAGGCTTGCTGGATTTATGAGAGATAGCTAGGTTATTTGTGCAGACATGTGTATGGCTTCCCATCTTCTGGTTGACTAAATAATTTGGTCACATGGTTTCACAAATTCTAATTGGAGTTTGAGGCCATCTGTCCTGTCTAATTGCGCAAATAAAATTCACATAATCAGATTAATTCAAATAAGTGACAGTTCTAACTGGTGTACCTGCTTGCAGATGTAGAGCTTAGAGAGAGGGGTTCTGGGAGGTGCTCTCCTGAAGAGATTGGCCAGGTGCCAGGGGGAACAGATCCACAGGAAACCCAGCGGCACCCACACCAGCACTGTTCTCTCCACACACACCGGCAAATCCGGATCCGGACGATCCAGGAAAGAGGCATTCTGAAAAGCATGCACGCAACACCCATTTAATTAGGCATGAAATGGTAAAGTACATGACACAATAAGAATCCTGGCGAGGTGCCTAATTAATTTCTTAATGATTTACAACATCATCCAATGATGTTCTAGAAAAAATCTACCTTTTGCGGCGGCACAGTGTACTGTGATTGTATACTGAGAGATCATAGCATATAATGCCCATGGTACAAAGGTAGAGAAGGGAAGAAAAAATGCCTTGTCATGATTGCTAACACAGCATGGATCCAACACACAAGGGAAACACTCAAGTCATAACATCTTGCAAACTCATTTTAATAGAGGGCATTATTCTGTGCTGTAATGATTAACGATGTAACTTCCATTCACTTATTGATATATATATATATATATATATATATATATATATATATATACCACTAACCCTAAGCCTTTCTCTTCTTTGCGGTTCATTAGTAAATGAAACATCAAATAAAGTCTAGTTAGGTAAGTCAAGGGTTAGTTCTCACTCTTCAAAAGTAGTACAGAGTCAAAACTTACCCAAAACACGGAGCCGCAATACTCGTCTAGGGCCATGTTCTTTCTTGCTGGCTCACCCCAGATTAAAAGCACAAACGTGGATTATAATATGTGTCCCAACTCCGTGACACAATAACGAACATGCAGTGGTCCTGATTCCCACTCCCTCTCTGCCATAAATGTTAGTAAGAATGATTCCTCAGTGCAGCTCCAGAAGATACAGACCCGGGTGACTTCAGACCAGTTAATACTTAACTATAGTCTTCTGTCCACTCTCTGTCGCTTCAATAAGAGTAGAGGTTCATGCAGAATTCCTCTCTGGAAGTTTAAAAAGAGAGCAAGAAGGATTAGGTCCTGGATGAAACTCCAAACCGGTGTTCTGTTGAAACGTCTGCTCCAGTTCTGAGGAAAGACTCAGACATGGGCAATACTTTTACTGTGGAGGAACATCCCATGGGACATGGTTTGCCTTCGCAGCCTATTGGTTTAAAGTGCAGAAACATGCTTGCGTGCAAGCATGACAGGACGGGGGTGGGAAGAGAGACAGAGAGAAAAAATTTGAGAGAGAGAGAGAGGGACATGGGGAGAAAGGGAGAGAGAGAGTGAGTGTTTATAATTTACTTCCTTTTGCCATGTGTACTGCAAGCCATTACAACAATAAGGGGTTTGGGTGGGGGCTTCTATCATTACCCAAACACAACAGTACACATTTCCTGCTGCCTCCTGCTTCAGAAGAGGTTGGTCTTTCCACATGCAAGTCATGTCCGATGATTGTGAAGGAATTTACCTTCTGAGCATAAAGGGGATTTTTAAAAGGTGCCTAAAAGAACAAGGTTTCTATTTAAAAGAAATAAATTAACAGAAGAGTCTTCCTCTGGCATTCCCGAACATGGTGCTGTTTAAAAATATTCATGTAAACAAAAGCCAACAACAATGTTTTTTTTAGTGAATGCTCATAGTAGTGATGTTGTGCTTTAATAGCAGGGTCACACAGTTAGGTCACATGGTTAAGACAACCACTGAAGACAACTGTGAGAGCACTAGTGTAAATGTAAACATTCACCGGCAGTATTCGTCCCCATCTATGACCTCGGACAAGTATGTGTGTTTCTCTTCTGTTCACTATTTCTGTGGTATGTGGATTAGGGGCACATGCAGCACAGATGCCTAGCCATGTGCTCCTCTGTAGCGCACAGGTAGAACAGGTGTGAAAAGGCATGATGGGATATGAAGTGCAGATCTGACCAAGGGCAACATCATCCCCTCTTTCCGAAGACACTCGCGTCCCTGCTCACGAACACCTTGTCAGGTGGCAGTCACATGCTGAGCACACACTGACTGCACTTTACGGAGATCTTCATGGCCCTCAAGTGAATCCACCATACACACGATGTCTGTGAGTGAGTAATGATGTAGCCGTATAATATGTACAGCAATACCTTAAGCCATATACTAAATTATGACATATTAGAGCAGTGTTTATTTTAATGTTAAATAATGATATGACCAATTCAATGAAACACAAGTGTCATAAATAATATGACATTTACAAATGAGACGGTACTTAGCAGTCTCATTGATTAGCAGTATTGTGTTAACAATGAACAAAACTAAATATGAAATTTTGATCTCTTCTGACGTTGCTTTGCCAATGACTCCCAACACTTTAACTCAGTTACATCCATCCTAGTTGCATCTATCCATATCTGTACAGCCTGGGTAGAACTATAACCAGTACTGACAACACAATGGAAACTGTGTGGAATCACTTGAAGAATAGAAATATCAAAAAGCAGATATAAGCAGCATAAAAGAATTTACCATTGAACGTCCTGTCCTGGTAAGCAGCCTTAAATAAATCTTAATGTTATTATTTTCTTGTCAACGCTGTTTATATTTCTTCCAAAGACAGTTTTCTCTTCTAGGAGAATTGAATCATAATCATAAGCGCACGTGAGCGAAGCAGTTGCTTTCACAAGGTAACGGGTGTGGAGGATCAATGACTGCAGAGGTAACCTTCTGCCTACTAACGGTGTGTGTGCGTTTAATCATTACATCAGTCCCTGTAATATCATATGACCTGTGAGATACTGACGAACCAAGGACATAACAGACAGATGATAACACCATTACACAATCTTCTTCTGGCTTGTCTCTGTGCCAACATATGAGGTAAATATTTGAAGGAGTTATTAGGCTTAGTATATTAAGTGAAATCATTTGCCTTTTAGGGAAATGTGGAGATGTTCAGTTAGCATGGAGATCGCAGCTACCGTATGGGCATTCTGCCCAGTTGCTGGCTGAACAGTAACATTGCGGATCAATGGAATTAGTAGAGCAAGGACAAATGACAATCAGACGAGCAGAGTCGGAAACCCCCTTACTGTCACATTTGTTTAGGTCCACATTGCCAAGATGCTAGGCTAGATCAAAGTTGATACGATTTGAAGGTTAAGATAGGTGACGAATATATCGAACCAAATTAAATTAGTACAAGGAACCAAATGAAATTAATGTGGCATTTGGTGTGGCAAAGATGAATTAGAAGTATATTGCCCGAAATCTAAAGCTTGTAAATGATTGCAGACAATGGGCAGCATAGTCCATAATGGTATTCTCTCTAAAGTTGCATATTACTCAACAAAATATAGTCTAAGAAATGGACTTTGTGACGAAGTAGGAGAAAAGAAAAAGGGAATAGTAACATTAAACTTATCTCCGTAGTCTCCCGGCCAAAAGCACAAAGGACGACTTCATGCGGGGTAACAAAAGGGTGTTAATGTGTTTTTACCACCACGCACCTTTACTTCGTCTACCGGACAGCTCAGACTAGCACGCAGGCTACAACCAAAAACGTCTCAGCCGCAAGCGCTTCACTCTCTCTCTCTCTGCGCAGGCGCAGCACATTCTGCTAGAAACCGTTACAACTTTTTAAGACACATTAGAAATGTCAACTCACTATAAAATTTGAGAAGTTGTAGTGCTCTAAGCAACATTATCTATCCTGTATAATACAAATTAAATTTTGCAACATTTGAAATACATGTAAACAGTAAAACCCAGTTGCTGGGGTTGGGCCACATGTTTAGGTGTTAACAGTCACATTTATTCAAGTAGCTTTGGGTAAAAGCATTTGACAAATGCTATGAATGCAATGTAAAACTTAATATAATTAAACTTACATTAATTATTTAATATATAATTAAAGAAACACCAGACACCAGAATCCAGACACAAGGACACACCCGAAGGGAGGAGTCAGGGGCTGTACCGTGACACACTGCATCATGGGAGTTGCCATCTTGCACCTTTCTACTCACCCATTTGCCCAATGCCCAAGTCCACACCACAATATATTGTACTAACATTTAAATAATTTAACCCACATTGAGAATATTTTGTTTTTCAGTCTTAAGTGTCAGATATTCCAAAAAACATCTGGATATATAATATAAATATAACTGGATATTCAGATGCAGACCTTTTAACACTTACCCTACTGTGCATAACACAGCAACGCTATAATTGCTTGGCAACTGTTGGTGATATTCCTTCACATTGATTATAATCAGTGACAAAATCTAGCCTGCATTTCTCTTGGTCCAGAATAATATAGAATACAGTCAGGAGACAGCATTGAGCTTCAGACAGCTTCAGATTCTCAATGTTTATTTGTGTGAGTGGGGTATCTTTAGAGCATGTGCACTAGCATACAAATAATAGTCTAACATTAGCTAGTCTAACTGCACAGGAGAGAGATCAGACTTATTAGAGAGAGAGAGAGAGGAGCTTTGTATAGGGCTTGGGGATGTGAGGCACAGAGGTCATATTGAACCATAGAACAGGGTTACAGCAGCCAAACTATAGAAGCGCTTCACAAAAATCTTAAGCGCTTAGTATATCTGTCAAAACACAATCAGAAAAAACTGAACCAAACAAGGATATAGGATTTAAGAAAGGTGTATGATCGACTCAAGTGTCCTCTCTGGTCTGGAGAATGACATAATTTGCATGGTTTGTATACATGTGCTAGCCTTGTGATGAAGATTGAGTGTAAGGACTCAAACCAGTAGCAGAAGCACATACAGGCAAAACAGCAGAATTTAATATGTACCAAGCCTACGTTTGCGCTCACTGAATCAGTGGGTAACTGTCCATAATGTGACATGATGATAATGTGAAATGATGATAAAGAAAAGTGCAGCAGTTAAAAGCGAATGCCGCACATTTGGATAAGAACTGATTCGTTCGAGCCTTCGAATGGCCCGGCTGGCCGCAGAACGAGACTCTCACAGTGCAGTCATTCCAGCGGTGCTGATCCCGGCCTCCCGCGCCAGAGCAAAGAAATGCTTCTGCTTCTGTAACAGTGTGGCCGGAGAATCAAACTCGACTATTTTCCCACCGTCCAGGACCATTACTCTGAAGAACAGGGGGAAGGCTTTTAAAATCTCTTCACCATTTCAGCATATTATGAACTTAAGAGTGTCACGGTAGTAGGGCAGGGAGGGCCGCCAGAGGGCGCCTACACGAGCCCGTGTATTCACACGCACTCCCATTGCACGTGGGCACTCCCCTCCTTATTCTAAACCACTCCCCAGGTCCCAATCACCGGAATATTGAGCACCTGTATTATCTCAACTCCTCCTACTTAAACCCACAGGTTCGGTCGTCCGGTGCTGCACATTCCAGGAGCCTGTCGGACCGTCTGCATCTTCGAAAAGCCTACTTCCTGCATATCTACGCAGCACCGAACCACCTTAGTGGAATAGGCGCCTTATTCTTTTGTGTTCTCCTTATGCTATATAGCCTGAGTATTTCAGTTTGTTACCAAGCCTGAGATGGATAATAAAGGACTTGCAAATCAAACTACGCCCCGCTGCTCACCTCAACCCGTTACAGAATGTGCAGCCTGGTGCAGCAGGGGAGGTAGTCAGCCTTCGCGTTGGATGTCCTCAACGCCCAAGGAGTGCTACTGGAGCAACAACAAAGAGAGTTGGGTGAGCTAAGGTCAGTTATGCAGGCATTAACCACGAGTGTGCAGACTCTCTCCGTGCAGGCTACTACCTCTCCGCCCAGCCGAGTGGAGGGTGTTCGTTTACCTCTTGCGCCCCCGAGCGTACGGAGGTATACCCGAGGAGTGTGAGGGCTTCTTGGCGCAGTGCGGATTATACTTCACCTACCAGGCCGAACTATCCGAGGCCGCCAAGGTCGCCTACATCCTATCGAGGCTAAGAGACAAAGCCTTGAGATGGGGCGCAGCTCTCATGACGGGAGACTCCCGTTATTACGTGACCTGGAACTGTTCAAGGAGGAGTTCAGGTCTGTATTCCACCATCCCCGACAGGGTCGCGCCTGCGGGATAAGTTTGTTGGGGATGCGACAGGGAACCCAAGCGGTTGCCGATTACGCCCTGGAATTCAGGACGCAAGCCGCTGGTTCAGGATGGAACGAGGCGGCCCTCATAGACGTTTTTGTGGCCAGTCTAAAGCCCGATTTAAGGGCTGAGCTGGCGTGTCGCCAGGAGGATGAATCATTGAACGGGTTGATCCGTTTTAGCTATCACGCACGACCGGCTTCTAGAGGAAAGAGGAACCCGGCCACACATGACGAGACCGAGGGCGCCGCCGAAAGAGGTCTGGAGAAGGAGAGGACCCCCCCGGCCCGAGAAAAGAGGGGACGGAGCCGATGGAGCTGGGATCAGTCGATTCGGCGCATACAGGTGGCTCCCTCTCACAAGAGGAGAAAGCCCGGGTGAGTAGCTCCCTGGTTGCAAAATTACCGCGCTGGACGTAACAGTGACTCACCAGTGTATTTCTCTGGGGGTGTCTGCCCTAGTGGACTCGGGAGCTTCCGGGAATCTGATGAGCGCATCGCTGGCTCGACGGATGAAGCTGCCGCTTCGAAGACTGGAGCAGCCACGCAGAGTGTATGCACTGGACGGCCGGCCTGTGGGTGGCGGTATCCTAAGTCACCACACTCCCTCCCTCACTGTCACTATCCAGGGTGTAGCACTGCCCATGGTTTTTTGCGTTTTACCCGACTTGAGACACGATCTCACTTTAGGTTTACCCTGGTTAACAGAGCACCAGCCACACATAAACTGGCGTCACGGCCAGTTGTATCAGTGGGGCGGTAACCCTGAAGGGTCCGCTAGCCACACCCCTACTTCTACAAGCCACCACGGTGGAGAGTCCTAGTGTGGAGAAACCCCAAGCGATCCCTCATCAATACCAGGACCTAGCGGAGGTGTTCAGCCGCACCAAGGCTACGCAGCTCCCTCCGCACCGCCCCTGGGATTGTCAAATAGATCTCAAGGTGGGGAGTAAACCCCCAAGAGGAGGCGTTTACCCGTTGTCACTGGAGGAAGATAAGGCCATGCAGCAGTATGTCAAAGAGGCATTAGCGCAGGGCTATATCGTCCCCTCCACTTCGCCAGCCTCAGCCAGCGTCTTCTTTGTCAAAAAGAAGGGACGGTGGTCTGAGGCCATGCGTCGACTACCGAGGACTCAATTCCCTCTTGGTGGGCTATGCCTATCCGCTGCCCCTGGTGCCTGCGGCACTAGAGCAGTTGAGAGAGGCAGTGGTCTTCACCAAATTAGATCTACGCAGCGCCTATAACCTCATCCGTATCCGTGAGGGGGATGAGTGGAAGACGGCGTTCAGCACCACTTCTGGACACTACGAGTACCGCGTTTTACCTTACGGTTTGGCGTCGGCGCCGTCAGTGTTTCAGGCGTTCATTAATGAAGTCCTCCGTGAGTATCTGGGTAGATGTGTCGTTGCGTACATCGACGACATCCTCATCTATTCACGCTCGGAGACTCAACATAGCCATGATGTGCGAGCCGTTCTCCGCACTCTCTTGCGCAATCAACTGTATTGCAAGCTTGAGAAGTGCGTGTTCCATCGGCGGGAAGTGAACTTCCTCGGTTATAACATCAAGCCGGGCTCCGTACACATGCAACCTGGCAAAGTGGAGGCGGTAACCGGATGGACTCGTCCGTACACACGGCGCGAGCTCCAGAGGTTTCTGGGCTTCGCAATTTCTATCGGCGGTTCATCCGCGCGTTTAGCACTGTCGCGAAGCCTCTCACTGACCTACTACGCGGTGGCATGAAGAAACTGGTCTGGACTGAGAAAGCTGAGAGAGCCTTTGAAAGTCTGAAGCAGGCTTTTGTCAATGCGCCTGTTCTTCACCAGCCGGATCCGACAAAGTCATTCGTCGTAGAGGTTGATGCCTCCAATGTGGGAGTGGGGGGGCAGTGCTTTCCCAGCGGCTGAAGAAAGGCTCTCCTCTCCGTCCTATCGCTTTCTTTTCCAGGAAACTTCCCCCGCGGAATGTAACTACGGTGTCGGTGACCGGGAACTTCTAGCCATGCGTCTAGCATTTGAGGAGTGGAGACACTGGTTAGAGGGTGCGAGACACCCTTTCCTCGTCATAACCGACCACAAGAACCTGGAGTACCTCCGTAGTACAAAGCGAATGAATGCCCGGCAGGCCCGCTGGTCGCTGTTCTTTTCTAGGTTTCGCTTTCAGGTAACCTACCGCCCGGAGAGAAGAACACCCGTGCCGATGCGCTATCACGTTCATTTCCGGCAGCGCAGAATCGACCAGCGAAGAGCCTGTACTCCCCCGAGTGTTTTCGTAGGAGCTATCAACTGGGAGATTGATCGGGTCATCGAGGCGGCTAACCCTCATCCTCACTGCCCTCGCGACAAAAGGTATGTGCCTCCAGCGCAGCGCACTGCATTAATACACTGGGCACATACCTCATTAGGCACCGGACATCCCGGAACCACCAAAACCTCGCAGCTCCTGGGGATACGCTACCGGGGATGCACGCAGAAGTTCTGCAATATGTCCGATCCTGCAACGAAATGCGGCGCAGCAAAGGTGCCTAGGGCCGCCGCCTTCTGGTAAGCTCCTCCCTTTACCCATACCTAAGGAACAACGGGCGCACATCTCTGTTGATTTCATAACCGATCTACCTGTCTCCGAGGGAAATAACACCATCCTTGTGATCGTAGACCGGTTTTCCAAGATGGTGCGGTTCCTGCCCCTGCCCGGTCTACCAACCGCCTGGGAGACTGCGGATCTGCTGTTCAGACACGTATTCCGTCAATTCGGCTTGCCGGAGGATATTGTGTCTGACAGGGGTCCGCAGTTTACATCGAGAGTCTGGCGTGAGTTCATGTCAAAACTGAGCGTCACTGTCAGTCTCACGTCAGGCTATCACCCCAGGCGAGCGGGCAGGTGGAACGGGTGAATCAGGAACTAGGGCGATTCCTGAGGGCTTACTGTAGTGAGCATCAAGAAGCGTGGTGTGCGCTGCTCCGTGGGCGAGTACGCACAGAATTCACTAGTCCAGACCAGTACAAGGACAACGCCATTTGAGTGCGTACTCGGTCGTCAACCCCCTTGTATCCCTGGGCGTGTCCACTTCCGACCAGCCTCTTATAGAGAACTGGTGTAAGAGGAGCGGCGTCTGGGAGGATACCCACCAACGCCTGCGGATAGCTGTAAAAAGACGTTTCCAGCAGAAGGCGGACCGTAGGATGTCCGAAGCGCCTGAATATAAGGTGGGAGACAAGGTGTGGGTCTCTACCAAGGACGGCAGGCTTGGAGCGCCAGGTAAGCTCGGGGACCGTTATGTTGGACCTTATGTGATTACTCAACGTGTCAATGAGGTGACGTATAAGGTCGGGTTACCTGGTGACAGAAGAGTGTCACGGGCGTTCCCGTCTCCGCCTTGAAGCCCCACAGAAGGGGACGCCTGGATGATCAGAAAGAGACGGGACCTCCCCCGCCGAGTATGCTGCCGGATGGTCCCGTGTACGACGACGTAAACTGCTTGATTCCAGGTACCGAGGGAAAGGACTGCAGTACCTCGTTGACTGGGAAGGCTATGGGCCCGAGGAGCGGTCGTGGGTACCGGCCTCCCAGGTCCTGGACCCCTCCCTTCTCGCCGCTTATCATCGCGAGTTCCCGGAGCGACCTGCTCAGCGCCGCCCGGGACGTCCCAGCGGCACGCGGCTGGAGGGATCCTTGGGGGGGGCTCTGTCACGGTAGTAGGGCAGGGAGGCCGCCAGAGGGGCGCCTACACGAGCCCGTGTATTCACACGCACTCCCATTGCACGTGGGCACTCCCCTCCTTATTCTAAACCACTCCCCAGGTCCCAATCACCGGAATATTGAGCACCTGTATTATCTCAACTCCTCCTACTTAAACCCACAGGTTCGGGTCGTCCGGTGCTGCACATTCCAGGAGCCTGTCGGACCGTCTGCATCTTCGAAAGCCTACTTCCTGCATATCTACGCAGCACCGAACCACCTTAGTGGAATAGACGCCTTATTCTTTTGTGTTCTCCTTATGCTATATAGCCTGAGTATTTCAGTTTGTTACCAAGCCTGAGATGGATAATAAAGGACTTGCAAATCAAACTACGCCTCCCGCTGCTCACCTCAACCCGTTACAAAGATTTTTGAAATAGTGCAGTGTCATGGGTGAGTAACCAGGCAACAAGGGTAGCTCAAGGGTATTTTTTTAATCATTGGAATAGAGGGAAAATGGTGTTTGAGAGGCTCTCGCCAAGCAAACAAGAAATAATTGTTGCTCTTCTGTTAGTTCTAATGACCCTAATGGCCCCGTCTCACCGTGAACTGTCCATGATGGTGTGGAGGCGGTGGGCGATGGTGAGCACGGTGCAGTGGGCAAACTCGCGCCGGATGGTGTCCTGGATCAGGCCGTCCGTCTCCAGGTCCACGGCGGCCGTGGCCTCATCCAGGATCAGGATCCTGGACTTGCGCAGCAGAGCTCTGGCCAGACAGAGCAGCTGCCTCTGACCCACACTGGGAAGGACGGGATACGGGGAATTCAAACATGGAAAGATGATAATGATAATGTTAATGAGATGATAATCTTAATGAGATGATAATGATAATGCTAATGAGATGATAATGTTAATGAGATGATAATGTTAATGAGATGACGACTGCAGCATGCATGGTTCTCTCTACATTGAGCCTAATGTGTGGCCTCATGCCCTTGAGAATGGCTTCCTGATTTCACTGTGTACACATAACCCAGTGTATGACTGTCTCTTCATTCTTGGCATCCCATCACTGCAAGTGTGAGACTTGAATCCTTCTTGCAAAAAGCTTATAATAAAACTAAAAAGACAAAATCTGACTTTTACTCCCTGATTTCTACAACACTTGCAGTTGCCTCTGAACCAAGCTCCATGCCGCACACTCCATTTTACAAACTTTATGGCTCTGTGAAGAGTACTCCAGTTACCCAGTAACTTTCACCCCGTTATGAACCTCTAAATGTGTGCAATTTTTTAGAGTTATCAACTAACACTGCTAATTTTCATATGTAAATGGAAGTCTAAGTGATAAAATGTAGTAGCTTTTTAAATTAATGTATGCACATCCTACAAAAACAAAGTAAGTGCACCTATAAAGTTAATTTAGCATAGCAAGTATTATAAATGTTTCTTACAATTATGGTTCTAATACCTCAGTTTTGGGTTCAGAAAGTTTTTGTTACTGCACATCAGTATCATGAATTCCAGTTTTGTCCAGTGGCATTATCAATATCAAATAATTAAATATTGCTCCTATACATAGACACATGTAGACAGAAAAACTGAATGTGAGCCATTTTTGTGGTCTGATTTTAGGGGGCATTTCTATAGGAGTGTAACGGGACGAGGTGAGCAGCGGGAGTCGTAGGTAGGTGGGAAAGTTCTTTATTCTCCATTTACTTGGAACAACAAAAAGACTCAGGCATATAGCAAATAAGAGATAAACCAAAATAGAAAAGGCGAAGATTCCACTCCTTAGGTCCGGTGCTGCCAACGGCAATGTAGGAAGACAGGCGTGACGATGCAGACGATCTCTCAGGCTCCTCGAATGTGCAGCACCGGACGACCGAACCTGTGGGCTTAAATAGGAGTGTGCCAAACAAAACAGGTGCTCAATATTCTGGTGATTGTGATGGTAGGATGGGTCTTGAGTGAGGAGGGGTGTGCCTACGTGCTGAGGAGGTGCGTCTAACTACTCGGGTTCGTGCAGGCGCCCTCTGGTGGCCTCCCTGCCCTGCTACCGTGACAAGGAGAGCCACTAATTATGGTAAATTCTATTGTTTCTGACTTTTCAAGCCACACGGCCTCTGAAATTACTGTCCATTTTGCATCAACAATATTTATGGAAAAGCCTTCATAAAAAAAAAACCTACTTGAATCATGTGACTGATTTGTGCTGTATTCATGGATAAGGGCCAGAGTTACTCAATTTATTGGACACAGCTGTCCCAACTTAGAAATGATTGTTAACCAATCTGTTCTGACAGCTGACATCCTTAATATTCCATTTGATTGCAAATGTGGCTTTCATAAATTAAACCAAATTGATGATCAAACTGAACTAAAACCATCAAAAGCCTTTCCTCATCACTTCTATTTTAGATTCACACAACAAATCTTATTACTTTTATATCATCCAAATATTTATGATTGTTTAATTAGATGAAACAATCAATAAATGGAGGAATAAACCATTTGTATCTTTTTTTTCCACCTGAGACCTATTGGCTTACTACTGTGACCCAGAATAAAGAAATTCAGGATAAGTCAGGTCTAATACTTGTCTATGGATTGATATCTCCTGCATGTCCACACTTGTTATAATTAACCATCTCCCAGCCGAAGTTGCAACATTTCATATGGTGATGCTCTTAACAGAGCAGCATTTAACATGTTCCTTAAATAATTTTATGAATCCATGTAAACTTTTGATTAGTGTCTTACACTGTCTTACAAACCACTGAAACAATATTGGTACAAACAGATGGTTGGATAACAGCTTCCCAACAAGTAAATCAGAGTGATTCCCACTTTCCGTAGACGATTTGAGCAAATACACAAATACACTTTCCTGCACATAATTTGCGTACTATTAATGCTCATTAGACTTGTGATCATGTTGTGCATACAAATACACGACTTATTTTGCTCAGCGAAATCACTGAATAATTGCTGTTATTATTTTGTACCTAAGACAAATCCCTGTACAGTTCTGACAAGAGCATGCATCAAAAGGAAGTATGGCGTTGGGTATTCACATTCTCAGGATTATGCTCCCAATGATGCATAAACAAACATTTAGGCTTCAAAAGGGGATTGTCATGTTGACACGCTTTGTTTTAAGTTGTTTAGAGACGTAAATAATCTCCTCCCATCCTTAGAATAAAACCTTAATCAGAATGTAGTTTAGAACTGAGGCATTAGAAAGTTACAGCTTATGATGGAAGTGCAACAATTGGTGTATTATCTTTACAGCTAGAATATGCACATGCATATATAAATATGATCAAATCAGAATCACTTGATTTAAAATACAGTAACCATTGTCAACACTTAAATGCGAATGAGATCACAATATAATAGATCAAAAGCCTAGCCAATGGAATTAAGGCATGGCAAACCAACCTGAGATTCTCTCCCCCTTCTGACACCTCATGGTGAAGCCCTGCTGCCAGACTCCCTACGTAGTCCTTCAGATGAGCCAGCTCAAGAACCTTCCAGACCTCCTCATCACTAAACTTCTCGAACGGGTCCAAATTCATGCGTAGAGTCCCAGAGAACAGCACCGGATCCTACCAAACGATTCAGTACAACACAATTTAACAGTTTAAATAATATTTTTTGGAGAAGTCATTATAACTGCTTTATATGTATGAATAATGGTGATTTATAGGACAATAGAGAAGAGTGAGGAACTCAAAAGGGAACCTCATTCTCCTCTGGGAACCAATAGGTGACAGCAAAGACACTGAGATATGATATGAGAGAGGAGTTCGGTATATGGTGGTTGAATCAATCTTGACAGAAAAGATAAACTTCCAGCAGAAGTTTTGGTTGATGTTTATAATATATATACATATTAAGTATTGATGCTGGTCGTGATGGTTTCTTCTGTGTAAAGGGTCTTGTACTGCAGTTTTGTACTGCAGGTACTTCGAAGGAGAACAGGAGTTACAGAACATCATAGAATCACCTGAGGAATGATGGTCAGTCTGCGTCTCAGGTCATGGAGGCCCAAGCTGGCGATGTCCACGCCATCTATGAGGATTCGCCCCTCGGACGCCTCAATAATGCGGAACAGACAGTTGGTCAGACTGGACTTTCCCGCGCCGGTGCGACCCACGATGCCGATCTGCAACACGGGATTGAGCAGTGACACAAACCTGAAAATAATCTCATGAAATAATCATCTCATGTACAAGACATAAAAGATGAACAAATTGCACTTTTTTTACGACAAGATTGCACATCGTTTTCTTTTCAGAGACAATATGCTTTTCGCTTCTGCCAGTTTCTTCACAGCTGTGTGATAGCACCACGTCACACTCAGAGACAGACACTGCAGCTACAAACCACAGGTTGGGGTTGCAATTTTATGGCGTCGTGTTTGTAGCATGCCAAGACTTGCGTGCCTTCTCGCTGCTTTCGATGTCGCAGGTTATCCCGTGCAGAACCAGCTCCAGCTCTGGCCGGTAACGGACCTTGTAGTTCTCAAAGCGCAGTCTCCCCGTGGCGGGCCAGTCATCTGGAGGACGTTTCTCCGTAATCCATGGAGCCTAATGAATTCAGGACGCAAGCAAATTAAGCGAACTAAGTTGTAAGAGCAAGAAAACGTTTGTGGCTGGTGGATGTGTCCATGCCACAGTGACCTCTCTGTGGTCATCCAAGCAGGTTATGGTTGTGACTAAACCTGATGACTTCTTCAGATCTGAATACTACAAACGACATAAAGAACCTTGAGGTGAAAGTATCTCTTTCACCAAAAATCTTATGGACCAAAATCCCACACTAATCAATCACAGAATCACAGAATATAAGTGATATTTCAGCAGTAGCTGAATCACTTATAGTTGTAGTTGACATTTTTAAAGATGACAGGATCAAAAGGTGATTAACTGTACAATTTATAATCCCATGCAGATTTGTGTGATGTCAGCGTTAAGGGGGGAGTGAGCGACGAGTGAAAGTTGTGAGAGTCTTTATCCTCCGTAAGAAATCCAACTGAGCGCGCTCAGAATAAAGACACCAATAAAGCTCAACTGCGTTGAAGGAACGCGGAAACAAGGGCGCTTGAAGGCAGGCGAGACGTGCGGGACGACTGGCGACGTGCGGCAGAGGCGGCGGGCACCTGTGGGAAAGAAATAGCGGGAAGAACAAAAGAGGGCAAAAGAATAACAGGTGCTTGTGATTATCAATAATCGGGTGAACAGGGCAGCTGTTGTGAGTGGAGGTGGTGTCTGTGGAGGTGGGGTGGTGTGTGTGGGCGTGGTGTGAGATGGTTTGTGTGGGGGTGGTGTGTGTGGGGTGGGCTGCGTGGGTTGTCTCTCCTGCTGGGTGCACAGCGCACTGTTTAAAAGTAAAAAGTTACATGTAGATTTAAAGTCATCTACTTACACTCAAGTTATGCATTTTTTGTGGCACATGATCTAGTTTAAAGAACCCTCTTATCCCCTCCACCCCCAATCCTCAAAGGGAATTTATCTTAACACCTCCACAAAGGATTTGTTATCTATAAATGCATCTTGTGATTTAATGGACCTTGACAAAGAATACACAGCAGACAGACAAGCACTGTTGGGCCAGTGTACCCTTTTGCCAGTGTTTTCCCAGTTCTTGTGAAAAACTGACACAAACACAAAAGCTACATAATTTAAACATCTACCTCATTGGGGATCTCGGCATACTCCTTCACTCTTTCCACAGAGACAATATGGGTCTCCAGCTGTGATGTCATCCTGACCAGTGCATTTAGAGTCAGTGTTACCTGTAGGCAGGCAGGGTTTCCGATAACATCTCAAGCCGACAAAGGAGAGTACTTACAAAATATCTTAACTGATCACTGACTATTGATCTTCAGTAGGAAAATATATGGACAAAAGAAAACATATGAAAACATATCTAGCCATAATAAAATAAGTAAGCACGTGTAAGCTTTACATTTAAAGCATAGGAGACGGACAATCCGACTAGTCCACTGTCCAGTGAGTCCCGATAAAGTACTGCAGACAACGCCGAGAAAAACACCACCAGATTACCCAGGAACTCTAGTCGGATTGCCATCCACCTGCGCACCAGAAAGGACCATAGTGAGGACAAATTAAGATGTTGATAATTAATGAACGAACTGTAACTCATTACCATACAACCATTAGCATAATGCTATCTGGCCCCTGACTGGTTTTGTTTTATTATTAGCAATGCTAGTATCATCGAGCGAAGGCCTGCTGTGATACACTTAACTGCAACTTATGATGTCATAGTTCTAAAAGAAGCGACAGGGGACGCACCTGTTTGAGACGATCAGCGAGCAGGTGCACTTCAGGTTGTCATCGATGGTGATCTGGTTGCGCTCCAGGAAACGCTCCTGGTGCCCGTAGGCCCGGATGACGGACAGGCCCGAAACGGTTTCCCCGAAGTGGGAGTAGATGGGAGAGCGAGAAACGGAGTCCAGCCGCCTCAGCTGGCGAGACGTGGCCAAGTAGAACCTCTGGAATTCAGGAAATATCACGCAGAATGATTGCAGTGCTTAACTTATTGTATTATAGCAGCATATAAATAGGAGTTAATATTTACTTATTTGTTGGTCTAAAATAAGTCATCATGCATCTCTTTCTAAGTATATTAGGATTGCGTCTGCCCTTGTTAAATGCATGTATCATTATTTAAAAGGTAAAAATATAGTATTTCTGATCCTGATTGATCATAACAGTGGCTTACCAGTACAAAATGGTAGATCACAATGATAGGGATCACCACCACAGTGAACAGAGGGACAGCCAGGCAGATAGTGACCAAAGTGGCCATCAGCTCAAGCAGTTTGAGGATCACCGTGCGTAATGCTGTGGGGATCAGCTCGTCCACAGTGAATATGTCCTGTAGGCAGGTCCCAGGCAGGAAAACAAGAAATAAATAAATAGGTTACGTTTACATTCCTTTATGATTGCTGTTCATTGTCTAATTTCCAGTGGCAGCCATCTTGTGTTCTTGGAAGCCATCCAGGTGGTCATAGCCTCAGAAGATGGGTTACTATTCTGGGCTCGTATGTGACAAACAAGCAGTTACCTCACCTCATTTATCTTGCTGATGCAGAGAAAACTCATTTGTTAATATGTCGCAGTATGAACATATTAGAAAATATCAGAAAAACCTGGCTGAACTGTACAATAATAAAACAAATATAGCAAGTTTAGGACTATGTTTTGGTGAGTTTAGATTAGAACAGACTGATCAGGAAAATCCACAGAAAATATATAATTGCTTATCTGTTAATTAAGAAAGCATTAATGAAATAAAGTAAAGTTTTATTATTCTTTAATAAAAAATAAACAATCACTACTAATCATTAATGGAACAATGCAGTAACAATTACTGTATTTCCAGTGCAACACCCAGAGACCATACATTCCCGACTATTGTCACTGACATGACAAGACCATTACATACAATGTATACATTGTAAAATATTAATGGTGTCTGTACCTTTGCAAAGCGGTTGACCACCCGTCCTGATGGCGTGGTGTCAAAGAACAACATGGGCACCCTGAGGATGTTGGACAGCAGACGTGTGTGGAGACTCCTGGAGGCACGGATAGCTCCTTCAGCCAGGAGCACGGTGCCCACAAACACCAGGAACCCTGAGAATTATAGGAAACCAGTAAAACAAATGACCCAGATTTTGCAACAACTCCACATCAAACACTGGTCAAAACGGCCAATCCGATTTTTATTCTTACCTTGTGAACAAACCAGTATGGAACCATTTCATCAAAAATGCTTAAATGTTTAAAGCATCAGGAAACACCCAAGTAATTCACCTGAATTCTTAAACAACTTTTTCAGGCATAAATCTCATACAGGTGTGAGACAAACGACCAGGTTTCTGTTACCTTGCATCACTCCAAGAGCTCCAAACACACCAATTCTCATATCTCTAATACCGGCTGAATATGTGCTGCCATTGGGAAACTTCATTGCATCGTTCGTCCAGTCACTGAGCCACAGGTTTTGGCCGATGAAGGCCACATTCTGGATGATGTAGACCACGACGAACATGGTGGTGTAAACCCAGCCCATAGCTCTCAGGTACTGCAGGTACACAGAGAACTTCACCTGGTGGGAACGAAAATGGATAGTCAGAGTAAAGGTTTAGCTGTTCTATAGAGAAACTAAAGTTGCATCTGTACTATTACATAGGTGTGCATGCGAGGTTTTGTCATGGGCCAGGGTTCAAACGAATACACTTTAGATGGCCGTACCTGTCCGGTCTGCACACTCTCCTTCTCGATTAACTGTCCCACACTAGAAAGGAGAAAAAAAGGACAAGTGTGTTATTAGAACTTTGATGCACATGACAGAGTTGGACGTGTGGCTCAGTTTGAACAATGGCACCTTCGTGGGGCTTTGGAAATCTGTACTGAGCTGTGTCCATTAGCTTCTTGTGCTTCAATTTGTAAAGTGTTGCTGATGTGAGAAACAGGCTTTTAGTATAAATGCATGTGGTTATGGAGATATATCTTTGTGTGAGCTGTTATGCAATCTTAATTTAGCCAACTATTGGAAAATCCTGATTATGCAAAATTCAATTCATGTGCAAAATATGTTGATTTTGCAAGCACCCTGTTTCTTGACACTACTCAGTTCATATCATTTTAATAATAATAAATGTCAGGGGGGCGAGAAACCAAACAAAGTAATAACTCTGGAAAGTAATGGCTCTGAAAATGTATGCTTATTTTTAAGCCTGAAAACCTTTGATTTTAATTATTTTCTTTTGGCTTTAGCTATTAAGCCAGTTCCCACACACAAGTGAGCTGGCTCTATCATGTGACAACTGCCAGCCATGGAGGGTGCACACGTGCACGTGCACAAGCAGCCAAACGTGACATTTTAGAGCTGCCGCCCTCGCTGAAACACAAACACACGCACTCAGAGGAACGTGCTAATTGGAGTGCTGGAATCTGGAATGTTGTTGAACTCTGCTGTCGATTTTTAAAGCTGCTTTGCGACAACGAATGTTGCAAAAATTGCTGCCTAAATACATTTGAATTTGGCCCGGCTAATTAATGCCTCCTTTCCACCTAAACACCTGCACCAGTTGAACCCCTGGTCTCGGGTGACAGTGGCATCGCTGGGGCTCAGTGGCTCAATTTTTTTTGTAGAGTTACTTGGGAGCTCAGATACATATTTAATTTTAATAAATGCTGACTACTTTCCAAAATAATACAAGGCAAACACACTGTCTGGTAGCTGTGTGCTCATTTTATGTTGAGTCATGAACTTATACATTTTGTATGGGTAACTGGAAAATCTGTTTTTCTGCTCATACCGATTATTCAGTGAATCAGTACAATAAGAGCCTGAGGCATCACTGCTACATAAATGTCTAATCAATACATGTGGAAAGAAAAACATTTTTGCAAAAAAGATTTTTGCATTTCAGGTTGCATAAAAGTGACTGCTATTTTTACCAATTTTCTCATTTTCAGTTTATCTGTGAGTTTGTCAGCATCACACTTTTCTATTTTCTGAAGGTCGATGGCTGCCACTGGTTTGATTGTTTATTATTACTATTGGTTATTACTGGAAGTGGTGAGTAAATCCAGATTTGCTTGTCTTAGAACAATATCAGGCAGAAAGATTTTCTTGAAACCAGAGATCTGTTGTTATTATTTGTCTGGTTTTGTAGGTTCCTTATATTTGGCTTCTCTTGTAGCATGTAAGGGATCTTCACTGTGGTTTTGAAGTAATATTCCTTACGAACTTATTTACAGCCATTTTCCAAAGTATACAGCAAAGAGTGGCAAAGTGTATATTTAAACAAGGGTCCTGGAATCAGCAAATACAAATGATACTTTCTGGAAACAATTGAAAGATTTATGCATCTGATTCATTTTGTGATTGTTTCGGTTTTAGGTTATTTTGTACTTTATTTTTGTCTAAGTCTCAGTAACTCTTCCGTGCGTCAGGAGATGATACCTTCTGGACCTGCTCCACACCTCCTTGTCCATCTCCCTCCCTGAGGACCTACACAGGCTCCTGATTGTCCATTGTCAAATTTCTAACAATTGGGTGCCGTAACCCGGATGGTGTCCTGACACTTTGGTGAGTAATGCCATCATTCTGAACCAAGGAATATTGGATGGATCCTGTCTTTTTTTTGGACAGATGCAGGATTTGGCAATATAGCTAAGATCCTCTCAGAGATTGAGAAGAGTGTGAAATCCTCTCGAGGATTTTAAGGGCTTCCTCGGGCTATTCAGATGCCTCTCTGCTTAGCTCTGCTTCTGTGTCTGTTTACTGTATTTTATTTGCTTTCGAAAAGGTATTTTTTCCCCAAGTTATCTGAGATTATTTAAAAAAATACACAAAACCAGAAGTGGTTGCTTTTTATTGTAATGTTCCTATTTTTAACATTAGTGCCACAGATACTGGAATTTTGGTGGATTCCAAAAGAAACACATCAGAAAATTGCTACAATCTCCTACAGAAACGAATCTCCTACAGAAAGCTGGTATTCTGCTATTTTATCAGATTGTGCCAGTGCCGGCAGTAGGCCACCAACTGCCGTCTTAGTAGAGCAGGAGACACAGTGGAGACACACAGAGTCAGGCTGGTGGAACAGAATTGGGGTTTGGGGACCCAACCCAAATGACGTGCCACGTCCAGCTCTGCACTCGTGCCACTACCAACATTCTCTCATCTAACGCTAACGCTGAAGCTAACACGGTTGCTCAGGGACATCAGCACAACATAAGATCACCTCAGGAGATCTGAACCACTGAGGAACCGCTGATGTCCACTGGAATGAGCACTCCAGCAGATCCACTGGACATCAGCCTGTAGATACA
This sequence comes from Brachyhypopomus occidentalis, assembly GCA_020368025.1. Lineage (NCBI taxonomy): Eukaryota > Metazoa > Chordata > Actinopteri > Gymnotiformes > Hypopomidae > Brachyhypopomus > Brachyhypopomus occidentalis. Next base: position 1,027,893 of record JAGXOD010000054.1, read on the forward strand.
GTTGACATCCTCATGATAGGGAACGGATACATCAATGGCATGAAATATCAAATTCAGTTTACTGTGAGCTGAACTGCCAATAATACTGGCAGAACATACAACAGTGAAGAAGCTTATTGTGCATGTCGGCATGAATGACACTGGAAAGCAGGAGTCTGTGTTATTAAAAAGGGATTTTAATAAACCCTTCGGCACAACTACAAAAGTTCGGCATTCAAACATTTATCAATGGTCCTCTGCCAGCATCGAAAACAAATATTTTCTCAAAGGTATTCAGATTAACCACATGGTCACACAATAGCTGTTTGTGCAGTTCATTTCTCTGGTTGAAATCTATCCACCCCCATCAGTGACGGCTCAGTAGCACAAGCACCCAAGTACTCCCTTCCAGCACTGGACTTTATTGCTCCAGAGCCACATCTTTCTCCCTTCGCCATTGTCAACACTTTGTTTCATTTCTTGTTTTCAGTATTTACATTTCTATCCTAATAAATTACTTAACATTTTTGCTATATTTCCGGCAAAAACCTTCCCAAGGTGATAGATGTCAGGTTGAGCATTGCAGTTATAAACTTGCCTCGCCTTGTAACAGCTGTGCTTTGTGATCTTGTTACCTCACCGTGATTGACGGGCAAAGTTCAGTGAATGTAGGCAAAGATTTATGGAAACTATCAGACCGGCACTTTAGTTGAGGGAGGAACACAGGGGTCCGAGTGGTCTGAACTGCAATTCGAAGAGGCAATTTTTCAGTATTTTTATCTAAAGGTTTCCCCACTGACACATGTAAAAAAAACATAAGGCATCTGCTTCAAATACTCAGAAAACATGTGAGAGGCTCTAGAAGTCATTGAATGGCTGCGATGGGGAGCCACCTCAGGTTATGGCAGTGACCCCAGTGACCCCAGCCTCCACCCACAGCCCCTCCAGCAGGACCGCTGTGTTACACTGAGGATAAGAAACCTCCATCCTTACAGACTTCTGTGTTATGTATACAGAACCCTTTAATAACTGCTTTTCCTCAGAAAAGGATGGAAATGACAGTAAATCAGAGGCTAATGATACATTTCCGAGAGTGGAAATGTGACTGATTCTAGTGGTTATAGAGGTGAGAAATAACAAAAAATGACATCAAAGAAACTAACAAACAGAAAAACAAATGTATTTGCTACAATGGACCCTATGGCTATAACAAGGGCATATACAAGGAGCTAGCCATTAGAGTCTTGGATGGTTTGGGTGATGATGCTACAGGCACTGACCAAGGCTGGAAAGCTTGCAATAAGTGGATCTCCCACAAATGTTGTAGAGTTACCAACTGGAAACAGGTAACTCATCATTCCAAAACAAAAGACATTAACTTTATTACTTCCACTAAACATTCTAACCTGCAGACTGGGAATTTATTCTTACTACGTCCATATTGAGACAACAAAAATGGATATTTCTCTAGCTTTGTTAGTTTATCAATTAAAAACAAATTATCTCAATTTTCTAGAGAATATATAAGCAGACATTCTGTTGCTATTCTGTTGTGGTACTGTCACGTAAAATGTAAATATTTTTATCATCCTGTTGCATAATATGGGGAAAGCACTGATATGGGGCTTTGAATATAAATGTCCTATTAGCAAAAAATCATGAAACTCTTGTGTAATGTAACAAAGATATGTTACTATTTCATGAAATACTGTGACCATATCACATAAGTGAGTGAGACTGCATTGATATGACGGGCAGTAGGTGCGAACGAAAAGGAATATCACGCCAAGTCTCAGAGAAAAAGAGGGGTTTGATGAATAACGCGCGCAAAACCAAAAACCCGTGCACTTATATAGGATATAATAACCAGCAGTCAACTGGTACATAGACAAGGCATAAACAGACTGACCATGTTTCTTGACAGACATGAAATGAAGTTAATATATAGATTCAGTAATAAACAGACTGATGTTTCTTGAACATAAAGAATAAAATAAATAGAATAAATAGATGGATAAATAGAATAAAGCCTGAGTGTATTTTTTAAGGTAGCATGATAAAATGGACCTGATAAAATGACTGTAAGTAATAGAGTAATTCACTAAGAGTCAACACTGAACAACCCAACACCAGATAAGCTGTTAAATTCATTTAACTTTTAGCTTAAGTCTACGGGACTGCGTGTGTCAGAATCTGATGCACCTTTGGTGTGTACTGACATGATACTGTCAACAAAGCGTTCTGTTCACGCTTCAGAATAACAGGAGTTGGGAATGAGAATGGGTTGTGTAAATCCTGTTAAAAAGCCACTGTCCTCCATTCCACAACTCCTACTAATCAATGTATGTCAACTTTTTCATATATAAACAGAAAATATCTGGTTCTCCAAAACTGGCCATTTGAATGTCATTTTAATGCCTATTTAATGTTAAGTAATGGCATTACCGGTTAGAGCTGCAGACGTGACTTTGCCCGGGGTTCTTAAGAATGCTGTCGACCGGATGGTCTTGGTCTTCCATACTGCTCTGTAACATGTCTGAACATGAAAACAAGGAAAAAGGATTTCATGCCCACAAGCCTCTGAAAAGTATCAGATGCATGTAATAAACAGTACTGAGGTGCTTAATAGGACAGTTTGGGCTTTTTTATGCCAGATAATTGGATTGGAAACCAAAAATTGAAGTACATTGTTAAACTGCAAGAAAAAAATGATGATCTTAGCTATACCAACTAATGGGACAGAATACAGAAACCACGGCAGTGAAAGAATATTTACAATCATGAAAGAAAAGCATTAAAAGGTTAAAGAACACCATCACTATAGGAATGCCTATTATAAACAGAGAGGAATGTTCCAGCAGACCCCCCCCATAAGGTCTACCACACAAAGCCTACAGTCACAGTCCTTGTACGAAGCAGAATGTAGCTGGGACTGGGAGAGCTATACCAACAAGAGGCAGAAGGCACAGCACAGACACGAGGGCTGTCTTGAAACATCAGCGTCCCTCCACGCCGCCAAACCAGAATGAACGCATGAGAGTTTATCTTAATTCTCTATGTCCATGAGCCCTTGGATCTGCACCATTTCTAAAATACAAAAAACTCATTTCCAAAAGCTTGAAGAACAGCAATGTTTCTTTCCTTTATATTTAGGCCTGGCAATGGTCCCCCTCTTCAGAAGACAAATCTGACTTTATTAGTCACTTTGCAGCATGAGGGAGGTCACGTAAACACAAACAAATTAACAGACAGTCTAGACATTGATGATAAAAAAAGAAAAACAATACTAATCACTTTGAAATAAGTGGTTGATGAATAACACCAGCAATAATATTATTAAAGAGGGAAAGTGTTCGGTGTGTGCATGGAGGGAAGTGTTTTGCTGTGGTCATGTATGGGGTGATGTGCAACTGGACCTACTTTTCCTGCAATGTTAATTTGTTGGGGTTGATTGCTGTTGTAGAAATCTAATCATCTGGGCCCAAATTGAGTCATTTTGAGTGATTTTGTTTTTGATTAAGGCAGTGAACATATTTTTTTTCCATTGATATATGATCCATTAGTGAGTCTTTCCAGTGAGTAAATAGTAATGTTCTTTTTTGATTTCCAGTTAATGAGGATAGTTTTCTTGGTGACGGTCAGAGCTGTGAGGTATGGCTGTGAGTGGTGGGTTTCTTTAAGTGGTAGGTTAGATTGATGATATGTTGGAGATAGATACGTTTAAGCAGAATGTTTTTATAGATGTGCAATACCCCGAGTCATGAATATTATTCATGTTCTGTGTACATTTTGAACAAAATCTGGAGCTGTTGAGTCCCATTTTAAACATATTTTATCCAGTGTAGTGTGTACTGTGGATAATTTTTATACAATATAAGTTGTTGATTTGTGCTTGGGATCCTGAAATTATTTTTACATATTTATGTCTTGAAATCAGCCTTTTTCACATTGTTTGCTTGGCTTGGTTAGATTAGGATCTGGGTTCATTTATTTATTTGTATATGTTATTAAGAATTTCTTGGACAGGATATGTTGATAAAATCAGCAATTTCAGAGGGTCCAATGTACTTTCAGTCTGTTTCACTGTGTCACAGTGCTGGCAAGCGATCGGCATGCGGTGGCATATATGCACTTTTCTATGTTGTTTTACGCTGTGCTTGTTTGGCTCAGGGGCTGGTATTAAACAACAGCGGTGGCCACCTGGGGTGATGTTATTATGTTACGTTCTATTTAAGCCTTGTTTAGACATTTGGACCTTTGCTTCCTCCTGTTTGCATGTTCAAATTCTGTGACATTATGGATCGCAGTAAAGATTTTGGTTGGTGGAATTCAAGGAATTGATTTCTGCCAATGCTGTAATTCTGGGAAAGTTGTTAGTGATTTTCAGTGTGTTATTATGGAACGTGTGTTTATCACACCTTTATCAATCCACGATGCGAAATGCTGTTTTGTTTTTTATGAGGCTGGGGTTGGGGTTGTTCCAAACGAGTGAACTGACCAATGGGAGTGGAGAATGTGATCCATAAGAGTGTGACTTTGTTGAGTTGAAGTTGACAGAGTTCATGTTAGTGTTGGAGTTTTGAAGCAGGGCTGTTTTTTGAGTGGCCAATGAATGCTCAGTCTGCCATCATATCTTTGCATAGTGTTTGCTCTGTATCAAGCCATATGTTGTAACAGGTGTCTCGCAGTGCCAGCAGGCAGCCACTAGAGGGGGCAATGGGCCAGGAATTAATCAGGGCTCATTAGCCTTATCCACTGCAGGTGGCTCCACCTTATATAAGCAGCTTTGCAACGGCAACTCTTTGTGAAGCCTTGGTGCATGCGACCCATACTCAAGCTCGCTGGTCAATGCTATACGTTGTTCCTGAGTCTACTTCCCCTCTGTTCTGTGAGGGCCTGTTGTCCCTGGGAGTGGTTACCCCCATCCTTCTGAGTCGTTTATGTTTGTCTATCTTCTCCAGTTAACCACCCCCATTTCTCTGGTGGCTTAGTGGTCCCTGTCACTGCCTTTGGTTCAGCACAGATCCAGGTTTGGGTCCTGGACCTGGCCAACCAAGCGGGTTCCTTTTTCAGTTTAACTCCTGCATTTCCTGCAGCTGTGATTGGAGGGTTTGTCCCACCTGGTTTGGTGAGCCACCTGCCCCCTTCACTTTCCCACCCATCATCCCCTCATTCCAAGCTTCAGGAGTTCCTACCCCCTGGTGGCGCAGTGGGCCGAGCCAGCTTTCCCCTGTGGCCCACGTCCCTGGTTCATCCCATACTTTAGCTCTTCTCTCCCCTTCCTTCATCAGAATCTGGGTTCCACCAGGAGCACAGACCACCACAGGTCCCTTACATAGTCTGTCTGGGTAGGCTGGATACATATTTGTATATATAGTTGTTTGGCAAGTCCATAATTGTATAGGTTTTTTTTCTGGGTGGCTTTTCCAGTAAAAACAAAAATCTGAAGTATCTAAAGACTTAAACAAGGTTATGGGAGGTTGGATATTATTCATCACTGAGAATAAGTAATTTTGTCATTTTGATTATGGCTATTCTATCTATGAATGGAAGTTTATCTATGGAGGTAAATGGTTCTTGTTTTGAACAAGTTTGGCTTGATTTATAAACTGACAGCAGTGGTTTAAGATCTAAATCAAAAATAGGCTTTTCCTGTGACCCCGATCACATGCTCTAGTCTTTCTAGGAGGATACTGTTGTACTAGCTCAGGGTGTCTCGATCCTAAGAGGTCGTCAAAACTCATAATTATTACTTTAGATTTGAGGTTTGTATATCAAAGCAGTTTTTATATCAAATGCTACAAATTAATTTAACTAGTTCAATGTTATGTTACTACTATGAGCTTTCGTTTCACTTACTGTTGATAAGTCTGAAGGCCAAAAAAAAAACAAATGTTTCAGTTGCATTATTTTTCAAGTAGTAAACATGACAATTGCATTTAGGCTGTTATATTGCACTATTTTAAAGCCTCTGAAATAGGAAAAAAGCTAACGAGAAGTAATGTGATATTGTTCACCCAGTATAGTCGTAAGTGCCCTTGACATTAAGATGAAATTCTTATCTTTAACCTCGAAGACATTGTCTTATTTAAAAATTAAATGTAAAGACATAAAACAAAGTCACTATCCAGTCAGTTCTAGTTTGCGCCCTATTCAGATTCAAAACAGAGAGTTGGACAAGTGAAAAGAATTGCTAGAAGTTGTTATCTATTCAATTGTACTCAAATGTATTCAAGGTCAAAAAACAAAATAAGAACCTTGTGCTCGTAGCCTATTCACCCTTTGTTTACTGAATCACCCTCAAGTACATGGTTTGGGTCGAGAGCAACTTCTCACGAAAGCTAAAATCATAAAATAAACAATGCAGCTATAGAAAATACATACCAGCATGTCCCAGAGTTTCTCTGTCCTCCTCTTTTGCATACGTGTCCAGGAACTCAGAGAAAGCTCCTTTGCTGGCCCGCAGACTGCTGTAAGACCCAACCTCTGACACGACGCCATCTACCAACACCACGATCTCATCCATATAAGGCAGGAAGCTGATTCCGTGGGTTACCAGGATACGAGTCTGAAAAGGTGCTTTAGTTGTTCTTGTTGTAGAAGCAAATCAAATAATCTTTAAGGAGATTTTAGACAAAGAAATACCAACAATTCCTTAAACAAGCCTTTGACAGGACACGTATCATCTGAACTCATATGTTTCTTTGTACTGAGGATGGAAATTCCTGTTGAGGAGACAGGGCGGACTTTGGATAGCTTACTCACTGGTCAGAAGTATATTTCCTCTTTTAACAGTGACCTCCACATGTCCTTATCAGACATTCTAGGCTAAAACACTGACAAGCACATCTTGTCAGGACATGCTTGTCAGAGTTATGGTGTGGACTTGTGAGGACTGTTTCTTTAGAAACTGTGATAAAGCTCCTTCAGGCAAAAGCAGAAATGGTAGTTGTGACAAATAATGCAGGTATGAGCCTTTCCATTTATTTCTGATGGATCTGAAAGACACCCATATCCATTTCAAACAGCAGTTCTCAATGTGTCCACTACACTTGACACAGTTTGTTAATTTGTTGGCTTGTATTTCATGAACGATTTTGCTGCTGACCCCAATATGTCAGTAGTGTCAGTGATGTGTAGAAAAACTCCAGCAATGCTGTTGCAGAGAATCTAATAACAAAACACTGCTAAATTTAGAATGGCTCACCACCCAAATAATACCTGGTGAGCAATTGTCCTGTGACCATTGATATTCGTCAGAGGAGGATATGCAAATTAAACAAGACAGCCAATGGCCTGCAGTTTGCAGTTGTACACCAATAAAATGCATCTGTATCATTGATGTACATAATAAAGCAGCTAGGGAGAGCAGGTCTGGGGAACACAGCACTATTTGCATACGTCAACATTAATGCATTGCAGGTTTTCCTTTGTGGTTTTTTAAATCACTTCATCTCCCATAATTCCATTTGTACTGATGTGAAAATGACATAATACATTAATACAAAACAGAACTAACTTTATCCTTCAGCAGGCCCTTGGGTCCGATCACCCTCTCAAACAGATGTTTGCCCACATGGGAGTCCACAGCAGACAGTGGGTCATCCAGCAGGAACAGATCTGCCGCGCTGTAGACCGCTCGAGCCAGACTCACCCTCTGCTTCTGCCCTCCGCTCAGGTTCGTACCCTGTGTGTGGACGCAGCACGAAAGGGATTCAGCTCCGCCGTCTGCATTTAGGGCACAGCCGCACTCCTTCAGTTTCAGGGCTGGTATAAGAGTCTCGGGTTCATGTTGAGAATGCGCGCTGTAGTCAAATAGATCTGCTGGCATACTCATGTTCCACTCTAATGATACACCTATATTTGTACCGTGGGGAAATTGGCCAATAGGGGGAGCCGTTTTGGCATGATCTGTGGCATCAGACACCAGAGATGTATATAATCTGTTTCTGTATAAAGTGGTAGGTGTAAAAAGCAATACACCATGTAATTGAACACAAATAGGAAGAGTAAAGATATGTGCGTATATTAATTTTGATCATTTTCACTTTGGCCTTCGCAAGATTAGGCCAAACTTGGTAAATAATTCAGCTGGCGTAGCAATGCATCATTCTGGCCTCAAGATCACTATCGTCACTGGCCTGTCAGTGATGGTTTTTTAAACGAGTTCTTAACTTGGTCTTGAAGGACCAAATGTCTTACTATCTCCCCAATCTACGTTGTCCCCTCAGTCCCTGCATCCAGATTTTGTGTCTTACTTTCTCCCCAATCTCAGTCTCGAGTCCCCCGGGCAGCAGCTCCAGGTCTGGCTCCAGAGCACAGGCCTCCACCACCTTCTGGAGCTTCTGCTCATCCAGCCCAGAGCCAAACAGTATATTGTCCTTCAGTGTAGCGTTCTGAATCCAAGCCTGCTGAGGCACGTATGCCACAGATCCCTGACAGGACAAGAACAGGACAGACCAGTGCAGGACAAGAACAGGACAGACCAGTGCAGGACAAGAACAGGACAGGACAGGAGAAGATAACTTGTATGACTCCTCCTGCACTTTGATTTGGTATTATTTATTTGCTCTTCTAGACTGAGAAAAAAGTATAGGGAGGAAAAAAACATTCCCCATGACATTTCAATCAGCCTTTCAGCTGACTCCAGAGGGAGACCAATCTCCAGCTCATAAAAATGTACAATAACGCCGTCCTCTCCCGATGCTAACAGTGTTAAGTGCTCGCGATGATTACCTTGACGTTGATGGACCCTGAGAGGCTGTGCATTTCCCCCAGCAGAGCAGAGATGAGAGAGGACTTGCCTGATCCCACTGCTCCCACCACCGCCACCAGACGACCCGGATTAACGTCCAGCGACACACTGAAGGAAAACACACAAGCACATGTTGGACGATGTCTTAACATGGCCACATGGACGTGCCTGGACCGAACTGAACTGGACCTGGAATCCCAATCAGGATTACTGACTTTAGTTAGTTCACAATTATAAATGTAAACCTAACACCTGTTTGCAATGGATGATTACTGTAGACCTTGAGTGCTTTGCTCAAAATACCTTATGATTTCTGTTTTATTATTTGTAATATATATTAAAACTTGATAAAAAGGTGAGGACTACAGGAAAGAGAGTTAATTTAACACCTTTTGTTGTGTATAAAGAAAGATGCAAATATTGAGAAGCTACTAAAACTGCTGTTGATTACACAATGTCAAAATTACAGGAGAGAAACCCCGTCAGGCTACTGAGCAATTCAAATGTCAAAAGGCAATCAAAATCAAAATATTAATATTAATGCAGTAACGAAACAAATACCTGCATTTATCCCTCTGTGCACATTCTGATGCACTAGAGCCATGGAAAATTAAATGTCTTGCCCATGGCAGGACGGAAAATACTGAATCTGCTCAGGGAACTAGATGAGACCAACAGGCTAGAGAAAGCTTGGGGAAAGCAAGGTGACAGAACCATAAACAAGGCGACAGAACCATAAACAAACAAACTGCCACAATATGCCTCAGCGTGTCACGAAACCCGAATCTCATGGAGTAAACAACATATGACGTGAAGGGCCCCTCTGTCTTATGTTTTCAGGAAAAGGGCTGTAATAATGAAGCGCGGAACTCACTTCTTAAGAACCGGCTCTCCACTCGTCTCCCAGGCGAAGACTCCGTCCGTCACACTTACGACGGCAGCTGATCATTGTTATTAGAACAGAGTCACTCAGTTTTCAGATTGCACACTGTACAAGCACATTCTGTCAAAACAAATTATTTTTCTGCCAAAGCTGCCCTGAAATACAGGTAGCCTCAGATGAGGAGAACTTATTAAACGAATTTTCTAAAGCTTTTACTGTATTTTGTGGAACTGAAATGCAATTCCACATTGCGAGATATTAGATGCTTTCTCAAAGTTTTTTTTTTTTTTGACATATGACACCGTGGGTGTTTTTAACATGTATAGGTTTGTAGCAATATCGCCCATCAGACTGATATCATTCGCTGTCATTCGGTCATGTTCAGACATATTTTAAGGGTCATTTAAACATGGCGGCACAAGAACGACACCTACTGTGACTGCTGTCCTGGGGCACGGCTTTTTTCTCCAGGTCATCCCTACTCAGAAACCTCTCCAATCTTCTGTTCGACACTGTCATCTGAGAATAACCTCACCATAGACAGGAAATGAGAGAGTGAGTGAGCAAAAAGGGAATGAGCATGTTAAGCCTCTAAGCGAAAGCCTTTCAATAACTCTCTGACCCCATAAAGTACTTCTCTGAAGCAGCATTTGACATTTTTGACAAAACCTGGTGATGATGTCTAAATGCTCTTTTTATAGAACAAGGTAGTCTACCTTTCTTTACACCCCTCTCTCTCATTTCCCCACCTTTACATGGCTCTCTCTCTCTCTCTCTCTCTCTCTGCATCCTACTGTCAGCAAAAGAGATTTTGTTCTGCAACCTCAACATGTTCATCTTAAAAGAGGTTGGATTCATTCTGAGGAATTCTAATTCTGAGTAATCGTGTGCTCTCTCTCTCTCTCTCTCTCTCTCTCTCTCTCTCTCGTTTTCAAAACAGACCGAACCCCAAAACGGACCGGCTGACCAGGAGTGACCAAATGAAAAGTCATCTGCTTGACCATGCGTGTCACCTGCACCATGGCGGAGATCAGCTGAGGCAGCATTCCAAGAGGAGCACGCAGCACGTTGAAGAGCGAGATGGACGTGAAGGCTTTCCCCGCGTCCAAGATGTTGTCTGGACTGACCGACACAAAAACGGCAAAGGTGGCCAGCGACACCTGCAGAACACACTCTGGTCACGCGATTCAAACTCACAGTCTAACAGTACGGAAATAAAATTAGCAAACCGCTAATAATTTCGGTTTCTGTGAAAATGCTTTATATCTGAATTTCATATTTGAGAAAGCATTCTGCTGCTTCTGTGTAAGTGAGCAGATCTCTGCCCATGTGGCTGTCTGTCACTTTGTTCTGGTGTTCTTTTGACTTTGTTCATTGACCACCATAATCTGTACGGACTGAAGGGTACTTTTAGCGCATGCGTATATAACGGGACTTTGTTAGAAACTTGAGTAAAAGATTTGGTCTCGCTGTCAAAGCCCTGTATTGAAATGCATACTCGGCTAGCTAGCTAGCCAGCCTTATGCAAGTCTCCACTAATGTGAATCAACGGTTAGTCCAATTTTTATTCCACGGTTCATGTAGGCTATGACTTGCACTGGAGAGTAGACAGTGATGCATAGTGAAGATACCCGGTGACAAACTCACAAAAGCTGGAGCGCAAAAGAAGATGAAGGTGGAGATGGACGACATGTAGGCCGACTTCCTCATCGCCTTCAGCTCCTGCTCTCTGATGTCCTGGAGCTGAGACTCAAAAGACGACTCCCAGGCGTACAGCTTCAGGATCTGAGGCACAGAGAGAGGAGGGTAGGATGTGTGGTTTCTCTACAATGTTTTATCTCTGAACCTTTTACTTTGTGTTGGTTGCCATGTGACAGTGGATCTGAAGTATATTCGAGTTACCTTCATACCACAGAGTGTTTCATTCAACATTTTCATCCGTTTGTCTTTGTGCATCATGCTTTCGGCCTGTAACAGATTGTTGATTCCTTGAATCGGGTCATAAAGGTAACACTATGTTGTAAATTAGATTAGATTAAATGAGACAATTTAATCTAATCTAATCTAAATGCACTAATATGTAGTCCTGACCAATTGCACATATACCTGGAAGGACTTGGCCTTGGTTACCAGCAAGCCATTGATAGGGACCATGAGCACCATGACCAGCAGGCCAGCCAGCACGGAGGCACCCAGATCGACCCACAGGAACGATGTAGCCATGGCGATCTGCAGTGGGCACGACCACAAGAGGTGGATGAAGTTGGTGACCTCGCAGAAGCGCTGAGCGTCGGCAGACATCAGCGTGACCATCTGCCCGATGGTCGTCTCTCTTCGAGCACCGCTAGAGAGCGAGAGAGCCTACAAGGGCCAGAGAGAAGTCAGTGCCTCCTCAGAAAGGCAGCGCCAACCGACCAGTCAGAAACACTTCCCGCCTAAACCATGGAAGCTACGTGGAACCGTAGTGCTCCAAAAGCATTTCACACGCTAGAGTTACTTTGTCTTTCACTTTGTCAGATGGTGCACTACATGTGTGCTGCCCACTTTGGAGTACGAGATGGAGTACAATAGCAAAACTGCTGTAATCCATTTTATCCTGCAAATGCTATTATCCCATGAATCTTTGTAAATGATAAATGTATCTGTATCACCCTGGTTACGGTGCACTATGGGATGACTTTGTGTACACTTGAATAGCAATAAACAAAATCAGGAATTAAATGCACTACACTTGAACTTTTGTGTGACGGTTGTCAAAGGTACTGAGGATTTGGTTTTGCTCACAGTCAATAAGGCACTAACAAAAATGATTCGAACCTGCCGTTGGTAATTTTGATACGTCACCCATATTAATATTTGTGGGTAAAGTTTTGTGTAGAAATAGGAAACCTAAAGGTTCCCAAGAGGCAGGACGTTACCTTTTTATATACAGCCGCAATGATGGCAGCGCGGACACTCATACCCAGCTTGAAACAGCGCTGAGTGAACTGTTGCAGAAACACAGACTGTATGCCAGCTACCACGAGCAGCAGTGAAGCATATAGGTACCCCCACCAAGCATACATGGTCTTGTCCTGGGTAAAACCTATCAGTAGCCTGGGACAAACCAAGTAACGTTTTTAGGGAAGGACGTTGTTACAAAATCACTAACAAAGCAAGCTCTTATGAAGAATATAATAAAATCCAACATAACAGTGAAAAAAATGTGGAAAATATCAGTAGAGGAGACTTGTGGACTGTTAAGCACTGCCAGTCATGAAAGATAATTCTACATGCAGGTATGTAACAAACCAAGGTGACAGTTTAATACAAAAATGTAAGTAGAAATGCTTTTTTCACATTGGATTGATATTAGCTCTAAGCACAGCAATGTTTCCAGGCTTTGTCACTCTATCCTTTTGTTAACAGTAATGTCAAGATAATGTTTGTAATCCAAAGTTCAAAGCCACTGGAAACAACTGTGAAATCATGTGATGGAGACTGTGGATTTCAAGAGACACATGACCTAAATTATATAATCAAGGCTTCACGATAGTGTCCATAAATCCATTCACGGATAGATCCAGTAGGCATCTCAAGAAACATACTGGGTTGGTTAGGTATACTTAATACGTAAAAGGCAAATCAAACACAGAGAGTAACCACCTCAGGAGTCTTCAGGTGGGGGAACACTCACTTGAGAAGTTGTGGGCTCACAAATGCCAGAAGGTCTTGGAGCAGTTTGAAGAACGCGGACTCTATAAGTACCCACTTAAACGTTTTTGCAATGCTGAGCACCAGCCAGGAATGAGGATAATCTGGGTGTCCGTCCTTCTCATTTTTCTCTACCTTGGTCCGTTTCTGTTCTCTCCGCTCCACCTGGAGGTTTAAAAATGACTGTTTGAAAAAACACTCCTGCTTTCATATCTAGCAGCTTGCCGGCCTGGTCTTGAGGATCCGGTTGTCCAGTGTGACTCATATGATAATAAAGAACATGAAACTTCAAACGTATCCAGCTGTACCTTTACAAAAAGGTCATTTGTACACATCATGGCCACATTGACTGTTACATTTGAGTAGAAAGTATTACAGTCAATCTGACCAGAGCAGAAGATAAGCATTGTATAATGTTTAGACTATATGTGTTGAATGAATTCATCATACCCCTTCATGATCATTTATTATTTACTACATCTTTTGAAAGCTGCATTCTGCCCTGAAAACCATATGACAACAAACCGAATGAACACAAGACATTGGCATCCCTCACCATGACGAGGAAATCCTGACTGATCCCCATCGTCATGCCGTTCTGGTCAGGATCAGGCTTTGGTCTGGAGTTCTTGTTCTTCTCATTCTGCTGTTTCTCCAGTCTACCACGAGCTTTTCTCAGCTCGCGCCCCATGATGTCCTCAAACCCCTGGCTGATGTATCTGCTGGTGTCTCTCTCATTCAGCTCCCACATATCCTCCTGTACCAGGGGCCTCTTGGATCCTTTAATGACCATCCTGCAAGCCAGTTTCAATTGCATATTGTCGGTGAGAGACTAGCAGCACAAAGACCCTTTGATTGTAGATACTGAACTTTCTAAATTAAGAGGGAAGAACAAGCACAGGACTGGGAAATCTAAATCTCACCTGGTAAACCAGTGAAATGTGATCCTGCTGAGAAATGATGCTCCGACTTCTGGGTTCTAAAGAGAAATGCCACACGGGGACCTTGTAATAAACATGAATCAAATGTTCTAGATATGATAAATAAAGTTGTATTACTCTTTTCATCATGTGTTGAACATCAGGTGGAACATCAGCAATTGCTGACAAGACCAGAGCAGTCAACTGCAGCCCATAGGCTAGGTAGAAAAGATAGAAGCGTGGGCGATCGGCTATTTCTCCCTGAAAATACAATGTTACAATGTTGGCATCTGTTTCTTGGTATTTGGCATACAAAGTAGTAATGCAGTATATTAATGTTCAGCATAGTACTTGTCTTAATGCTTCTCTCAGTATGGTCTGGAATGGGAAGATCTCACAGATGACCTTCAATAGCCAGAAGAGAAAGAGACTTCCAGAGTTCACAGCTCTTTCCGTTTGGTTCACGGCCTCATGGAGCACCAGGACCAGCGTCTAATAGAGCGCCAGGCGTTAGGTTACTTCATATCCAGGCTCTGACCAACCAACACGCTTGCCTGAGCTTACCCACGACACCACGGAGACCGACGGGTTCACGTAGAGCACCGCTGGGTTCTTCTCTTTTACAGTAGCGTGGTCTTCAACAAAAGTGGTGACCAGTTCAGAAACGGCAGTCAGGAGAAGGAGGGAGACTATGATCTGAGAAACAAAATCAAGTAAACACATTTATTTTATTCTGTTTATTTAAAGCTGCATTACTTGTTCCTCATACCTGCTTGCAGATGTACAGCTTAGAGAGAGGGGTTCTGGGAGGTGTTGTCCTGAAGAGATTTGCCAGGTGCCAGGGGGAACAGATCCACAGGAAACCCAGCGGCACCCACACCAGCACTGTTCTCTCCACACACACCGGCAAATCCGGATCCGGACGATCCAGGAAAGAGGCATTCTGAAAAGCATGCACACAACACCCATTTAATTGGGTATGAAATGGTAAAGTTACTTGACACAATTAGAATCCTGGCGAGGTGCCTAGTTAAATTCTTAATGATTTAAACGATCCAGGAAAGACACATTCTGCAAGACACGAGTGGTCGTCATGTGTCGGCTTTTACAACTTGTAGCATTTTGATTGAATGTATAGAGAGTCTGGTAGTAAAAAGTGCAGTGCAGAACACAAGGTCTCAGAGAATCAACACATTTTGGACAAAGCTCATTCGTAGACAGAAGTAGAAGCACTTTGCTTGCATAGCTGATTAAGGGTCTCAGTTGAGGTCATTTTCTATTGAAAACTAGTGTAGGCTACTGCAGTTTTTTCATATATATATATATACAGTGGACAATGAAACTGAAACACCTGGTTTTAGAGCACAATACTTTATTAGTTTGGTGTAGGGCCTCCATTTGCGGCCAATACAATGTGAATTCGTCTTGGGACAAGTGTCAAGACCTGCACAGTGGTCAGAGGGATTTTAAGCCATTCTTCTTGCAGGATTGTGGCCAGGTCACTACGTGATGCTGGTGGAGGAAAACGTTTCCTGACTCGCTCCTCCAAAACACCCCAAAGTGGCTCAATAATATTTAGATCTGGTGACTGTGCAGGCAATGGGAGATGTTCAACTTCACTTTCATGTTCATCTAAACCAATCTTTCACCAGTCTTGCTGTGTGTATTGGTGCATTGTCATCCTGATACACGGCACCGCCTGTATGCAACAGTCATGCATGCATGCAACAGTCTGGGTGGTGTGCTTCTTTGGGGCTGTGGGGAATGTGGGAAAAACAGTAAAGGTGGACTCATCAGAGAATAATACATGTTTCACATTGTCCACAGCCCAAGATTTGCGCTCCTTGGACCATTGAAACAGACATTATCCTGCGAATTGAACCTTCACACTCTGCTCTTACTGGTACAATGTGCAATTAATGAAGATTGGCCACCAGGCTGGTCCAAATTTAGCCATGAAACCTCCCACACTAAAATGACAGGTGTTTCAGTTTCATTGTCCAACCCCTGTAGACATTGTGTTTCTTGCATTAATTGATTAAATGTCAAG
This sequence comes from Brachyhypopomus occidentalis, assembly GCA_020368025.1. Lineage (NCBI taxonomy): Eukaryota > Metazoa > Chordata > Actinopteri > Gymnotiformes > Hypopomidae > Brachyhypopomus > Brachyhypopomus occidentalis. Next base: position 1,044,173 of record JAGXOD010000054.1, read on the forward strand.
GAAAGGTTTGAAATGTATGTAGATGGATTAATTTCTTGCCTAAAAGAGCTTATGGACCATTGACACCCGTGTAACGTTATTCATAAAATACATGCTTAAAATCTAAAAAGGCAATGTTTATCACATTAAAAACGTGGTAAGAATACAAAGCAGATATGAACTCACCCAAAATGTTGAGCCACAAAACTCTTCCAGTGCTCTAGACATTTCTGCCTGTTTGTTCCTAATGCAATTTCGGTTTTGAGGGCAAACTACGCGCTCCAGGCTGTGAGCAAAAAAACTCAAAACGCAGTTTTTGCGCAAATTTAGGAACCTCGCCTGATTACCACCACGCCGTACAGCTGGGTACCGCACATTCATTCGTTCCTTATCCCTAAACTTAGGGTGTGTTGAAATAAAGCGTATGTTTCTATATAAGTTGTTATCTAGCCTTTCACCTATTCGTTACGATGCGCGAAGAGGGGGGGGGGGATTCTCGTGATCTGATTAACGCAAGAGGAAGTAGTGTCATGTACAGCTCAAAACATAATTTGAAAAGACACTTGTCTTTTCCCTGTCAACGCGTATAACGTTACACATTATTTTCGCAGTTGGCAATAACCCGCATAATAGCCGGACAGAGGGGGAAACGTTGTTTAATTCGTTTCTTTGAAGAATAATAAAGGCCGGTTTGTCGTGACTGCACTTCGGCACAAAGTACTTGGAAAAGATTCAGAACCTCGTTGTTTATATCTGAACAGGTGTTAGGATGGCTTAAATTAAAGGAAAACGTGCATTTTCTTTTAAATGAAAAATGAATTGCTCATGTCTGCTTGCGATCTTTTGGGTTCTATATTTAATGAAAAGTTACTTGACTCAGTCCTTTTTTATCCCACAAAGCAGCATAAAATCCATTAAAGGATTGTCATGTCTTTTTTCGAAGGCTTTTGCTGCCTGCCAACATATTCCTTGTTTTACCTTGAGATTTACTCATGGGTCACGTTTTTTTATGTCTTTGAGCTAGACTGTACTTTCCCCAATTCTGCAGTAAAAGCCTCATATTTAAAAGGGATGAGAGAAATTATTAAAGACCACTCATGTCCTCCACCACATACATACTTATTGGGCACAGAGAAAATAATAACAGATCTTATGATTCAAAGTATGTTGTACGGAGCTCAGAGCTTATCTTGCAATAACCGATGACCTTTTAAATGCAGGCAAATCGAGGCTTGTCAAAAACCTTACGTCCATCATTACTATTAATATGTCATACAGATTTTCAAATCACGCAGTCTTATCCTATTCCCGGAGGAGATATTTAAACTAAAAGAAAAGTATTCAGTTTACCAAGGAGTTTAAAAAGTGACAAATAAAACAAATTAAAAAAAAAATTTAATCGGTGGATAAACGTGGCAAGCGCATTAAGAACGTAAAGAAAGGAGGCTGCAGTTAGAATCACTGTCCAATCAGATTCTTTTACACTCCAGTTTAATCATTTCATTCAACACCCATTGCAACAAAATGTATTGCCATCCACACCTTTTCAATTTCATCATAATCAAGGATGAACTCTAATCTGTAAACAGGTAGAACAGTTGAACACTGATGTCTGATATCGAAAAATAACCTTATACAATTCAAGCCAAAGCTAGAAAAACGATTGTGTTTGATGTTCTCCCATGACTTGGAAACATTAAGTCTTTCTACGCTCCAAAATGGCATCATTCCTCATCAAGTTCAAGGGACATGGACGTGCTTCAATTAAAGGAAGACCTGCTCCCTTCCCGAGCCTTGCCCACAGCACCCCCTAGAGGGTATTCTTGGCGATGGCGTTGAGAGTGCGCACTTTGGTCACGTCGGCTACCTTGAGCGAGTACTCGGAGGCTGAAAGGGAGGCACCCATGTTCACGTTGGCATTCCTATGGGAAGAGGACACGAAAATGGGGTGACACGGAGACCCGGGGGAGACGGAACACTTGTGCCACTAGCAGAGTATGGACCCCGCATCGGGTCGCAGGGCGGCTCACCTGAACTTCATGGCTGAGTCTCTGCTGGAACGGGCTGAGCAGTGGAACTCCTGTGCACCGGAGCCTTCTAGGATCCGCTGGAGGTTGCGCTCAGTGATGCCCCCTCCTGGTTAAAGATGGAACAATGACTTGTGTGCTGGTTTTATGCTGTGTTTACTTTGCAGTGGGGAAACGTCTTTCGACCTGCCTCTCACAGATTTTTTTCTATGGAGGCTTGTCAAAGTCCAGTGCAGAGGATTGTGGGTGTGGATTAAGAGCAATGTAGGTGATGACAAGAGGGGGGAAATAAATAAATAAATAAATTTCAATGACTGAGAAATTTAGGCAAATGACAACCAAATATCTCTGGGTGGGAGCCAATCAAATTGTTTAATGTCGCATTATAGTAAACTTATCAAGCCTGATAAATAAAATCACCAACATTTGCCAATGGAAATGCAATTTGAAAGCATTACTAGGTATATCCAAAGAAACTCTGTATTTATATACAATATAAAAGCAAATGTTGAACTTACCTGGCATTATAATTATTCTACCTTTGGCCTGTCAGGGGAAAGAAAATGTGTTTTATGCCAGTACAATAGCACACAACAATCATATAACACTCACCATTTTCACCACTTTATGATCTGTGGTGAAAGCCTTAGACAATCTCTGGCTACACCGCCCTGACTGTATATTTTCACAGCCTCCCCCCCATCTCTCTATGGTCTGCTCATTTGTTCCTCCGAACGACTTCGGATTTCCATTACGGCATGTGCAGCACTGACGATAGTAAATAGCAACATATTACACAGAGACAGAAAAAGAAAATGTCTGGTGTGCATGCAAATGGACAAGAATCCCTTGGAAAAAACAATATTATAAAAAGCAATTAACTACGCATGTGAACGTGTTTCATACGTCAGCTGTGAAGTGGGTGGTCAGAGTCAAGACAGCCAAGTTCTTGGGAAATATCGCCCACCATTTCAAGTTGCACGCTGACTTTAAGAATAAATGCCTTTTTTTACTGCAGAAAGCCAATTTGTCACTGGAGTGTATGAAATGTGTCATTTATGTCTGCGATGACTATGGTTAATGGAGCTGTTCATTCTGCGGTTGGTCGCAATCAATGACCTTTAATGCCTTCTTTGCAGCCGACGATAGTGCCTTTCAGACTTGGGCAGAAGCATTATCATATCGATCAAACGCTTGTCCCGTAGGTTAACACAGTCCTCTCAAATATCCCCAACTCCATAAAAGTCTCCTGACCGTGGTGTTACACCCTCCCAAGATGTGTGTTAAGAGTTCTCAGACCAGTTCGAGCAATTTGATATGTTCAAGCCCAAAAATGTAATTTTTATACTTGAAGTTCACACTCTCAGTCGAGGCAAACCGATAACCGCCATTTTTTCTCTCTTTTCTCGTTTAACTCCATGCCTATGCATTCACTACCTCCACAGCTCCACACCTTTCTGTCATTAGTTCCGACACTTATATTGTGCTCAAGTACCACTCGCGCAACTGCATAAGGAGGTAGTCATTAGAATAAACGTTCAATCTATGACTCCGAGTGCTGGGACTCCGAACGACTGCTACTAAAAGTACCCGCCGTTGTTGTCCGAGCTGAAGCGAAGGAGCTCTTGGGCTTTGAAAGAAGCGCAAATGCTTCAGGGAGCTTAAAACGTAACGATGTTCAGCTGCCACTAAAATGGCCTGGTGGCGCGGAGCACGGATGGCCTTTGGGGCATAAAGGTGGAGATGTGGTTGACCTGTTCCGTGAGGCGTTTGATGAGGGGTAAGCCCTCTAACGCCGAGCTGTCACCGCCGCTGGTCAAAATCCTCTCAAAGCCCAGGGACGCCAGCGTTTCTAAGGCAACCAAGGGATCATGGACCATGTCAAAGGCTGAAATGTACACAAGAACACATCTGTGGTCAAATATTGATTATACTTCATAAATGGCAAATATCTGAATAATCAAAAATATAAATATAACAATAACATTTTCCTAGAATCATCCGTTTACCTCTGTGAAAAGTAACTGGGAGAGGTCGACAGGCAGCTATAGAGAAGAGAAGCATGATTGTCATTTCTATGGCAGTCCCTAAAATTCAAAACTGTAACCTGTATAAAATGGCCATCTTGTATGACACACTGCATAAAAGACAGAATCTATAACAAATTAACAAGTATTGTGGAAAGAGAAGAATTTAAATGTGCCAGTGTTGACCACATTAGTATTGAACCACAATCCACATAAGCAGCCCTTAAGATTTACCCAGCAGCTCCATGCAAAGTTCAACGTCCACGCGCCCGTCCTCCGTCAGAGCCCCCAGCACCACACCATCAGCCTTGTGACTCTTCATCAGCTCAATGTCCTTCCTCATCACCTCCGCCTCCCGGTCCGTGTACAGGAAGTCGCCCCCGCGAGGACGGATCATCACGTAAACGGGGATCTGGACATTCTCTTTGACCACCTGCAGAAGACCTGAAGATGGGCATATATCAAAGAGCATAGTTTTATCATGCTACCATGCCTAGTGTTAATCATTTGCCTATCATTTTAAAAATCCCAATGCTTAGGTCAATATAATTGCTTCACGTTTTCTTTTTCGTTTGCTAGCAATGCTACGTATTTTGGTTGCAGTATTCCTTTGATAACAGTATTTGAAGGCTTCAAACACGCAGGTCTTTGATCCTCACCGATGCTGGGTGTGATGCCGCCCTCCATCAGGCTGGAACATAGCTCGATACGGCCTGCACCTGCGAAGGAATCACGTGTCTCTTAAGAGGACACCTGGAACAGAGTGAGTGTCCGGAAAAAAGACGAAGCACCCAAGCAAGCAACGCATCAAAACACGGACAGAACATTAGCGATTGCAAACGTATGCCATCTTGCACGCGGTGACAGGACTGTGGGTGCAATCGTGACCATGCGATATTGCCAGAGATTAGTCTAACGTCAGAAGTGACTTAGATGTGTGTGAGAATACAGGTAATTGTACCTCCCCTTTCTGCGTTTATTGCCGACTCGACTGAATCCACACACACCTCCATCAGGAAGCCTTCTAGCATCCTGGGAAGGAATATTAGAATATAAGCTTTGCTCAGTACAAAACTAGTCTAGAAATGGGGACAATATGTAAAATGAATAAAGAAACAAAATACCAAAGGACAGGTCCCAATGAAGGGAACTACATCCAAAACATTCTTCATGGGTCTGACCTCAATTTTTTAATGAACTTAAATGCTGTCTATACAGAACGTTTTGCAGTACTACTGGGTCAACCAACCAACCATATATAATATCTCAGCCTATAGTCAGACATTACTTAATGGGTATTAAATGTATGTTTTATCCAACTAAAAAAAGCCATGTTTAGTTCAGCCTTTCTCTAAATGCTCTTGAGAAGACGAAGAGAGAGCTCTTAAGAGGACAACTCCTTAAGAGTTGCCTGTGCAACTCCTTCCCTCTTTCGTCGTCGTTGTCCCGTGTTTTCGACCTTTTAGTGTGTTTCTCTCAACTTTAAAGCGTTAGGTTACGAAGCTGCTACAAGACCCGCAGCTAAACTTTTGCCAGAAGTACACGCAAATACCGAGCGAACTGTGCATACCCCATTAGGCTACCGGACATGTGATTTATTAATGACCAAGCAAGGCGACGTACGTCGGTTGTTGCCAAATCACCTGTATGCTGCATGCGAGAACCTTCAGTTTACGGTAAATTGGAGCAGCAGTCATCGGCTGAACGGGACGTGTGGAGCCGGTAAAGGTTAAACTCCGGTGTACGGTTCCGCTGAACGGGGCGTGTTGGGCCGGTTAAGATTAAGATGTGGTGTACGGTTTCAACATTTATAGAGTTGAAAATGACCCACAGGTTCTTCTTGTGTATTGGTCACATTCGAAGAGGCTGCTGGTATTTCTGTGTTTTTGACCTTGCCACCGCTTGATTTGACATCCGCGTCCAGAATGTTTTCTTAACGCTACCTAGTTCAACATGGCCTCTGCTAGATTAGACTTTATTTGTATTCTTTAAATTTACGCTGTTTTCTGGAAGGTTAGTTGAAGCATTTTTGAAAAGTCAAAAAATTACCCCTAACCTTTGTTATGCATTTAGATTTTTTACACTTTGCAAAAAACTGCGTTTTTCAGTTTGTAGAATCGTTTGCCCGAGATTACTCACCTCAGATATGACGTCAAAGGTCAAAGTTAACCCTACCGGAAGTGTGAAGTGACATGCGGAGACTTCTCACTGAGAATTAGACTATAATCCACATAAAGAGCCGATATCCGTGAAACAACACACCGCTATGCTTCTCCCGACGCTGAGACATGTGGTGCGGTGTAGACATGCCGGAAAAGGATTCCAGCAGATCCACGTAAGAAATTATTTCCAACATTTGCTAATGTGCTAACGAAGCTAACTAACCATCCAGTCACAAGGTGAAACAAACCCATCTAACTCAGTTATGTGCCAAGTGTTTGAATTAGCTACACAGAACTTAATTGTCACAAACGGGTAAACCAGAAGGTATTTGTGCATTAATTTAAGTAGTTAATTTAAGGTAAGTCAGCTTGTTGTCAGTGCTCACGTTGAGCAGGACTCCTCAGGCGACTGCTGTAGGTTAACACCGGTCGTGTCTTCTTTAGCGAACACCTTGTAGGCAGTGGGTTCTGCAAAGAGGACAAAATACAGTCACCGGAACCGGCTCCGCAAATGTCATCGCTGCGACGCCACCCAACGCACAGACGAACAGAGTTGTAGGCAGGTGGCTGGTAGGATGCAGCGGACTGGTCTTGGGGGCTGTTGTGTTGGGAGGCGTAACCAGGTGAGTAGGTGACGAAGACCCATTTACAGTGCTCCTTGTTTTTCTCCTTACACATGAACACGTGTTATATTGTGTGCTGGTGTTCGTACAAGACCAACATTGTTATTATTACTATTATTATTATCCTTTATTAAACTGATTATGGATTAGGAAGGGGATGAATGGGCAAATTTGAAGCTCGCCGTTAAACAGCGGAGGCAAACGTGTTTTTCAGGCTGACCGAGTCCGGCCTCTCCATGGTGGACTGGCACTTGGTGAAGGAGATGAAGCCGCCTCGGACGCAAGCCGAGTGGGAAGCCGAGTTCTCCAAATACCAGCAGTTTCCCGAGTTCAAGATGTAAGTGGGATTTCTGCATGCCAGTAGTCATATTAACACTTAATGCATTACAGCATAGCTACACTTCCCGTGATGCCCATTTCTGCACTGCCAACGTATTTTCTTTAATAAACAAAAAAGTGAAGTCAGATTTAGGCTAATAGAAGTTTGTTTAGTCTTGTTACCCAATGCCATGAGTTGTAAAGTTTTGGTTTACCTGCCACAAGTCACCATGTTCAAGTCACCTGCTTTGTATCCTGGTTATATCAAACTGAATCAGGTGTGCAGGACCAGTGAGAGCGTTAAACTAAACTCACCGTGCCGTCTCCATTCTGAAAGATACGTGGGGCAAATGTTACATCACATCTCCAGTCACCTGTTCTTTGCGCTTTTCGACAGAATGAACCACAACATGACCCTGACAGAGTTTAAGTTCATCTTCTACATGGAGTGGGGCCATCGCATGTGGGGCAGGCTAGTGGGACTAGCATACATCCTCCCCACCATGTACTTCTGGAAGAAAGGTTACTTCACCCGCACCACGAAGGCACAAACTCTGGGCCTGTGTGGCTTCGTCTTCTTGCAGGTATGGAGCCAAATGTAGTCCTGTTACAAGTCTTCAAGACACAGCAAGACATTCATAAAGCAAATGAGCGGTTTTAGCAGTCAGTTAGTGCTGTCTCATTTGCATAATGTTAATTGGTGCTTATACACATTTATTCTTTGTTGGCAGCTTTATCTTATTTTTTTTCAGGTCAGGTAATGTCTTAAGGAAGCTAACGCTGGACTTTAAGGCGTCGTCGTGTTACGTCCAGATTTATAATTGAAAAAGAAAACAAACAAAAATGACAGAATGTCAGGAATGGGGATGAGTGGCTCATGGACATGTGTGGGTTTTGGACAGGGACTTCTTGGCTGGTACATGGTGAAGAGTGGGCTGGAGGAGAAACCGGAGTCCTACGACGTTCCCCGCGTGAGCCAGTACAGACTGGCCTCCCATCTGGGTTCCGCCCTGGTGCTCTACTGCGCCAGCCTGTGGATGGGCCTCACGCTCATGCTTCCTGCAAACAAGGTCTGCGTCCACGCACACGTCCTCATTCCTCTGCGCTCGGCGGTTTACCCAAAGCCGTGATCGAAACTCGTCTGCCTTGCCTTCCACAGCTTCCCGACACCGGCCGCATCGTGATGCTCCGGAGGTTCGCCAAGGGCACGGGTGCGCTGGTCTTCCTGACGGCTCTCTCAGGTGATCCCGCCGGCAGACGCTCGTTGCCTTTCGATTTCGTTTCTGCCATCGCCGCTTAAGCGAGCCGTCGTGATGCCGCGTCGCCCCGCAGGCGCCTTTGTCGCTGGACTCGACGCTGGCTTGGTGTACAACTCTTTTCCCAAGATGGGGGACTACTGGATCCCTGACGACCTGCTGGCCTTCTCCCCAGCGCTCAGGAACGCGTTTGAGAACCCCACCACTGTTCAGTTTGACCACCGTCTGCTGGTAAGTCTGGTGCTGCGTGCAGTTTATCTGTCATTTAAAATCTCCAACCCATAAATCATCTCCTCTCCAATAACATTATATCTTGCCGCTAAAATGGCAGCCATTTTGAGATTGAAAACACGGTTGACCGACGCTTTTACACTTCTGCTATGTTGAGCGAGGTGACGAACGCATGGGTGCTGCACCTGTTTCGCCTCATCCTCGATGCTTTAATTAAACGAGTTCTGATGTCTCAAACAAGACGCCGGCGATCTTTTGTGAGGGTGCCATGGGCTACTCCAGCATCTCCCGGTGCATTCAGAACCGTCGACCCTCCGTCTTGAGACCGCAGGACGCGTCTGACTGCTGCTCGACTGGCAGCCCTGGTTCTCCTTCATCATTAGCCTCGCTGGCTTTTGTACGCTGGTTCAGTGAAGGCTTGCTTGTCTTCCTGTAGGGCATTGGATCGTTAGCAGCCATCACGGGCCTCTACCTCTTCTCCAGACGCATGCTTTTGCCCAGGAGGGCGAAGATTGCAATCGGCTGTCTCACAGCAATGGCGTACACACAGGTCAGTGACCAGAATATTTTGCATTCCCCTGAAATAGACACAGCATGGTATTTGCTGGGTAATTAGTTATTAGTCCCTATTGGCACTGGAGGTGCTGCAGAATTTCTGTGGCGTCTTTCGTTTAGAAGCTTTAGAAAGGAATGAAAGCAGAGCTTAAAATAACAGAAAATGGGAAGAGTGGGAGAAAGAGGTTATCACATGAGACTCAGGAGCTTGTATTGATGCGTCACATTGTGGCTGTGAAGCGCTTTTCAAGTCCTTTCTTCCACAGGTGGTCCTTGGCATCAGCACCTTGCTTCTATATGTTCCCACCCCTCTGGCCGCCACCCACCAATCTGGATCGGTCGCGCTGCTTACCTTCGCCATCTGGGTCCTCTCCGAACTGCGCAAGGTGGCCAAGTAATTCGCCCGGATTAATTTCCACTTCACACCCTCTCTTGGCCCGCAGGCGCCGATCTGGTCCAGAGAGATTTTAAGTCATTAACTAAAAGCCCTCCAGCGCCGGCTTTAATCCGACGCTTCATTCAGGTCAGCGTCACAGAGGTGTCGTATCTCTGCTGAGATTATTCATTATAGGCGATGATGAACACGGCCTCCTGCTGTAACGTGACGGATCTGACCCGTCCTGCACGGCGAGCTTCCAACACTGTGGGCGATTTGACAATGAAACATTTTAATGTTGTGCGCATCGACAGCTCATGGCTTATTAATTTCCCTGAAGGAAGCTATTAAAACACTTCTGGCACTCTGCACCGGACAGCTAAGACAGACGCTGCCGTAACCAAATGACGGCGTCAACCAGTGGGGCGGCAAATCATTTACATCATGAAATGATGACAGAATGCAAAACATTTATTTATTTTTTTCTGTCACCGCTGACCACGGTCACAGAAAAGCCAGTCCATCTCACAGCAGCACGTGTGTATATTTGGTGAGCTGCTCGGATTCAAAACTGCTCAAATTAAGGGACCCCTGAAGTTTGCAGAGTCATTTTCTCTGTATAAATGTATGTGAAGTTGCTATTAATATTGTTATCAACTTAAATGGAAGTGTTTGTTTATTATTATGACTGGTGGAAAAATAATAAAGTCTGGTGGAGTTTTTGTAAATAATTAGTCTCATTCAGGCTTAAGTGCACATTTTGGTTTGGTTTTGTATTGTCTGTATCTTGTAAAACAATTCATCAAACATTATTAGTGAGATTGTGGAGTCGTCGCAACAGGTGTTCTCACACGTGAAGACGTCTGGGGTCTTTTCCTCCAGCTGTCTGTGTGGCCAACTCAATTAACAGATCATAAACATGATGTGTTCACTACAGTGCATGAAGGCATTAGAGAAAAAATGACATGCTTCACTTTCATTGCATAGCAACTGAGTTTTTTTTTTATTGTCTCTGTACAAAATGTACACGTTTTTGTTTTGAATGCAGTGCAACCAGTTGAGGCTACCTAAAACAACAGTTAATACAACAGGTTATCAGTTTCTCATTGCTCTAAACACGGTTCATGCAATTGTGGACAGGTACCGCTGCTATTGTTACCTGCTAACCGGTAATCTAAATGAGTCCGTCACCCATTGATGCTAAACGGGAGAGAGAAAAAAAAAATGCAGTTATGAAAATCCAGAAAGTGGCACAGATTGCTGAGTTGGGACTTGGAGCAGGAGCTACTGTGGGCGTGGACACGTGTCTAAGGACGCCCAACGTACGCTGGTCGTTGTCGTTTGCCGGAGCAGAAGACGGCGCACGTGAGCAGTCGTAGCTCTTGGCGCAGGTGTTAACACCTGCTCTAACAGCTGCTGGGCCTACAGGTCAGGTTCTGACGCGTGGAGGCTAATGGGACACCTGGTGAATGAATGTGCGAGTGAGCACTGGTGAGGACTTCAGTACCCAGAGTTCCAAGGGCCAGCTGAGTTCCAGTAATGGTCTTTAAAAACTTCACTCTCTTGAGTTTCCTTCACTTTTAGAAGATGTAGCCATTGTGCTTTTTGTGCCTTAAGTACTTGCAGGGATTCATTTAGTAGTGGCAAAAGTTGCACAAATTTATACTTTTTCTATATTGTGTCCTGGTTGTGTCCCCGGCAATGGGGACGTTCATATTTAATGGACCTGGAGCTGAAAAGTAGTGTAACGTTCCTTCAAGATGGCCTTCACCTTGCTTTCACTTTCACTATGGCTCCTGATCTAGAGTATCACACAATAAAATCTATATTAGCGTACTTTATTGTGATGCAATTCCTGTAGGGCCCAACCAGGAAAGGGGGGAAGGTGGTAAAACTCAAAGGTTTGACACTGTACAAATGTCTCTGTTAGGAAGACCTGCATCACACGGTCCAACCCATATGGTCGGTGTTGCTTGTTCTCAAATTCCTTTATGTTTCGATTATATCCTGCATGGCATTCTTGAAGTCTCGCTGATGCCATTGTAAGTCAATTACAATATGTAAAAATGTACTGCATTTCAACATCGGCAATTGCTTGACCGGGGAAAAGGCTATTCTCATCGGAACAGAACGACCCGCAGTGCATGAACCATTGAAGTTATTCAAATGAGTTCACTGGTGTTTAGATGGGCTCATTTGCATAAACTGATCCGCTTGGAGCTTTGAATGGATGTGCGGCATCCATTAAAAAAAAACCCTCACTAATAGTGTTTCCACTGTTAGCACTTAGCACTAAAAGCTGCCCATTAATAGGGAGTTTATATCATATGTTTACTGGCAATATTGGTAGGCTTTTTGTCAAAATGTATTATTGCTTATATCATTGAAGGTGATTTACTGCACTTCTAAACACTAGGTGGCATTTATAAGTCTAGGTTAGAAAATGTCATCTAATGTCAGAGGAGTTCGTTCTGATGGTTCTGATGTACACTTCATGAATCTTCTTCACGCACTGCTTAAAGAGCAAACCAAATAGGTGCAATTGCAATATTCATCAATACTCCTGACTGAACCACTTCAACACCCCATTATTGATAACTGCAAGCATGCATCTTTAACCCCTCACCACATGTATGGCACGTTCTTATTACTCGGCAAACAAGTGCGTTTATTAGCTGATGCAGGAATTCGTGCTAATATTGGCAATATTCACTTTCCAATTTTTTTCAGATGATTTTAGATTGCTGAACACTCCCTCTCCCAAGGGTTCAATCTAAATCTCTGCATTGTGGACCCATGGACGCCGGTCTCACAGACATTCTGTGACATTTACTGAAGTCGTAAGCATCATCACATCAAATCTATAAGGCCACATGGATGCCATCATATAGAAAGTATTGGGGCACATCAGCCATGGTTAACGTGGATGCCAAAATATGATCCAAGAAGCAAGATGGACACTGACACCATTGCTCTTAATTCACGTTTATGTAAATTATGTATTTAAATAACCGCCACTGGCATGCAAAGAGGTTCATTACCTGATCCAATTATTCAGGCTCTTGCTCTTCAGGCCTGCGGTTTATCTTAATACAGATGACAGAATACGTTACACTGTCATTAGCCAGTGGACCTTTTGTTATCAAAGATCCAAAGTTATAACAAAACGTAAAACCTTAAAACAACTCAACATGCCTATCATCCCATATGTAACGATCTCTTTCAATTTAAATATAACTCTTGGATCAAAATAATTCCTTTTATGTCCTCACATTCATGTTTGTGCTGAAACCTCCATCTCTGGCAGACTTGGGAAGTTCACCAAAAGTGCGCAATGCCATCCTTATGACCTAGATAACTGACAGATTTAGAAAGGCCTTCATCCTGTTGACTTTCTCGGAAAAGAGCACGTTAAGTCTGCGAGTCTGCAAGTCCACGGGAGATTTAGATTTTATGAGATTTAGATATCATAGGTTGCTCTGCTCTGCAATCATTTTTTCTTACCCCAAATAAAGTCTTCCCTTCAGTTGTGTCCTACTATCTGTATGGGCTGCAACACTGAAAATCCTTTTGACTTGCATTTAGGTAGATCTGTGGGGGAAAATGGGTGTTAGCAAATGAAAGTGGTGATCTTCAGCAGACCTGACTGAGTGTTTTGAAGTTTCTTTGGTGTCAGGGGGACGGTTGTTACATGGAGAAGTGTTGACCTACCTTAAAGACATAACCCTAAGAATGATAAAATACTAGATAAAATACTTTTTATGAGTAAGATACAGTGAGAAGACTAGTACACTGTTTTGCTGCCTGCAGTTTCCTACCATCTGTAATAATTTAAGATTCACCATTTTAAGGGGGATCACAGTGAGAACATTGGGTAACACTAATGCAGCATAATAGAATTTCCTCTATTTTTTCCTTCATAAATGGTTAACGCCTCAATATAATGGGATAAATAGGAACGGATTTCACTTCACAGCAAATGAGCAGTCAGAATCAGTAACAGCTAAGGATTTCATGGCCAAGGAGTTCCCTTGACTGGGAGCTCCAATGGAATGTACAGGCATAGAATGTTACTCTATTGGCTGCTGTGGGAATGTACAGGCATAGAATGTTACTCTATTGGCTGCTGTGGGACGGTAAAGCCTAAGGGGTGGGGCTTAAGCCTGGAGTTTTTATTGAGGGCACACGACGACAGCGCACAGTCCGAGCGAGGCACGTGTTGACGGACGAGCAACAGCAAACAGGCTTTGGACTAGCTCAGTAAATAGGTATATTAAGTAGTGTAGATTAGTCATGACATCATGCGTTAAGAAAAATCAGTCAGTTATTGGAAAAATGGCGGCACTTTGTGTGTGCGGTGACCTCCGGGGATTTTGTTGGTTTGGCGACCACAGTCCAAGTGCCTCTGAGTCATGCTTCAAAACACCTGTCCCTAACGTCAAGTCGGCTTCAGCGCAAGTCCGTCCGACCCGGGTTAACTCTTTCGGGAACGTAACAAAATAAGGTGAACTGGAAGCCAGTCTCGATGTAGAGAAGGAGAGATGACGGGAGGCCGGACGGCCGGGTCGGAGCTCGCGTCCCGTGTCACCCGTCCTCTCCGCGGTGCTCGGCTTTAAATGACGTTGTCGAACAGCTGCATGGACTGCATGATGTTCTCGTCCTGAGTGTGAGCAAGAATGGATGGAGAGTTAGTTAAGAAATGGGTGAGACCCGAGAACATTTTTGTGAAACATACAAAACTAAAAGATTTTTCATAAACGTTTGGCATATGTATGGAATGTGGATATGGTAAAGTCTGCACCTTTTGACACGATTCAATGAACTCGTCGATGGTGACAACACCGTCATTGTTACGGTCCATTTTCTAGCAAACAAACAAAAAACAGTCTGAAATCCAGAGATTAAATGGAGAGTCTTGAAAATACTGCATCATCTTTTAGGTTCAAACTGGCATTTATCTATTTCACAGTTGAATAATTCAGTGATAATTAAACTCATCCATGAAACAGTCTCGTGGATAAAGTCTTTCATGAGAGGTGTTACATTATTAACCCTTTCAAGAGTGGACCTTGTGAGAACAAACCTTGACTTGAAGAACGTAATAATTCCCCAAATTTAAAAGAAGCAACGTCAAACTAATAATTATTTTTTTTATAATAATTATAATATGTTTATTTATTATTATAGTTTATAAGCAATGAACTGTGTAGATAATGAGCTATGATTGTCACAGGTCCTGCATTCACCTGGAAGAAGATCTCCACATGCTCTCGGGGTGCGTCCTCTTGCATGCTGGGATATGTGTATTTCCCCATCATGTCATAGATTGACTTCATGATGTCCAACATCTCCTGAACCCCAAAATACAAACATTTTTTAAACCAGAGCCTTGCTTCTTACAATACCGCGTGCATCGACAAAGCTTCATGAACCAAATATCTCTGCCCGACCTCTTTGGTGATGCAGCCGTCTTTATTGAGATCATAGAGGTTGAACGCCCAGTTTAACCTGTCGTTTATCGTCCCCCTGAGGATGATGGACAGGCCGATGACGAAGTCCTGCAAAAAGCAACAGGCCGGGACTAAGCAGGGACTCCAGTGCAGGCCAAATACACTGGAGTGTTGCCCAGTACCTCTGTGCCCGGGGGAGGGGAACAACGAGGGTGTTTACCTCAAAACTAACCGATCCGTTCTTGTTAGTGTCGAACGCCTCGAAAAGAAAATGTGCGTACATACTCGAATCTGGAGGGAAAGTTTCAAAATAAGCCTCATACAGGTATTTCAATTATTTCTATTTTGTGTTTACATTCACAGTAGAGAACTATATTAGTATTAATATAACCAAACATTTTTTGCTAAGTTATTGTGCCTTAAAACCAGTTGTAATAAAAAAAATGTAATTAAAAGGGGCAAGAGAACGCAAATGGCACATGAGGGAGTGAAGAGTGTTCACTCACCCCCCTGTGGGAAGAACTGGGAGTAGATGATTTTAAAGGTGTCCTCGTTCACAACACCACTGGGACATTCCTGAAACACAGTACTGTGCTTGGAGAAACATGGAAAGCAACAGATGATCACTGACATTATGACAAAATGAAGATGCTATGATCATTTTGGCTATACAGCCTTGCAGGTGATGGTATATCTAACCTCAAAACATTTTCTCATTAAGAATAAATGAAAATTTGCTGTTAACAGATCCTGAGTACCTCATTTCATCCCCTTTCATGTATACATGCTCTGGAATGATGTTGAATCTAAATCTAAATGTAATGTAAAAATGTTCAGTCTAGAACTTTAATATTACTACCAGCTAGTGTAGGTGCATGGTAGTTATTCCAAGTGTAATCTGATGTTTTCATTATTTACTCCATTTCTGAACAGCTGTTACACCAATTCCAATTAAATGAATATAGACTCACCTAAAGGCAGATTATTTGCTTGGTGAATTAAACATATTTAATTCCACTATTTGCAATTCATCAATTTAAGTGTAATTGTAATTGCAAATATGAATGATACATTTCAGTATATTAGACTGTCAGCCTGGTTGAATCTGGTTGGTATGAGGAGATGGCGTGTGCATCAGCCGTGCAGTAAGGTTCCTCACGTTCTTGAAGCCCCTGTAGAGCACTTGAAGCTCCTTCTTGGTGAACTTGGTTAGCTGCTGCAGCTTCTCAAGGCCCTCAGGTCGCTGGCACACCGTGGACAGCTCGAAGTCGTCCTCGATGCTGTCTGTGAGGGAGAGGCCAACTTGGTCATCACGGCGCACACGAGACGTCGAGACGTCCCTTACTTCATGGGACTGGTGCCCCCATGATGCCAACACCAAGCATGCTATATTAAAGAAGGCGCTACATTACAGCTGCAGAGGCCTTTACACTCAAATACTCAAGGCCTTTTTCGCTTAAACATGTGCAAATGCGATGACCTTTGTTAGCGTTTAGAGGTGTCACAAGATGCATCAACATCATATTAAATGCTATGACAAACCCACATTTTTAAAATCCATTCAAGTGAAAAAGAAGGAGACTAAAATATCAGAGAGGCTTGGGTCCTAAACGACTGCACGTTTCCGGCGCAGTGTATTCACTTGGTCTTCACAGTGACTTCTGCTGGGCCGTGACTCCTGACACATGCATGTTCCCCCCGTCTACACGCGGCAGACGCATTTCACGCCGCCGCCAATAGTCTTCTGTGCACCTCTGCAGCGGCAGTGAAACTGACCTGATCCGTCTCCTGACTCAATGCCCAAAGAACAGTGCCAAAGAAAGAAAGGAGGAGAGAAAGAGGGAGGGAAAAAAACGAAAAAAGATATAGCAACGGTGTATTACAGTGTGCAGAACAGAGGATTTCAAAACTAGCAACACATGCTCAGGTTTTTCTCGGAGCATAGTAAGGAATGTGTGTGTGTGTGTGTGTGTGTGTGTGAGAGAGAGAGAGAGATTGACTCTTAAGGTCGAACTTATTGTATTTGTCAATTTTGCCTTTACAGATCTGTGAGGTTCGTTTGCTTTATATTTTGCACATTCAGTAGGAAGACAAAATAATGGAAAGACTGAAGCACATGGCTGCTGTCACTAATGAGGCGCTTGCGTCGGTCCTGTGTGGAATACCACCATTCAGCTGTGGAGCCATTTACAGCGAGAAACTGGACCAATCCCTGAGAAAAATGACACCTATTGTAATGGCACTGTTAACACACAGTTTGAAGCGAAGGCTTTCTCTGACTTTCCCGAAGCGGCAACTGTAGGGAAAATAAATTTAAAGAACAACACAGGAGCCCACATTTATTTCCCAATTCATTTAAGGTTTATACTTGTGACTGTGATTTGTTGCGTCTTAACTAATCTAAAATCGGCAGTGGTTTAGAAAAACCAAGCCTTATGCCAATATTAGTTCCCTGAAGCCAGTGCAAGACGATGGTTGAATGGGAATGTTAAAAGCACACCATGCGGTGCTATGAAGGCTGCTATTTTAAGCACAGAACAACCACATTTGAATACGGCTTACACAACAACCCGCCCCTTAAACAAGAGCTTCACTCCATCCTCTTAAGACACAGTGAGTCATATCAGCAGCAGTAATATGCGTATGGAAAATGCGTATTTGGCCATATCCCATAAGGAAAGTAGACTTTCTTGGGTAGACTTTTATATACAGGGGATGTTTATATCTCTTGGTTCATTTGTCATGTGTTGCCGTAGTCTCTCAGTGTGACTGGCAAAACTAAATAATTAAATATATTTTGGAAACTATTAGAACTCTCTTATATCACAAATTGGTTGGAAAAATAAAGGTGGAAAAATCACAAGCCTCTACATAAATAAACAAATTCAACCTGCTTATCAAAAGCATCAGAATCAATATGTCCTGTCAGTCCTATGAAGTAATGATACGTTTGTGCGTGTACTGCCGTCTCGTGAAGCTTTTCCATTATTGTGTCGCCCCTCTTCTGTGCGTGCCGGCCCGAGGTAGCGGGTCTGGCGGCTAGCGGGGTCGTGCGGGGTCGCGGCGGGGTCGCGGTGGGTGCTGCAGTGCGGAGTCACACTTGCTTTGACTGACTGAGGGTGGGGCACTAGGACCACAGCAGGGCAGCAGCTTGAGGAATCTCTGTTTCATGCTTTTTTTGCATTGGCTGGGTGTGTTACCTGCAAGTCACCAACCACAACAGAGCGTTAGAGAGAGAGAGAGAGAGAGAGAGAGAGAGAGAGACAGCGAGAGCGCGAGAACAGTGCAGGCATGCGCGAGAGTCACACACTGCACACATCTATGCACCATGCATCTGAGAGGACATGACCGTGTATGGAAGTGCTTAAGCTGTGTGGTCTGCACTGAACTAAAAGGATCAGTTTAGGTAATGAACAAAGGCCAGTGGACAGGAGGGTGATGTATGAGTCTGGCTACAGCCCAAAGCCAAGGATAGAATCCTGTTTGGTTTGGCAAAGCTGTGGCTCTGAGAAAGGCTGAAAGTTGATATTCGGTATTAATGTTGCTGATGGCGAACTATTGATCTGGATGGATATGGTGTCTCTTAGTGCATGTACTGCTGATTCGTTGCATCCACCGTACTGTCGTCTGTGAACTGATGGTGTGTAGACACACACTCACACACACACACACACACACACAAAACACACACAGCGCTGCCACAGGTTATGAAAAGCATCATGCAACACAACACTCTGCAAATGGATTCTGCTGACCTGGCTTCAGAGAGCACCGTTAAACACACAGTCACAACCTTTTCTCCACTTAAAGAACCACAGGAATAGTGGTCAGGTGTTGTTTTTGTTTGTTTGTTTGTTTGTTTTTACCTCGCCGGCAGCGCAATCAGCCAACACAAGGACGAGCGCATTTGTTTCAAAGCAGCGCGCGATCACTCCGCAGTCTCCGTGAAACACCTCTCGCTACCCTTCAGAAACACACTTGTTCCAGGAGCAACCACACGAGCAACTTCGATCTGCCTCCTTTAGCACATTTGCACTTATACACGCACATACACGAAACCTTTCCGATCCAGCGTGGCTCCTGTCAGACTGCAACCGCTTATGTCTGAAGGGGAAAAAAAAACATCGCCCAAGAATGTTGATCTGTAATCAGATACCTGGAGCCCACAAATAAAGACCAACGCTCGGATGCTTTGCGGTCACCGGCACAGCAGTTGGCCCGCCACCCTGACTCCGAAGCCATCAGCCCTGCTGCGATTGCTCCGCCCCCAATAGCCACTGACCTTTGACCCTGGGCCTCCACGGGAGCAGCAGCTTCACCTTCCTGAACGCTGACCCGGCTGTATGGGAGATGAGCGCCATGATTGGGGTCTCGTCGGGTGCTACACTCGCTGTGCTCTTGCTCGCTCAGACTCCGCCCTGAACTCCACCCCTCCCCCGGTCCCGCCCACCCCTCCGCCCAGGCTCGGGTGCGTCATACCTCGTTGCAGCCACCTGGAGTCTGACCAAGGGCACCACGTGCTGTTGGGCATTAGACTCATGGTTCCAAGAGTCCTGCAGGGGCCCAAGCACCAGGGCTTTGTTTATGTGTGTGTGTGTGTGTGTGTGTGAATGTATGTTGCATACACACTACAAAACGGACACGAGCACAGTTTGCGCAAGGGTGTGTACTCTGGGCAATACATTTTGGTATAGAGTAGTAATAATTCATGAGTCATGTGGCCCATGTACAGATGAGCTGCATGCGTGCGGCACACATCTCCCAGATGCCCCGGGGGTTTTCTGCTTGGACCCGCAGCTCTATACAGCCACTTGCTGAGGACCAAGATGCACAACTAATCGCTCAAAATAGCCTCAGGGGCCGACTTCACGCGAACCCGGGGAAATCACTTCTTGCTTTCAGCCTCCCAGACGAGAACATGAAAAAAAGCTTCGATTATGCGATTATGCGAGCGCCCTCTGGACCAGCGGCGCTGACCCGCCAGCGCGGGGGAGAGAGAACGCATGAGTAGTCGCCGACATCAGAGCGAAATCAAAGCAAGGCTGGCGATATGGGGGCGTGAGAACCAGACGTAACGGCAGCGATCGCGTTCTGGCGTTTTTTTACCAACCATATGGCCGCGACTGCTTAGTCACTGCTCCCTCTGCTCCAAACACGGAGCCGCGAGGTGTCCGCGTCGCTGTAGAGGCACACGGCCAATAAAGCATCCAGGCCCTGCCTCGGTTTGCCTTCCCCGCCACGCGCCTGCTGTTCTGTTCACCTGCGGATCTACGGACGCTCGGCTGAGTGCCCTACGGCTCTAATCTTCAGACCATCCTGTTCATTTCTCGCTCAGCACGGCGGCCTAATCTTTCGGCTTTTTTTCTTTTTTCGGGGACAAATATAGAGTCTTAAAAGGACATTCGTATTATTTCTCTGAAGCTTTAGGAGTTGTGCACGTCTGAATGCTTTCGCCAGTTGCCTGCCCTGCTGAATTGGTGTGTGCTGCACATGTGCAGGGAGTGATGTTTTCCATAGAACTGATTTAAGAAAAGGATATAAGAAGAAGAACTCAGGAAAAATAAAGAAAATGAGACGGTCAGCTCATCCCCTCTGTGCTAAAAACGTCACCATATATGGTCTAAGACTGTCACCATATTCAGTGATGCCAGGAAAATGTATCTATTAACCTCTAAAAGTCCATTCCTTTCATTTTGTTTTCATTTTATTCCTTTCAAGATGCAAGAGAGAGAGATAGTGAAAGATTCAGTGATCTACATTGACAGTAACGTAGACACAAGGCTGAGGAATGACCACATGGATGGCTGTGTGCCGACTCTGTGCACGTGTGTGTGTGTGTGTGTGTGTGTGTATGCTGTGCACCTAGGTGGATAGGGACCAAAATGAAGGCTGATGGGTCAGGAAAAGCAGGCCATCCTGATTCATCACGTCTGACTACCTGAATCTCATTAACACCCTCTCAGAACATATCCTCACCATTATCGTGACTTACAAACATAACTTCATTAAAACCTTCACAGAACATATCCTCATGATCGTCACGTCTGACTACTCTAACCTCATTAAAACCATCAGAGAACATATCCTCACCATTATGTCTGATTATCTTAACCACATTAAAACCCTCAGAGAACATTTCCTCACCAACATTCCATCATATGAGATATCATATGAAAAACCAGACACAGACTTGTTCGACTCCATTTTTGTTTAACTGCTGGGCTCTTTACATCTGAGGGGCTTGAGAGGTCCAACAGGTATGAGAATGAGGAAAACCAAAGCCAGCAGGGAGTGGCATTATTTTACATGATGCTCAATGGCTTCTGGAATTCTGTGGGCCACGTAAACCAGACAGAACAAAGGATTCCCTGGCCATTTATTGTAAAGAATTCAAAGGTGATTCCAGGCACGTAGGACTGGGAAAATATGAAGTGATGGTATATGACAAGCTGAAGCTTTGTGTAGGAGAAATAAGTTTCCACTTAACTTTGTATCTCTTTGATCAATCTTAAGAATCTTTTCAGAATCTTAAGTCCATAAACCAAGATTACTTAGCATGTGAAGAAAGCTGATTGCCTTGATTTTCTTTTGCCTGAAATGTCATTTTTAAAAACATTGGTATTTCTTGCTCTTGTACTTTGAATGGGATTCTGTTTTTTTGACAGCAAACTATGTACAATATTATGCAAAAACATTACAAAAACAAAACAATTTAAAAAGCCCCTGTAGAGAAGCCGTGCGAGGGTGAGCAGAGCCTCTAACTGGGCGTCTCAGATCTTACCTCCAGCAGAGAAGTCAATCAAGCCCAGAAAGTGCAAGAGCTTGAGGGAACTGCACACCACCAGCAGGATGCCGACAGTCTGCAAGCCCTCCATCTCCCACTCCACCCTGAAGAACGTCAACATGACGCTCGGCGCCTTCTCGTGAGCATGCCCCTCCGCCAGCCACGCTCATCACCTCCCCGCCGTGTCTGTTTTCCGGGCTTTGACTGCTAGGGAAGTCCTCGATATCTGCGCAAAATTCTCCTACTACTGTCTGTGTTCCCCTTTCTCCATCACAGCCTTCCCTCCCCAACGTATCTGTCGTCTTTCAGTCATCCACGGACAGATAGGCTCCCGAAAAACACGATGAGCTCCCGTCTTCGTCAAATAGGAGCCGCCCTCAAGAGAGCGTCTGATCCCAGAACAGGCAGGAAAAGTGGGGAAGGAGCCACGGTCAGAGGATCCACAGGTCTCAGGTCAGCAGCTACTTTTTCCTCACTGGTCTCGGCACGAGTACAAGGACAGATGCTCGGCCCGCAAAGTTATTACCCTACGTGCACTCTAACGATCCTTCAGTCAAAAGCAGCTTATTCTGCCCGCGAGCTGGAGAAGGAACGTGGGAAGTCCCCCCCCCGGTGGATCTGTGCCATGCCTGATTTCTTTCCCTCTCTTTTGTGATTTTCTCAATCTCTCGACGAGCTTAATTGGGTCACTTGCATGTGTTTTTGTAGACGCTGGGGCGTCGGGGCCAGGAGGAGGCGGAGCTATGGCAGTCAGCGCCGGGTAAGCTGACAGATGTGACATCCTCTTTGTCTCCCTCACGTTCCTTCTCTCTTCCTCCCTCTTTCTCTCTCTCTTTCTCTCACATTCTCTTTCTGGCCTGAAACCTCTCACCTTGTTATCATTAACCACACACACCCTGGCCAATTTATTTTGTTTCTCTCTCTCTCTCACACACACACACACACGCACACACACACACACACACACACACACACACACACACACACACACACACACACATATATATCAGCCTCTGCACCCTGGCACTGTCCCAGAGTGAGTGAGAGTGAGTGGCATAACTGGGACGTGCCTGCGTGGGTTCCACATGGAAAACGAGGTCCCAGTGTCAGACCTCCCTCAAAAAAATCAAATCCAGGCAGGTGTCAGTGTGGAGTGCTACTCAAAACTGCCCCCAAATCCATAGGTATGTACACTCACTGTTCTCCCACCACCACAATCTTCAACTTTTATGGTAAGGTGGATATTATGACCCAAAAAGACCATTCAGAAAATATAAAGATGGGTTAAAGATGTCAGGTTAAAGACTCTGTTCCCCATCATGCAACAGGTTTGCTCTTTACTCAAACTTAATATGCAAGGGCGTAACAGCAGGACTTGACATAACAGACTCCTGCTTAATGACCGAGCGCTTGGTTAGAAGTGCCAACTCTCCATGCAGCCAGTCTGAAACTTGTGGGCAGCTTGTGTTTATTTGCTTAGAGAGCTTAATGAAAGCAGAGAAGGGCATAGCCCAGGGCCATCAAAGACGAGGAGGCAAATCTTTTTAGTTTTAGACTTATTAAACACAAAGTACATACACCCCCCCACACACACACCACCCCCTACCAACCTGCCAACCCCCCCTCCATGCTAACTAGGACAGTCTGGTGCCAAGTTCTCACCTGAAGCTGCTCGTACTCTGCAACCAGGACACCTGCGGCGGCTGGTCGCCTGCACACCTCACAGATCTCGTCGGGTTAAATTTACGCTCCGGTGCTCCCGCCGCCCTCTGCCTTGCCGTCCCTCATATCACCGAGAACGGGAGCGACAAAATTAGCCTGATCGTCAGTAAACGCACTTTGGAGAACTTTCCGGAACAGGCCCCTCTCTCGCCAGCTCTCCGGGTATCGAACTGAGCTTACTTTCTGTTCAGGGGGCCTGGCACGTGGCCTGAAGCTCCTTGTATTGGGAAATGATAAATGACTTTCGTGGGTCACAATACAGCTGAATTCAATTCAAATGGACCAGACATGTGGTCTACTGTCAACGCTGAATGAATGCATTTAGTTTTGTAGGGTTTTTTGGGTTGTAATTATTATTACTTTATTGATGTGATGCGAACACATGATAGTTTTGTCTATTCCATTCTCTAAGGCATACGCTTCAGCTGAGACCGAGTTTGGCTATGAAGGTGCAACGCTGCACGTGTGTGTGTGTGTGTGAAGTGCGTATGGGGTGTGCCGTGCACGCGTACGTCTAAGGTTAATTAGTTAGGCGCTTGGGATGAGTTATTTCTTCGCCTTGGGACTGAGAAATAATCATTTAACGGTTGCCAAATTTAGTCTTCTACCTGTGCAATTATCACTCTCCAACTTGATTAAAATGACTGGAGTGGAGGAGAAGAACGGCAGGCTAACGAATGGATCCCATAAACCCAAATCTGGGGAACATGATTCCAATTAGCGCCGCTGAGGGTTCGGTGGGACGGGGCTGAGTGGGGTGGGGGGCTCATTTCCATAGATCATTATCTCGTGGCGTATCTTTTATATTCTGCATGGTTCTGGGGCTCGGGGTGACTCTCCAGCCGAAACCGATCAATTACAACCACACGCGTCCTTTTCCAGAATGAGCCACATACCTGACAGCAAAGTTCATCATCCGCTCCCGTGTCCTCGTTAGGATTGTAATAAACCAAATGTTTTGGTAGGTCCAAACATATTTATTTTTCTGCATTGAGTGAACTTGGACCATAGCGGAGCAATATATTTAGCCACCATTGGGTGGCAGCGATACAGTGAATACAAGAGTGTTTGGTCCTGGTAAACTGGCAGGAGGAGAGAGTAGTAGCATCCTCAGAGCGGCTTGCACAAGTGGTGATCATATGACTGCCATAACACAGTTCAATTGTACCCACTATAACTTTAGTAAGGTTAAAAGCTTTATCTGCCAGGTCAGGAACCACCACGGAGAGCCCGTGATTATACCCAGTCAATGAAACCCTTCACCTTTAACTCATGAGTTTGTAACTCATGTCTAATATCTTCTCTTCAGAGAGAATTGTGTTAATAATGTTGGACAGATGATGTCCAGATGTATTTTCAATCTTTATGTTCTCGACTTCTTGAGGCCTGTTGTTTTCTGATTTAGCTCCAGGGTCACCTGTTACTCGCCTTCTGACTTCAGAAGTCAAGATCTCAAACGCGCCAGCAGGGGGTGCTAAAAAGCCATAAATCCATGCAAGACCCTTTCTGCCGTGTTTCCATTTTTCAAACGAAAGCATAAACAACGGCACACAAAATCCAGCCATAAAGACACAAACAGATGAATAAAAACATAAAAAGTGCCATTTTGATGATCCCCTGAGCACCATAACTGCCCTTCATTCATATGACAGACAACAATGAACCAATGCCGAAAGGTCACAAATGCAATTAACACACCTTTCATTATCCTCCTGTGATATTGCACTGAAAGTGACTGAGGTGACTTTATTCTTTTATTCTTTGCCGTCTGACCTGAAGCATTATTGGGTGTCTTTTGATTGCTGCTCTCTGCTCACCTGCTGCATTATGGGGGTATGGCCTATCATTTTCTATTCTGGGCCTAAATAAAAATCTCGTTGTAATGGCAGAGCTGGAGAGACACCTCGCATTCTATCGATCTCCTCTTTTCACACCTGTTTCCCTTGGCTGGGCCGGTGGATCACTATTGGAGCTGGGAACCGCAGTCCGGAACGTTCACCGACAGCACGGTGGCCTGTTTACTGTTGTAGTGTCCATCTTTAGGCAGCAACAGGGAGCATAAATAACAGCCAAGTAGTATTTAAAAACAGGCCTCAGAACAGTCCACACAACTTGCTTTCCTAATGCATGTGTTGTAGGCACTGCACACAAAACTGACCTCAGACCTGATGTCACATGAACTCAGCTATCCAGTCTCCTATCTATCTGGGGAGTTACCAGATGCCAGATTAAAGCATTATTATTCTCCTTTGGAAGATATGAAAATTTGGTGGTTATAAATAAATGGTAGAGTCCCCTAAAGCTGCCTTGACCACCTGTGAAATGAGCCGTGTTTTAATTAGTCTGACCTCATATCCGGAGCTTCAGTTAGTAATAGGCGTGCGTGAATATATCGCCCATCTATAAATTATTAATCCCAATCTGGCTCTCTGTGTGAACCAGCAGTTGGGGCTGAGACTCGAAATGTGATCTCATCCACCTGAAGATGGAATGGGTTTGATGATTAAATTGATGATTGGTTTAAATGGAATTTTAAATGAAGCTTTGAGGCAGATCTTCAATAAAACTGCTACTAATCTGGGTGCTTAATTGAACAAGGCAAATGCCAGACTCAACATCTATGTCTTCCCAAATCATAAAACATTTTTGTTGACTTTGCATATGGTATGTCCTTAGTATACTCTGCACTCCCCCATGCCTTGACATGGTACAGTCCACTTTTGAACTCAACCCAGTCTCAAGCCCTGCAGTGTTTGTGTTCATGTACATAACTAAATGACAGTCATATATTATTTAAAAATCTCTATTTCCATTTCTTTCTTGCCTTTTTAATACACTTGCTGTTTTCTTCATCATTAAAAAGAAAAAAGGAACTCTGAGAATCATGAAAATCCAATTTTGGCTTCATGTAACTTTCAACTCCAGAAATGAATGGCTACACCTAGCAAATCCAAACAGAGCCTTGACCCACTGTGAAACCATATTAAGAGCTGAACTCCACTCCACAGTGCTGGCGGGTCTCTCTCGGGCCCAGTCAACAGAAGACAGGCAGATCCACATTGACTCTCTGCCTTCCATGCTGTCTGATAAACCAGATCTTCAGCCACTGGATCAATATCTCTGTTACATAAAGGGGTGAAGAAACCTTGCACTGAAGAGGCTTTTTTGAAGAGTTGCTTTTTTTCCCGTTTAGCCTTCAAGCTGAAGTTCTTAATTAAATTATCACTGACACAGACGGTGTAGAGGTCTACACTGATAACACTGCACAACAAATTTTGATACAATTTTTGCTTCCTGAAAAATTTTTGGTGATTGTGACAGGTACCTATAGGATATGCACAAATATAGTTTTATTTTTACTGCATCACGTAGGAACTCTAAGAAACAGACATTTATATTTTTACCTATTTAATCACGTTTATGTTCCCCATGAGCCATTAAGTTCAACAGAACTTAATATAGCAGAATGTGCAAGAATGAGCAAGGTGCACCCTGTCAAACCTGAGAGCTCCAGGCCACCCCAGTGGCTGCTCGTACTGGGTGGAGGGACCAGGGCCCTCCACCAGCTTGCTGTGCCCGAGCAGGGTGCACCCTGTCTGACCCGAGAGCTCCAGGCCGCCCCTGGAAGTATTGAAATTATGCCAGTGGCTGCTTGTATGGGGTGGAGGGACCAGAGCCCTCCACCAGCTTGCTGTGCCCGAGCAGGGTGCACCCTGTCGGACCCGAGAGCTCCAGGCCGCCCCTGGAAGTATTGAAATTATGCCAGTGGCTGCTTGTACGGGGTGGAGGGACCAGGGCCCTCCGCCAGCTTGCTGTGCCCACCGAAGGTGCCCCTCTTCGGGCATGTCTGTGTGAAACCCCCTCACCTGGAGGTCAGGTTGGCATGGGGAAATGCAAACACCTTCAATCGGGTATATAGGAGAGCATGTCTTATAGCAGAATGTTGATGCTGTTACGACATTGACGAGACATATCGCCAGACAGCAAAACAGCCATAGCATTAAATTTACTTACTGTTATATTGATACAGACACTGTATTTCACTAGAATGATGCACCCATATACACTAGCTTTCTGTATTAAGCAAATGAGCAGGATCGGTTTATGCAAGCCACTTTTATAGCATGCTGAGGAAGGCCAAGCTCGTTCTGACTTTCCCAGGCAGGCCCAAGATGTCATATTTCCACAGAAAAGCTTCCAACCTGGTCTGATACATGCCTGGACATACCCAAGCAGCACAAACTGTTGGTGATGAGTCACTTACTGGAGTGATATGTTTGGGTAAAACATTAAGTAAACATTAAAATAAAACTGAAGATTTCTCTTAAACGGTACGTGATACCTAAATTTTGATGTGATATTCGTGTTCAGCACCCAAAAATCTATAAGAAACACCTAACAGTGTTCAAGAAGCAAAAACCTTGTTGTGCAGTGTAATACACACTGTTTACGCACATTGCACATGGCACATGGCAGTTTGTTTTATACCGCCGATACAAAGCTTGAATGGCAGACAGTGAACTCCGCAGTCAGCATCAACCAGTATCAGAGCTGGACTTGAGTCCATAACGCATGCACATTTTGCCTTCTCACCAGATCCAATTAGCTTTGAGGCTGGGGAAGACAGACATGAAAAGGAATTTTGTACCACCTAACCCTATAATCCTAACCTGTACTTCATAGTCTCCGGGCAGACATCAACACATCTTGGCTTCATCTGTAAAAAGCAGGCCATATTTGGCCGTGAACCGCTACCCATGTGACCTACATGTTGCCACCTCTTTGCAGTTGGCTTGGAGCACTCTTCTCAGCAGATGTTTATGTCACTGGTCACTCCGTGTGGGGTTTAGGCGAACTCGGACGTCGCGGAAAGCTTTGCGAGAATGCCACAGAATGGCAGAGCGTTGGAAAAAGGATTTCGAAGTGAGGATCTGAGGGAACTGGAGCGATCTGCCTGCTGGGAAACGTGAGCGACGTGAATGGGCAGGCAGCCCACCGGATGCTTTTTCGAGAAGGTGCCTTCACGACACTGCAGGGGGCTGGTGCCACGGAGCGAGGTGAACAATCCGCCGACCCCCATCAAGGAGACAAAATGGCAGGACAGTCACAGAGATGAGCGTTTAAGCTGTTCTAAACATGGGGTGAAACTAGCATGCTAATTTTACACAAGAATAGAAATTAATATAAATATTCTAAATATAATAACATTAATAATAAATAATACAATTAATTATATTATTACTACAAATACATTTAAAATGCATCTAAAAATACATCTGATCTTACTAAAACCTAACGCAGTTACTTGGTGGTATATATAGAAGTTGCCCTTTTGTACCCCTTTTGTAGGCAGATGGGGTTTTTTGTGTTCTGTTTCATCTCCTAAGAGACTTTAGCTTGGTAAGAGAGACCTCTGCAGGTTCGTGGTTCATGCGTAAGAGGAGCAGGGTAGAATAATGGTGGAGTGGGATATCCCCAAGGACTGGTCTGAAAATCTCTGCAGTGAAAAACCTGCAACTGATATGTAATGTTAATTAGCATTTCAGCAAAAGTTTAAATGCCACGTATATTCAAACTTTTTTTTTTTCATATTTTCCATATTCCATGCATATTTAGTTTAGTATCAAAAACTATGATTGGTGGTTTCCACATGTTCACTCAGATATGAATATTTTATTAACTCATTAATGTAACACGCTGTAGGTTTAATGTAGTGGAGTTGAAAGTCTAATAAATCTTGTTTAAATGTGGTGCAATAAAAGTTAAAAGGTTTTTTAAACTGTAAATATTGAAGCAATGTATGACTCAAAAATGGCACTTAAAGGGATTTTCTAGCACTAAGCCCCAAATAATATCACTGTCATGTTACAGCCCCGGAACCCTCCCTTCCTGTGTTGATGTTGTATGTGCCCATATATGTACTTCCTGTGGGTGTGGTTGTCTGTGTATGTGTTCACCTGTCTCGTTAATCTAATGTGCTACACACGGTGCTTGTTATGTGTCAGGTATATATTGTGTGTGTTAGTCTTGTCCCGTGCTTGTCTTTGTGAGTCTTGTGTGTGTTCTATGTTCTGCTACTATGCTACTGCGTGCAGCTAGCATTATTTGTTAAATAAATATTGTGTATGTTTATACATACTCGTATGCATCCTGCCTTCCTCGCACGTGACAATCACAAAATTAGTATTTAAAAAATAGTTCTGAGTTGTTTAGAAGCAGAAGGTGCAAAACAACCTAGACCTTCATTGGTAATGATTTAAGATCACAAAATACATACTACTAAATTACAGCTGGGCTCTTGCATTCTATCTTCAGACCTGAGAAGGAACTGACAGCGTTAAACATCTCAGTTCTACTGAGGTATTTTACTCCTGGCGTCATGGTGATGCAGAACCTCAGAGGTTGCCCCCACCACCCCGATGCCCCCCTGCTGTGGCCCATGCCCCTTGCGAACCCAGCCGCCCACATCTCCATCGCCCTGGGCTGATGTTCCTGTGAAGGATTGGTTCTGAAAACACCTACACTCATTGAGCCCAGACTACATCTTCTAGGAACCCAAACAAGACTTCCATTGCTTATTTGTTCTCATTACATATGTTGGTCTTTATTTTGTTTATAAATGATGTATTTTGGGCTTGATATTGTTTTTGCTGATGAGGTTTCAGGGTCCTGTTTTGACCAGAGGTTTCTTTCTCATGGTCTTAGAAAGTTTTGCTTTGCCACTGTTGCCTTTGGCTTGCTCAGTGGGGGCTTGAACTCAGACATCTGTAAAGCTGCTTTGGGGCAACGGCTGCTGTAAAGAGAACCACTTAAATAAATCTGACTTTGACTTAATTTCTTAATTAATTCTATAGTGACTTGTAGAAATGAACCTGAATGTCTTTTGAGATTTAGTGCTGAAATATTCATTTTAGTAAAATAGTAAACTACTCGTACACATTCTGTCTGTATTCAGCAGTAATTGTTTTTCTGCTTGTCCTAAAGCGCAAACGTGTGAATTTCGAACAAAGGCGGAGTTCTCAACTGGATGCCTGAAAGAGCCAACCAAGCTCTACAAAATAAGAGCCCTGAGGGCATTCCATTATGCCAAAAAAGGCTGCACCCATGCCAAGTGTAATCACATCCCACAAAGGCCATGTTTTTCTGTCACACTCGTAAATGTGAAGGCTTAAAAGACTAATAGCTCCTGTCGAACTCTAGCATTAAAGTTTTATTCGAATATTTTGTAATGAAAGGCCACTGTTATATCTCCACGTATGCATTTTTAATGACCTGTCAGGCATAGAGCAAAACAATACTTAATGGCAGCGCCAATCTTGATATCTGACCACATTACAGAGTAATTTAATATTTATAATACAACGCAACAAAACACACTTTTTCTTCACCATTATTCATACAGTGTAGAATGTAAATACATAGAATTTGTGCCCGCCGACAACTGAACACAGACATAAGGAGTTCATGCTGCTCACATTTAGATGACGTCTTGAGTTGAAGCAATTAAGACCATGCTGAAAAAACGAGGTCCAGCTCTCACACACAGGGCAACAGGGTAATGGGGCATTTCTGGCAAATGCCTGCGTTTTGTTTCGATATAAATTTGTTTCATTTTGTTTCTATATAAATCTCAGCACCACCGTCTCTGCTCATGAGTAGACCAGACACAGTCCCAATAATAACGCTGAGGCGTCAAACATTCTGACTGCAGATAGTTTTGCAGATGGTTATAATTAGGCCTTGAATACAACACAAACATATGAGGAAGCATAGTGATTTACTGCACATTTCCAATATCTGTACATGCGAAGTACATTTGATCAGAAAAGCAATTCGGCTGAAACAGTAATAGTGGAGGTAGATGTGAAGCAAGTCTACGTTTATATGACCGAGACTGAACTTTGCCTGTGCTCAGTAATCTGAGTATTTCACATAAACAGCAAAAGTCAACTTAGAAAACAAAGAAGTCTGTGACGGCAAATCTTGGGCATAGCAGCCTGTCTGAGCAGATCTCACTAGTTCATACAGATCTTGTGGTTACACACACACACAAACACTCAATTCCACTTCATTCATTCTCTGCAGGAAATTCAAAATGTTTGGTTTAGTTTGACCAAGTGTCACGAAGCTTTCAGTAAGCAGCCGCAACAGGCTGTAAGCGTAGTGAGGGAGGGAGGGAGGGGAGAGGGAGGGAGGGAATGAAGGAGGGAGTGAGGTGGTGAGGGAGTGAGGAAGGGAGAGAGTGAGGGAGTAAGGTGTAACAACACACAATCACTGAGAGGCAGCACGTTTATTGGGAGAATTCGGGAAGGCACATTCAGGAGAGGGAGAAAAAGATATGCAGCCATCCAAAATACTGGACATGGATTTGCGGGAACGAGGAGGCATATTGTCTTAAAACAGGACACAGTATAATCACTCATCTTCAAGAACCACAACCTAAAGTGGAATCTTCCTCTAGATAACTCATAAAAGAGAAAATTCAACCAACCACAGAAGGCACAGAACAGAGGGAGAGAGGTAGGGAGTGAGGGGGGAGTGAGTGAGGAAGGGAGTGAGGGAGGGAGGGAGTGAGGTAGGGAGTGAGATAGGGAGTGAGGGGGGAGTGAGTGAGGGGAGAGTGAGGGAGGGAGTGAGGTAGGGAGTGAGGGAGTTAGTGAGGTAGAGAGTGAGGTAGGGAGTGAGGGGAGAGTGAGGGAGGGAGTGAGGTAGGGAGTGAGGGAGGGAGTGAGGCAGGGAGTGAGGTAGGGAGTGAGGTAGGGAGTGAGGAGGAATGTGGTAAGGAGTGAGGGGGAAGTGAGGGAGGGAGTGAGGAAGGGGGTGAGTGAGGTAGGGAGTGAGGGGGAGTGTGGTAGGGAGTTAGGGGGGAGTGAGGTAGGTAGGGAGAGAAGCCATGAGGGAGAGAAGCTGGGAGGGAGGTATGCCAAGAGAATGGGAGAGCAGAGTGAGAGGAAAAAAAGACAGAGAGCAAGAGACAGAGAAGGAGGGGAAGAGAAAGAGAGAGAGAATGCTGCCCAGTGCTGAAAAGAAAATGTCTGTGGCTTTGAAGGTCTGTCTGACTCTGGGTACATGTAAGTGCCCTAGACATGCTCTGAAAGGAAATCGAGGGTTTCGTTCTGAAGAAAACAGGAACAGGTAGAGTTAGATGAGGACAGGGGGCAGGAAACAGGATAAGGAACCTAAGAGCTGAAGTTCTTTGTTACAGAGACAGATGCAGGAGATCTCAGCTCTTGCTAGCTCTGAGCTTATGAAAGGTTCTGATTCTTAAATTTAGACATTACCCCAACTGGAGTCAGTCAGTTAAAAGATTTGGTGTCAGAATTGTGTTGCTTTATGTGGAGAATTAAGTCTATACAAAACTCAGAGGCTGCTTTAACACATGTCAGAGCGACCTAATCTTCCCATTTTTTTAAAGCACGCCCACGACTTTTCAGCTTCAGAAGGCCGAGGGAACGAGACGCAAAGAGTACGGTTAACAAAAAGCCTTTGACTCACTGCTTAGGAACAAATAATCTATACTTACAATCAAAGAAGATGGAAAAGGATAAAAAAATAAGGTAGATAGAGACCTTGATTGATAGATAGTGAGAAAGAAAGTAGAGAAAAAAAGAAAGACAGAATCAAACAGATATACACAAAGATCCATCCACAGTGGCAGCTAATATAGTACTGAAAACAAAATAATACGTTAAACATTGCCTCTTTGTCTGTCTCTCTCTCTCTCTCTATTTTTTTCTGTGTACAAATGGGCTGTTCATGCTATCTGTGCAATCTGTGCAGTCTTTTCTCACTACCTCTCAGCTATTATCATGCCGGCACCATTACATCCTCTGTTTCGTTCTTGCAAAGATCGCTTCCAGTGTGATTCCAGACCATAATGGTGAGCATAAGCCTGGTGTTTCACCACGTCAGATTGCTGACAAAATATGAATTTGTGCAAAGTTATAGTCTC
This sequence comes from Brachyhypopomus occidentalis, assembly GCA_020368025.1. Lineage (NCBI taxonomy): Eukaryota > Metazoa > Chordata > Actinopteri > Gymnotiformes > Hypopomidae > Brachyhypopomus > Brachyhypopomus occidentalis. The sequence continues at coordinate 1,077,635 of JAGXOD010000054.1, forward strand.
ATGGTTAGGGGCTCTGGAAATCTTTATTTTTCAAAGTTTCTTAAACTTACTTGAGGTAAGAATGTTAAGCTTACTGTGACATTCTCATGGCTGAAAGGGAAGCTGTACACCACAGCACCACAGCCATATACCACTGAAGGACCCCGTGATTAATTACACATGTATTGGTTTTCTATTTGAATAATTCCTCACAGCCAACAGTGTGCGACACACTTCACCGATCAGTTTACCGCAGATCTCTCCACAGACCGTCTGTATAAAATGAAGCCCCGAGCAAACCTCCATCTTTGCTCTTGGGGGGGGGAGGGGGAAACATTTTTCGAGGCTCCACCCAGGGCAAAAACCATGAAGCAACGATGCTATTCTGCTACGATCTGTGACACGCAGTCTGTCGGAGGACTTCAGGACTTTGCAGTTTGGGGCATCTTTATGGATGTCCACATAAAACAGGAGAGACAAAGTCAGCCTATGCAAACACTGAACCAGTGACTTCAGGCTGCTGATTCATCCTGCAATCTCGGCCAGGGCATTTCTCGCCTCATAAACTCCCATCGTTACTCTGGCCATTTGAGCAAAGCGAAGTCCTCCTCAGATGGTGCTTTTTCCAGTCCCTTTTACTGCTTCACCCCTTGGACCTTGGACATGTCGTGGAACTCTTCACCTCTAGGGCCGTGAGTGAAAAATAACCTGCCTTCCTCTGCAAGTTAGACGGCTGGGTGCTGGCAGGAGCAGCCTTGCGGCGTTTTGCTGCTGAGGCGGGTTCCTAAAGCCTCCTGGACCCTCCTAAACCCTCCTGGATCCCCCTGGACCCTCCTAAACCCTCCTGGACCCTCCGAAACCCTCCTGGACCCTCCTGGACCCTCGCTTCCAGGCTGAACTTTGCGAGTAGGGCATTACAATCACGATGATTCATCACGGAGCATGAGCGGTCCACTCATTAGGAATCAATTTGAATTTCCCAAGACTGTCTGGCTACATCTATCCTCTAATGGCTATGAATACCACGTTGAAGAAGTGCAGGGAGGATGAGAGAGAGAGAGAGAGAGGGAAGAGAGAGAGAGAGAGAGAGTGATGGAGGGAAAGAGAGAGAGAGGAGGAGAGCGAGTGCAAAAGAGAGTGCGTAAGGAATGCCAACTCTCACAGAGACGTGAAGGTCAACTTGCTGATGAGCAGCTGCTACCTACAGGCTCGGCGTCTTAGGGAAATACACTAGACCTTTTTTCTAAGCAGAAATGAAGGTGAGATATGTGTCCAAACTCTCTGCCTGGGTGGTATGGGGCATTCTGGGATTCAATTTTGCTACCTCTTCAGCTATACCCTGCAGGTTGCACCGACAAACCTATAGCTGGGCAATAGGTTCCTAAATAAGATGGGGTATCTTCTAGTTTAGTTCAGAAATGGTATGGTTACTAGGTTTAACTTAGAATATGAATAAACGATCATTTCAAGCAAAAAAGAAAGATGAAAAACTATGCAGAGAAGGACAAAAACATGACAGGTTTTTTGAGAAAGCCCTCTAAACTTTCTTTGCCAAGGTTCAGTAAAAACATTTTACCATAGTCAAGGCTCCTCACGAAAACTTTTCAAAAAGGATGCACTGGCAGGGGATACTTGCTTCCTAGAGTTCTGAATTAATAGTTTTGAGACATACAGCCAAAATGCAGTGTCTAATCACCATTGAACCGGCAAACGTATATAAAGTTGCAAAATTCTGCTTGAAACGAAGGAAAGTGAACTATGTAACGTGGTCATACTTTATAACATGGCCTGCAGGCTTATACTGGAACAAATGAACAGAGTCTGACAGAGAAATACAAAACCGCCAGCATCTGCAGCCACATTATATGCCCACCTTCCATAGAATATGGAACAAATTATGGCTTCTAATAAAGTCTAGACTATTAGGGAAATAAAAAAAAACATATCAGCTCTTTCTGCAAGAGAATGGTGAAGAAGATGGGGGGGCGGATAAAATATCAGTTTAACACGTGCTTCACAGCGAAAATGACATCCGTGGAGGAATCGCGCTCAGAGATTCTCCTTACGTGACCTCAGTGGACGTGGCACAAGCCTCCACCCAGGCCCAACAGCCAGACGCCCCGGAGACGAGCGCGTTCACTCCCAGTGCGGAGAGCCCCTGCACACTCCTCACACCCTTGCTGCATGACACCGCCTCCACACCTACACCGCCTCCACAACCTACACCACACCTACTCTGCCTCCACACCTACAACACACCTACACCGCCTCCACACCTACTCCACCTCCACACCTACACCGCCTCCACACCTACACCGCCTCCACACCTACACCACATCTACTCCGCCTCCACACCTACACCACACCTACGCCGCCTCCACACCTACACCGCCTCCACACCTACACCACATCTACACCGCCTCCACACCTACACCACACCTACGCCGCCTCCACACCTACACCGCCTCCACACCTACACCACATCTACACCGCCTCCACACCTACACCACATCTACTTCGCCTCCACACCTACTCTGCCTCCACACCTACTCTGCCTCCACACCTACTCCGCCTCCACACCTACACCACATCTACTCCGCCTCCACACCTACTCTGCCTCCACACCTACTCTGCCTCCACACCTACACCGCCTCCACACCTACTCTGCCTCCACACCTACTCTGCCTCCACACCTACACCGCCTCCACACCTACTCCGCCTCCACACCTACACCACCTCCACACCTACACCACCTCCACACCTACACCACATCTACTCCGCCTCCACACCTACTCTGCCTCCACACCTACACCGCCTCCACACCTACTCTGCCTCCACACCTACTCTGCCTCCACACCTACACCGCCTCCACACCTACTCTGCCTCCACACCTACACCACCTCCACACCTACACCGCCTCCACACCTACTCCGCCTCCACACCTACTCTGCCTCCACACCTACTCTGCCTCCACACCTACACTGCCTCCACACCTACACCGCCTCCACACCTACACCGCCTCCACACCTACACCGCCTCCACACCTACTCTGCCTCCACACCTACACCGCCTCCACACCTACACCACCTCCACACCTACACCACCTCCACACCTACACCGCCTCCACACCTACACCACCTCCACACCTACACCGCCTCCACACCTACACCACCTCCACACCTACTCTGCCTCCACACCTACTCTGCCTCCACACCTACACCGCCTCCACACCTACACCACCTCCACACCTACACCGCCTCCACACCTACACCACCTCCACACCTACTCTGCATCCACACCTACTCTGCCTCCACACCTACACCGCCTCCACACCTACACCACCTCCACACCTACACCGCCTCCACACCTACTCTGCCTCCACACCTACTCCGCCTCATCGTCAGAGGGCCGCGCCAGGCACTCCGGGATGAACAGAACCGTTGAGTGCCCGAGTGCTTGTCGCTATTAATAATTAACAGCTGCAGCGCCAAATCAGAGGGGGTGACCTCTGCTAGAGTCAAAATAAAGAGGACTGGAGGTTTTTTGTACAGATGGAAGAAGAAGCAAAGCCCACTGGTTCTTTCAATCTTGGACACACCTTTATTATGGAATTAATGCATGCTGAGCGCTTCATATTATTCATCTGGGCTCTTTCTGTGATATTGTCCTCTGTGTCCTTCCCATTCTTCTACTCTACCCCTGAAGACAGACGGACACTTCCGAAATGAGGATGGGGCCAAGGTCTGGCACGAGCCCCCGGGGAGGAGTAAAGAGAACTTTGCTTTTTAATCCTGAGATGAGCCACTAGAGTTACCCCCCCCCCCAACCCCCCTACCCCCTCGCCTACAAACTGGCCGCGTGCCAAGAGACACATCAGTAGTGAGGGCTGTGCTGGACTGCATGTGGGGAGGGGGCGGGGTTGGGTGGGAAAAGGGTGGGGTTGGTGGGCATGGGGCGGGGTGGTGGAATTAGTTCCACTGTGACAGCTCATCCCTCTCTGCTCCCAACCACCCAAAAATGGGCGATGTCCCATGCTGCTGCCTTCCTTACCTACCACCAACACCCAGGTAACCATGGCTCTCCCGACTCCTAAAGGCGAGCTGATTTCGCAGATTTCCGAAACATTCGAAATCCCTTCAGGACGTCTGTTTGCTTGATAAATGACCACACGTCACATCTCTCAGATGGCCACCTATGCATGTCACTAATGAAGACAAAACATCACCCCTGAAGTGTCCAGTGATGTGGGAGCAGATAACAGCAGATATGCTCACTGGCATAAGCCTCTGAGAAAATCAAGAAAAGGCATCTGAACTTTGAAAGATGTTCACACAAGCGTGAAAGGAGAAGTATCCTCAACCTTAACCGTGATGTGTTAAAGGGCAGGAGAGGATATTGATTTATCCATAGTCGAGGACAGCTTGTTTTAAGGACAAGTTGTTTTAAACTTTAAGAGATCACTGCCTGTTAGCTGAAGAAGTTATGGAGCCGCAGACAAGTTGCCTTGCTTATAATTCTTGTCTGGCAACATAAAGTTTAATATTGGACAAGTAAATCAGTCAGACCTATAAAAGTGTCGGTGCTGCGGACTCGGACAGCAAAACACAAACTTCTGAGTCATTATCACGAATGCTTTCACATCAGAGTGAAAGCCTTAGGCCACAGAAGCAGCAACACCAGCTATTTTCTTCACCAATCGCCTGTTAATCACCAAATCATCAACTCCCAGACTGACCCGTAATATCTGGCAGCACAGAACGAAGCATTAAAAACACCGCAAACATACGCAACTCCGAAACATGACGCGCACTCCCCACTTCACCTCACCACACACGCTGTGTGAAATAAAGCCCTGCATTCTCCTCCAGTACAAATTTCAAAGTGGAGGGGTGGACTTCTTGGTACCACGAAGGGCAACACTCAAAAGTCTCTTTGTACGCTGATATTGATTCAACTGTAAATGCACCGAGCGGAGAGGCTAAGACAGGCGGAGGCGGAGTGGGGAGCAGAAAGATTCACAGGATAAAGTTACACAGCCAACAGTTGCAGGCAGTAACCCAACTCTTCTCGTTGGTCCAAGACGGGACAGCCAGGACGTATCGCACTGCGTACCGGGGTGGGTACTCTGGCTATCGAGCCTTGAGCCTCTGCACGGGCTGAGTGACTCACCCCCCCCCCCCCCCCCCCTCCGCCCCCCCCGCCCTTCCCCAACCACAGCTATGAAGCAACTCGCATCTGGCTCCTCTAGCTGTTCTCGGGGGCACACAGCATATTACCTTCTCCTCCGACAGGTTCAAACAGCCCGAACTGCTCTAGGACCTTGATGAAGAGTCCCATGACCACCAGGACGGCGATCATCTCAAGGCCATCCAGGTTCATCATAATGAAGAGCTCTCATCGCAATGTGCTCCACGACCCCGAAGCTATCCCAGCACTTGAGCAAAAAAAAACAAAAACTACAAAAAAGAAAGAAAAAGAACTACAGTTCCCAGAGTCCTCTTGCTTAACACACACCCCCCCAACCCCCCGCCTGAGGGTGGTCAGGCAAGTCCCACACGTTGGAGCATGAGAAAGGGGGTGGCTGAGGAAGTGAGATGAGGTCCCCTTCACGTTCCTACAGGCTTCCCTCTGGGATCCAAGAGGCGCAAGTCACTTTCTTCCAGAAAACTGTTAGGGGGGCCCCCGTGGGTTCAGTGGCGAGTTGACGAGGCAAACTGCTGGGGCCGTGTTTGTCGGCGTGTGTGTGTGTGGAGGACTGAGGAAGAGGGAGGGAGTGAAAGTGAGAAGGAGAGTGTGGGGAGAGAGAGAGAGAGAGCTGGGGAAGAGTGGGGGGCAGAAGAGGGAGAGGGGAGAGAGAAGCATGCCCTCCCTATCCAGTGACAATGCTTTCATTGATTTGCTTAATGCGGTTTCCAAGGTAACTGGTGGTGGATATTTTGAGGCACCTTGGTAAACAAGGATGCTGGCAGTTAAGAAAGTATGTCTTTTTACCCTTTGCAAACACATAACTGAGCAAATCAGCTGCTTCGAGCTTTCAGTAAGGACGATCCTTGTTGCACAAGGTACGGATACTAATATACAGTCATTGCTGGATACCAGAACTGAAAAGAAGTGATCGGCTGATTGTCCCTGAATGATCAAAGATCTCAACTTGCAAATCTGTTGAAATTCAATACTGAAATTCTGATTAGCTGATGAGATCTTGATGATGAGCAGTGTTAATGTTTGTAGCCTTTTCGTCTTTTTCTTATTTATTAAGCAATTAATTATTTATTCATTATTAAGTTGATTGTTTCACACATTTTCATAGGAAGGGTTCCTATAGTGCAATGCCACAGCCTTCTGCTGTGACCCAATCAAAGGCACCGGGGACAGTGAGAGCGACAGAGGGATAGAGTGGTGACAGAGATGCAATGCCTCAGTGACCACGGAGAACAAGAGGTGGGTAGGTCATGAAATAGCGGTCGCACGGCTACGCTGCGTAACTGCCTCCGTCCTGAGGAGTTCGTCCTACACATCCCAGCAACATTGAGATTTTGTGTTGCCACCTCAACATGTTCATGTTAAAAGCGTCTGGGTTTATTCTGAGGACGTTCTAACTCTCAGGAATCTCTCTCGCTGTCTCTCTCTCTCTGTCTCTCTCACTCCAATGCTCTCTCTCTGTCTCTCTCACTCCAATGCTCTCTCTCTCTCTGTCTCTCTCACTCCAATGCTCTCTCTCTCTCTGTCTCTCTCACTCCAATGCTCTCTCTCTCTCTGTCTCTCTCACTCCAATGCTCTCTCTCTCTCTCTGCATGCGAGGGCGTTATGCAGCACCCATAGCCGGACAGTCGGCAGATCTGTTTCTGAATGCCACAGGGTCACCGTCTCCTTATTCGACGCAGACTAAAGAACAATTTCACACACTTGAAGTAGACATGGGGGCAAACTTCCTCTCTCCCTCCCTGCACCCCCCCTCCCCCCCACCTTCTTGGACTGTCCCCTCCCCACAGAGAAACTGATTTCCATATTCACCATTCATTCATTCATTCATTCATTATCCGTACCGCTTATTCCCGCTAGTCGGGGTCACGGGGGGGCTGGAGCCAATCCCAGCATCTCCGGGCGAAGGCAGGGTACACCGTGGGCAGTTTGCCAGTCCACCACATGGCCAACACACACACACACACACACACACACACACACACACACACACACAGGCAATCTAGAGTGACCAATCAACCTAGGATGCATGTCTTTGGACTGTGGGAGGAAACCGGAGTACCCGGAGAAAACCCACGCAGGCACAGGGAGAACATGCAAACTCCACACAGAGCAGCCCAGACCGAGAATCAAACCCAGACCGCCTTGCTGTGAGGCGACAGTGCTAACCACCATGCCGCCCCCATATTCACCATACATTAGAATATGCCATCTAAATGATAAGGCGTCTTAATAACAACGGTAGTCTCTGTTCTGTCTGTCAGATTTGTGTTTGTTTGCAGGCTAACTTTAACTTGAAGGAAAGAGAACAAAAAAAGAAATCCACGAAATTTCCGTTTTGTATTTCAAAGAGGAAGTTGAATATCTATTTTACGATATTACACAATATTACCTTTGACAGCTGTAACCACACAATGTGGATCACATTCTCCATTTTGGCTCAAAGTGTACATAGTATTTCCTGCATGTGGGACATGTTCGGGAGGATTGCAAACATGCAAAGCTTGCCTTCTGTACTAGTACAGCGGTGCACTGTGTACTATGTACTGTGACGCTGAACAGAATGTAAGAGATAAGGAGCAGGGGAGATAGAGGAGTGGTGGGGGAGGGGAGGTACGCTAAGCGGTTTGGCACTACTTTACTACATTATATACCCTTCCTACACACTCACACGCACACACACACACACACACACACACACACACACACACACACATATATATATATATATATATATATATATATATATATATATATATATATATACACACACATATATACATTTAGGTCTGCCGAATCAGAAATGACAGAAGTTTAAAGAGTAAAGGTAAGCTTCCTCATAACCCGACAGTAATTGAAGGCTAAGAGGAATTGCGTGCCGCTAATGGTTATTTAGTGCACTTTTCCCTACCTTTTAAAAAGAGCAATCAATATGTATGCAATTTCCTCAGCTTATGGATATTTCCGTGAAGGGAACAGGCACGTAACACTGAAAGTTGGAAAAAGCATCTCACACCCACTCTGTTCGCTTTACGGCCAAAGCGTTTGGCCAGAGCATCAACGTGGTGAGCACACATCTGGCAAGGGCTTTGCAAAGGACTTGGCCAACATGTGACTTTTAAAAGTACTAGGAGGTTTTCTGTAAATGTACTTGCATTTCTCTGCTTCAGAATGAACTTTCTTAAAACAAGGTGGTGGCAGCTCCTTCTTTCAGGGCACTCTGTTACGGTACTATGACTCTGTTACCCACTCTGTTACGCTACTGTGACTCTGTTACCCACTCTGTTACGCTACTGAGACTCTGTTACCCACTCTGTTACGCTACTGCGACTCTGTTACCCACTCTGTTACGCTACTGTGACTCTGTTACCCATTCTGTTACGCTACTGTGACTCTGTTACCCACTCTGTTACGCTACTGTGACTCTGTTACCCACTCTGTTACGCTACTGCGACTCTGTTACCCACTCTGTTACGCTACTGTGACTCTGTTACCCACTCTGTTACGCTACTGTGACTCTGTAACTCTGTTAACCTCTCTGTTACGGTACTGTGACTCTGTTACCCACTTTGTTATGGTACTGTGACTATATTACTCACTCTTTTACAGTACTTATTACTCACTGTTTTACGGTACTTACCCACTCTGACTCTGTTACTTGGTTTGATCCCAGTGATGCCTTGTACTGTTCATCCCAGACCTAAAGCTCACTGCATTGCATCTTCAATAATAGATCAAGCTTAGATCAGAACAATATTCTTACCTACCCAAACACACAGTAATGCTGCAATTGTCAAATAACAATATTTATCTGACAACTTCAAAAGCACAGCGCATTTTAGGTCATGCCATGTTATAATTTCCTGTATGATCATGGGCACTGTGTCACTAAAAATAATGATATAACATCTTATTTTTTATTACCTTATACTGGCCCTTACACATGTGATACAGCTAGTGTTATTGTGTCTTTGCCTAATTTTCACCATGTGCTTTTGCTTATGGTCCCCTCGTTTGTGGCCACGCCCCCCTATTAGTTCTGTCTTGTATTGCACCTGCCTCTTGTTATCTGTCTCATTAGTGCATGTATTTAAACCCTTGTGTAGTCAACCCTGTTGTTTGTTATTGTCTGTGTGTGAACTGTTGATTATGGCTGTTGTGGTTACTGTGCATGTTTGCATCTTGCTTGTTGTTTTATTTGTTAAATGTCATTCTGTTCCAGGACTCGCACCAAAGTTCATAACCTTTGTCTCAGATGTCTCATCGTGTCACACTATTATTGCAGTACGTTACTTAATAAAGAGTTTAACTGGTACAACTTTGTTTGACTTCACATGACCAGAGTTATTCCTGCAAATTGGTTGTGAAATTACAAGATGCTGATGGCTTCAGAATCTGACTCTGAAACAGTGAACACTGTCCATCAGTGTGCTCCATTTAATGAGTGCAGTCAGTCTCTTAAGACGTGCATATGAGAAACATTCCCTTTAATACGCTCAGTTAAACGAACATGAGTAATGACTTTGTTCTGATGCTGGTCTCGCTGTTCCCTGCATATTGTTTTGCTTCAGTTACTATTCCTGTCTTTGGTCCTCATTAAATGCACCATAATGCCATGCTTGTAGGTACTGGTGTGTATGTTGCTTCACACGCCATGTCCTTGATGCAATGATTACCAAGTCCAGTCACGAATATAGCAAATCCTCTCCCAAATTGGGTTTTGCGGACGCAACTCCACGATATTGCGGAACTTTGTTATCTACAAGAAAACGCCCCAGACCACAGTTGACAACCAATATGTTGGCGCAGCCACTTCTGACAACCACTTCTACCATGACAACTGAAAACAAACAAGAGAGACGAGAACGAATCTGTCTGCCTGAAACTGCTTTTTTTTTCCTGCTGCTCCTCAGGACGTTGCGAGAATGCATTTGTAATTTTGCAAGACCTTGTCTACAGCGTAAAAAATGACAGCACAGCCTCTTGTGCACAGCTGAATTAGTCTGTCTCTTGCAGTGACGTCCATACTGTTGCCCTTTGCACATCTTCAAAAAAAGATAGAAAACCCGATGCCTTTGCGTTGGTCTCTTCTTTGACACTAATCTGTCACAAAAGGCTAAGTGTATCTTACTATATCTGTAAAGTACAGGCTTATCGGGTACCGAGCGAGTTGGCAATACATTGATCTTTCGACTTAGACACAAAGGAAGCTGCTACCAGCGCCCTTTCAGTTTGTTGACAGTAATGTACATGTCCCCTATTGATGGGGAGCTTTTTTTAGCTTCCCATTTCTCACACACACACACACATACACACACACACACACACACAGAGCAAGTACTAATACCTAAGACAGAAAGACAGACACTGAAGCAGCTGATCTTTCTCTGGTTTGAAATGAATTCTTTTGAGTGGAGTTCTGGTCTTGTACAGAAAGACAATATTATGTGCATACTGAGAGTTTCTCATTCCAAACTTTGGAGTAAGAACACACTAAAGGAAAACCTCGTCCAGTCCAGCTCATCTGTCATGCACTGGCAAACAATCAAAGCACACAGAGAAACATAGGGACCAAAATCATCATACAACTTAATGGCTGGTAATTGTAAGGTGGGTTCCTGGGTTTAATGACTCAGCTTAATAATATCACAGTTAAACACAGTTATCTCATGAATCAAGTTTTACATAATGTGTTAATCTGGCAGCACTGCCAGCCAGGTCCGTTCTGATTGGCTACCCGCAAAGGGAAGCCAGTGTCATGACAATGGCCGACAATTGGTCGAAGAAACACTAAAGCCTTATAAAGAGATCAATCTAATAGCTCCCAGGTGGTTGTCACACCATGCATAATTTTGTGCTGGTCTGAAGTTTAGTTTTCTGATCCAGCTATTTTCAGCCTTAGTGAACAGCTGCACATAGTGAAGTAAAATAAGCCATTCAGTGCTAGACATATCAGTGGGACTTAAAACGGTTTATGAAGTCCATGGAATCTCATCATTAAAAGTAATTCAAGAGTTTTGCTTAAAGCAGTTACCAATAAAAGAGACTTCATTGCAAGTTTCTCTACTGTGGGAAAAAGCCTTCTATTTCAGCTACCTGGGTTTCCGAGTCGTCCGATTTTCTTGGCCGTGTGTCCCTTCCTGTCAATTAGGAAAGATCGAGTGAATTGCCCCAGACAAAGGCATAGTTGTGGCGTACGCAGGGAATAACAAAGAGGTCGATGCTGACATTGCATCTGGGTAATTTAACATCGGATTTGGAACTCCCATACTGCCCGTGGACACTAAAAGGATGGAGGGAAGTGGATGGAGGATGGAGGGAAGTGTTACAGACCAGTGTTTACTGTGAGTGCCTTATTGGAGTGGCGACCTGTATTTCCCAAGGGATTGTTTGTCATGACACTGTTTTCCAGATTGCCTCTTTCTATACGACATACCCAAAAGAACAAACTCGTGATTGGTCGTTTTGCATGTCAATTAAATTTCCTTGACCTGTAACAGTAGGTGATTTTTGGCCACATTAAGAGGCTAAAGGCATCCAACTCTCACTAGAGACATTCTCATCAGACTCTGATTTTTCAAAACAAATATTTATGAACACATCTCAAAGCACACAGAAACTATTTCACATGACTTCTACAAGCAATGTACAAATCTGTTGGATGTCAAACATGATTTGTTTTCTGGGCACACGATGCACATATTTGCGCTAGAAAGCCACACGGTCTGTAAAATGCTTCCTTCAACTAGTATGTGGACAAGCCAGACTTACAGTTTTTCTCAGTCGATTTGGTTCATTTCTCAGATCAGAACTGAAATTCTTATACCATAAAGGACTGCAAGACTAGCTCATAGCATTTTAGGGGGCTATATGTGTTATGGTCATAGCAAATGATGCCATATGGCTAAGGGAGATCCAGCAAGCCATTATACATGACAACAATGTTTTTCAAAATATTAAATCTGTAAGCATCTCCACCATTGATTCTGAAATGACACCAGATGAGCATGAGACAGCTGTACAAATTTCCATTTCAAAGATATGGTGACCAGGTGAAAGAGCTATGGAACCAGTATGTACTGGACAAAACCCTTATGCATACTGACAAATTTAGCTATGGCTGAAATGTATGTAACTGTTTCTTGTCCAAAATGAACTTCATATCAAATCATATGTACTTCGTTATTCCTTTTGTGCTGTAGCGTATCATGGAGAACGACTCAAGAGAACCACTCCACACTTTTATATACCTGGATGAGGCTGGCTTCAACCTTGCAAAAAGCAGAAGGCATGGTCAAAACATCATTGATGTACTAAGCCAATGGGGAGGAAACATCACAATGTGTGCTGCTATGTCAGAGAATGGCGTGCATACAGCATTTTTGCACACAACTTTGCTGTTTGCACTAACTGTTTTGAGAAATGTACTTGTTGTGATGCCACTGTAAATCATGCTGTGAGAAATGCACCAAATCGACTGAGAAAAACTGAAATGTGAGGCACTCAGACTTCATACAGAGTGGTTCCTCCTGTATCATCACCTTTCATCCTGCAATTCCACAGTTCCCCACCAACATATAGTAGCAACGATCTGTGCTTCACAAAGAATGCTCCAACAACCTGTCAAACATCAACACAAAAAACGATGCTATGTTGCAGAGCAAAGCTCACAGCCACAACTGCAAACAGATTATCACCGTGAAGCAAAACTATCCCAATACACCATGTACTGGTAAATTGCTCCCCGTGCACTGTCACTCGGGAAAACCGGCTCCCGGATTTGTCCCACCATTTCGTAATAAGACAAATCCTCCGTGCAGATGGTCCAGCAAGAGCTGTGAGGCCGGAATCCCATGGCCTGGTCATGCTGCCATTGGTTAAAACATATGCCATCATCTGTCACCACATGAATATGCAAATGTGAACATGCATATGAGCCAATCAGGCACAGCTGCAGGCTCCCTGGTGAAGGTCAGACTAGCAGGATCTCTAATTCATGGTCAGGCTTGCATCAGCATCGTTTGTAGACAAAGCTGCCGTCAATCCTTCAGCCTTCATGAAATTTTGGAGTGTGTCTGTGGGAATTTGTGCCTATGTTTTCGAATGAGCATTTGTGAGGTCAGGCACTAATGTTGGATGAAAACGTCTGGCCTACAAGTTCCATTTCATCCTAAAGGTTTGAAGTCAGGCCATTATAATTCTCGAAACTCATCAAAATGTCTTTATGGACCTCACTTTGTGGCAAGAGACACAGTCATGTTTGAACAATACACGGCCAAAGAGCCTAGCCCAAACCCTGCAGACCTACCTCAGTCCTCCTCTGACAGACTTTACTGTTGCCACCAAGCATTTGCCAAAATCAGATTTCTCCGTCAGACCAGCAGATAATGAAGCGTGATTCATCATTCCAGAAGACACCATTTCCAAAGCTCCCGGTGGAGGGGGTGGGCGTTACATCATTCCAGCCAATGTCTGGAACTGCACATGGTGATCTTAGTCTGGTGTGTAACTGCTTGGCAATTGAAACCCATTTCGTGATGCTTCCAACGTGCATTTCCTACATGCTGATGTTGCTTCCAGAGGCAGTTTTGGAACTAGTGAGTAGTGAAGACACACAGACAGACAGACTTTTGATTGATTGATTACTTACTTTATTGATCCCAAAGGGAATCAGTGTAGTGGGTGATATAAGAGAGCATGGGTGATTTTAACACACCATGTGCACCTGGAAGGTTGTCAGTCTGGTCTACCGCTTCATGGCCGAGCTGTTGTTATGTCTAGATTCTTCCATTTCATGATAATAGCGCATATGGTTTATTTTGCAGGACTGAAATTTCACAAACTGACTTGTGGCAAAGATGGCATCCATGGACAGCACCCTACTGCCAATGTTTGTGTATGGACATCACATGGGTATGTGTTTGATTTGATGGGTCTGGCAGATACTGAGTTCAGGTGTAATTAGGAGAAGTGTCCAGATCATTTTTGCCCATGTGGTTTTCAGCAGCAAGCACAGTGAATGCGGTGGACTTCTGACTCAAACGAGTCCTATTTCATTTTCATCACCACACCAAGCTGTCTTACCCATCTATAGTATCACGTGTTCACTGGAAAATGTATAAAACCAGGATGCTACTTCAATTCAGTACACCTCTTTTTCTCTCTCTGCATTCTGAAGTGTGACCCTTCTGGGAAAATCACGGCCTGTGGCAGGAACTCGGATCGGCGCTGAGCGGAGTTAATTATTCCCGTCTGCATCGTCAACCGTCTCCCCCCCCGTCATCCCGAGACTCGTGCAAGGAGATCCTGAAGTGCAGGGAGTTGTAGGAGACCTCTAACGAGCACCAGTTCTGACTCGGACTGAAGTTTCGTGGTCTCTTTTATATTCTCTCTATCTCCATCTCTCTCTCTCTCTCTCTCTCTCTCTCTCTTCACTTTGTATCTTTGCGGAAAAATACTCTCACATTCGCCACTCATCTGATCTCCACCCCTATTGATTTCTCCAAATTGCTTTTTCAATATAAAGGAGGATATATGAAGCCAGAGCAGCCTATCTCTCTGCTAGGGGGATAGGTGAAGGAGAAAGAACTTGATAAGAAGTCTTTAGGGGATACTGTATCTTTTTAGCTGAGAGACGATAATGCCCCCCCGTCTATTATGTTAGGCCACAATTTGTGTAAAAATCAGAAAACGTGTCTGATTTTCAATCGAAACCAACTCAATTAATAACAAGCATATGCTGGGTTCAAGGTTCCAGCCATTGGAGGGTGAACCAAAGAGGTAATGAATACGTGAACTAGAGTCCTTGTTAAAATATGCAGGCATTATCAGCAATGTGTGGTTCAAATGACAACATGGGATTAAGCAGAACACAGAGACTGCAAAGAATGGAGGAGGACCTGACAGTATACTGTAGAATTGGAAAATGAACAGATAACAGATTTGGTACTGATAATCAAGAATTCTGTTTTATGGGTGTTAAGCTGCAGAATATTCGCTTTGAGCCAAACATTTAATTTCCTGGATACATGAGATCAAAGAAAGGGGTGGGAATGGACCTGAGGGTTTAATATTTATCTAAATTTGTCAGCATAACAGTGAAACATTTTTGAAGTAGTAAATAAATAAAAAAGAAAGATAAGTATAATTGAAATACTACTCATGTAAAAAGCAATACTAGGTCTTTGTGATGCCTTATTCAGGAGTAGCCCTGATGCTGAAATACTAATGGAGCAATTATTGTTTCAATAAGACCTTTCTGAAATATCGGAATGGTAGGTCTTTTAAATCAGAGTTAGATAACTGCAGAAGTGTCTCAGTGAAAAAAGGCAATTTAGGTGCATCCATTGACTCTCCTGACTGGCCTCCATTGACTGGCCTGATCATAGCCCAACTGCAATGCCAAAATCTCAGGCATAAAAGAAAACAAAAGTAAAACAAACCATTTTTTGCCACATCCTTATGTGAATGCCTGTTACTCATGAGTCTGGATGGTATCACCACCATTCGACACTAAAATCTTTTTATAGCCAACCAAAACCAGCCTTAAAAGTGTATGAAAAATATCATCGATATCGCACAGAGAAAGCGGGCTGGATGTAAACCTGCCGTTGAGTTCAAAGGTAAGCAATTGGTGTCACGTCTTTAATAATAAATACTATGTGTCAGGTGAACCCAGCGAGCCGTAATTAAAGCGGAAAAAAACCCATGGGAAACTGCCTGAGGGCGCTGAGAACTGTAGATGTGCCTGACAAAATGGACAAGCCCCGAACGGGAAAAAACTCATGGTGCGTTCATGCGTGTATGAAAAATCCATACAGACTTTCATGGAGGAACAATGAAAGCACTCAGGCCATCTGTGCGACAAAAGCTTTCCCATAAACTCAAATGGCTACGCAAATGACGCTACAAAGCGCGCTCCAAAATGCTAACGGCTTTCATTTTTCCAAATGCTCGCAAATACGCGTAGACACTCACTCCGCCATCTTCAAATCCTCTTTTTGAATATTTAAAAGATGTGCTCTCTGATAAAAAGCTTTGGCCAGCCATCTCTAAAATGGTGCTGCTTTTACACCAGGAAGCAGATGGGATTCTTTATTGAGTACATTTATGGCTACAGCACTTCTACTGACAGACCTTTGCTTCACTACTAAATGTCTATAAGCAAGACATCTGCCTTCTAATATGAAGGACACAGACCACAAGCCCAATTCCCTACTGCCACCCAGCCCTTAAGAAATAGTGACTGATTATATCTGTCAGACAGACTAGGACCCCTAGTGGTCAGGAGCAGGTATAACCAAACAAACAGCCTGTGTGAGAGGAAAGACACCAAGACCTCTCAGCAGCCGTGACCAGCAGCTCCCCCTAAACTGAACGCGCACGTTAAACACTGGCTGTCCGTTCTTAACAGCTTTCAAGGAGGCGAATGAAATAAATCTCAGAATGACGAGGGCTCAGGTGATTCTTGCTTCTAGCAAAACACTTTCTTTAGAAACGCCTACATTGTGTGCAGCCTCCCTGGTCTCTTCGATAGGGATATTTATATGTTATTGTTTTTTTTTTTATGAACGTCCCATTAACAGATGACAACCCATTTGTTGGTATGTGCAATTCATGAGCTACCCATCAGCCCCGCTCATCACTGGTCATTACTGCCCGCTGGACCAATGCTGACCAGACAGTATTGGGTTGCCAGATCAGTAAAAACGCAGCAGTAGGTAGGGCGTAGATGCTTTTTTTGGGATGAGGCACTTTAGGAGATTTTACATTAATCAGTGTCAGTACTGTGAATCAGTGTCAGTACTGTGACTAGGGTGGTGTACAACAGAAAATATCCTGGTAATGTGAGTCCAAAATGACCAAATTGTGAATCATTAATACAAACATGGCTAACAATGCATTATGGATATTATTTATAGCAGCATCCTTTGTAAAATGCTAACTGTTTTGCACTTGCATGGTTTAAATAAATAGTGTAATCTAAGAATCTATTTAAAGAAATAGTCCAGTGGTAAACCTCAAAAAAACATTTTAGAAGCTTTCAGGATGTTTATACAGTACTTATTTGTCAAACTTGTGGTTTTAGAGTTTGGGGTCAAGTTCAATGAATAAAATAACCCCAAAATATTGCTGAATTGTGTTCATGCTCGTGGCTGTCAAACAACCATTTCTCGATGACTCATGGATGTCCATTTTTGCGCCTTCTAGAACTCTCTAACCAGGCTTTGGTTAAATAAACAATTTTATTACAAACAAAACATCTGTATTACCCAGAATTCTGTGGTACAAGCTAATGGAACCCACTCGACACAAAAGGCAGGGTGGTCAGACGGCTTCCATTGAAGGCACTCACCCCTTCCAAAGAGCCAGTAGGACAGTGGAAAGAGGAAAAACACCAGAAACAGATAGACCCCTCCTATGCTCTCCCCAGCAGGAAGGAAGACCTCCAGAGGGGCCGACAGATCGTGGCTGATCCAGGTAGCACCTTCCACTTTCTCCGGCATTGCTGCGTTTCTGTGCGCATCTTAATGTGCTGCCGATAACATAACATAGCTGATGCTAAATTGGCCCTCTCCCCCCTTGCCATGTAAACGCACACATACACACACACACACATGTTGGGTTGTTTTGGGTTCGACAGTAGGGCTCTGAGGCTTGACCTTTATCTTAGCCACATTGTGCTGTGTTAAACAACAGCCCTAATGACAGATGGGAAACGGACCATAAACTGGACTCTTCAAACACAGCTGGTCAATGCACTTGGTCAGATCTGTGTGTGTGTGTGTGTGTGTGTGTCAGGGGGCGATCCCAGCTTGCTGCAATACCAGGTGGCATTTTTCAATCTAGATAAAGTCAGTGGTATCCCTGGAGATCCATTCACATCTGTTAACGCCCTTTGACCCATTTGACACCATCCTGTTTTTAGCTTCTGCAAGATTCTAATCTGTCATGCTTATTTAGCTGTGTGAATCTCTCTCCTATACACCATATCATCATAATACCACACCTGACGTAAGCGTGGTGATGGAGATGGAGGAGGTGGAAGGAGGTTTACAGGAAGAGTGACTGAAGCCCATTATTCATTTCAATAAGCTATAAGCAGACTACACTGGCTATAACATTTACAGTAGATGGAAAATGAATTGTGTAAAATGTATATGAAATCTGACACGTTTATTGTAATGTAATTTTCTAAACATTTTCTATCTATCTATCTATCTATCTATCTATCTATCTATCTATCTATCTATCTATCTATCTATCTAAATACATTTGTACTTGCATTGCACTGATATTGCATTACTTACATACACTGCCACAGTGTCCTTGACTCTTTTGAAACACAGCACATCCTTTCTAATAAGCGCATACAGAAATGTAACTATGCAACTGAAGCCTGTGCCAGACACAGGTCTATAAACGACAGATCTATAAACGAGTGTAAAATTCACCCACTACGTGCAGGTCTCAGCGCACGCCAGAGCATCGATGCTGTCTTGGACACACGCACACGCACAGACACACACACACACACACACACACACACGCTGGCAGAGCAGAAGATAGCTAGCCTCGTAGTTCCCTTGCCCTGCTCACAGACACCCAGCCTCGCGCTTTCTCTTCTTGTTACACACGTTCTCTCTCTCTCTCTCTCTCTCTCTCTCTCTCTCTCTCTCTCTCTCCGTCAGTCACACTATAATCTACAGCCCTCAGCTCATCTTTCAAACAAACAACTAAGCCAGTTCAAGGAAAGTTCAGAATCAGCATTTAGATAGCGCTGGTCAGATTTGAGTGTTCGCCCTCCTCAAGAGGATGTGCTGGTGTTTGTCTGTTAGGGGGTGCAGTTGTGTCTCCACTCCTCTGCACACCTATCCGTGTCTTATCTCATCGTCCCATCGTCACACAATGGCGCTAGCCAGAAGGCATCTGTGATTTCACCTTTGGGGCACTAGGGGGCAGTACAGTCCCGATTATGCCGTCTTGCCGCGAAAGACCCAGAGCTGATTCCCCAACAGGGCTTGATGTGTGGGACATGGTACAGGAAAATGCATTACCACAGCCACTAAAATGACAGGTCCAAAACCACCCGTCATTCAGCCATTAATATTCATGTGTCACTGTAGTAACTGATTATTGCATAACCTCCATATTTGCAGAAGCACAAGGAGGATTGAGTGCTTGGAGTGTCTCCTGTGCATTAGAATCAAGTGCTTTCCGTTTCCAGGGCTTGGCTAAATTAAGAGTAATAGGCAACATATCAAAGATATTACTGTTAACATTGTTAGTCGTTACTATGGTGACAGTGAAGATAGGAAAGACAAACTCATCGCCGTAACAGAGACCATAGGATGAGTGTCACGCTTGAAATGTCAAGGAATTCTCAATACAATCTGCTTCACCTCCTGCAGTTTCAGAACACCTGCAAAGCGTTTGATGGACTTCGTCCGGAAAAAATCACACGACACTACAGCAGCCTGTTTTCACCGAGCGTGGCTCATGGCTTTCACACTCGCCATCGTTTCGTGTTTTTGCTCAAGTGTAGCTGGGTTGGCTGACAACATTACTACCCAACAGGCAGTAATCGCAGTGGAAAGGAGACGGCGCAGCACAAACCAACACTAATTCGCTCTAGAAGTTTCCATTGTAAATATTTGTAGTAACGTTTACATAGAGTCAACTGGAGAAATAACCTCGCCTGCATGTGGAGTACTTGTAGGGCTCCTTTCAAACTGCTGTGTGAGCATCTGAGCAGTGTCCTCCAACCCGTGTGTAGAGGATTGTGTGTCTGCGTGTGTGTGTGTGTGTGTGTGAGACACATTGTTCCATGAGCTCTGACACTGGAGAATAGGACATCCTAACCAGCACATCCCAATGAGCTATAACAGCACTGTCCGAATGCCAATGAGGGCGCACGAGTGTACACACACACACACACAAACACACACAAATTCAGAGGAAAATCACAGGCTTGTCCATGTGTCTAAAAAAATAAGCTAAAATATAAGCATGTTCGCATAATTTTCACCAGAACAGAAGACATTTAGCCAGGTTATCTGCATCATTTTCATTCATGAAAATGACTGAGCCACCAAAGATGTCTTCCAAGACTCTAGCATAAGGATAACGATTTCATAAGCTGTCACCAACATCCCATTATGTGAAGAACAAGAAAGTCATTCTGTTTTTGTTTTTATTTTGGAAGGCTTCTAGAGGACGTGTTCAACTCAGGATGTGTTCAACTCAGGATGTGTTCGACTCAGGATGTGTTTGACTCATGTGTTTGACTCACAATGTGTTTGACTCATGTGTTTGACTCACAATGTGTTTGACTCATGTGTTTGACTCACAATGTGTTTGACTCATGTGTTTGACTCAGGATGTTTTTGACTCAGGATGTGTTTGACTCATGTGTTTGACTCAGGATGTGTTTGACTCAGTGAGCAGTGGTGGAAATTTTGGGGAAAATGGTGGATCTTTCACTGAACTCAAATCACATTCACCATGCTAGAGGTGGACGAGGCCTTTACTGTGGATGAGGATGGATGGGGCCTTCACATGGATGAGGCCTTCACATGGATGAGACCTTCACATGGATGAGGCCTTCACATGGATGAGACCTTCACATGGATGAGGCCTTCACATGGATGAGACCTTCACATGGATGAGACCTTCACATGGATGAGGCCTTCACATGGATGAGACCTTCACATGGATGAGACCTTCATATGGATGAGGCCTTCACATGGATGAGACCTTCACATGGATGAGACCTTCACATGGATGAAACCTTCACATGGATGAGGCCTTCACATGGATGAGACCTTCACATGGATGAGACCTTCACATGGATGAGGCCTTCACATGGATGAGACCTTCACATGGATGAAACCTTCACATGGATGAGGCCTTCACATGGATGAGACCTTTACATGGATGAGGTCTTCACATGGATGAGACCTTCACATGGATGAGGCCTTCACGTGGATGAGACCTTCACATGGATGAAACCTTCACATGGATGAGGCCTTCACATGGATGAGACCTTCATGGATCTTCACATGGATGAGACCTTCACATGGATGAGGCCTTCACATGGATGAAACCTTTCACATGGATGAGGCCTTCACATGGATGAGGTCTTCACATGGATGAGACCTTCACATGGATGAGGCCTTCACATGGATGAGGCCTTCACCTTCACATGGATGAGACCTTCACATGGATGAGGCCTTCACATGGATGAGACCTTCACATGGATGAGACCTTCATATGGATGAGGCCTTCACATGGATGAGACCTTCACATGGATGAGACCTTCACATGGATGAAACCTTCACATGGATGAGGCCTTCACATGGATGAGACCTTCACATGGATGAGACCTTCACATGGATGAGACCTTCACATGGATGAAACCTTCACATGGATGAGGCCTTCACATGGATGAGACCTTTACATGGATGAGGTCTTCACATGGATGAGACCTTCACATGGATGAGGCCTTCACGTGGATGAAACCTTCACATGGATGAGGCCTTCACATGGATGAGACCTTCACATGGATGAGGCCTTCACATGGATGAGGCCTTCACATGGATGAGACCTTCACATGGATGAGGCCTTCACATGGATGAAACCTTACCTAACTACTGTACTCACATCTACAGCTACATCGATGGCGATCTCAGCAATCTACATCTAGTTCCTGAGGGAGGAGCTGGTTATAGATCTCAGACGATACCCGAAACAGCTTTCTCACTACTGCAGGCTTCACCGCGCCAACCATCCATCTCCAGGACGACGCATCTCTCCAGGACGACGCTGCATCGCCTAGCGTGTGTGGTCCTTGGATACAGCCAAAGAAAGAACGCCACGGACATGTGCACGGAGTAAAAGCCCATCGCTTCTTCTGCGCCTTTGTTCCCACCTTCCTACACCCGCCGCGTTTACGAACGTCAAAGGAATGAGGCAGAAACATTGTGAGAGTTCAGACATGGCTGCCAAAAGAGCCCTGGATGTCACAAACAATATTTCCATTCTTGCTTTTTAGTCTTGCACACACTGATGCGTAAGAGGAGAGAGTGAAGGAGCAGACTATATGAAATTAATTAAAAGTATGATTATTTTTAGGGGGTTGACAATTAACGTTAATCACTTCGTTAGTCTCCAGTCCTTACACATGGAGGTGTGTGCACTCTCATTTATCACACTCACACACTCAGTAGTTCGCACACATGCATAGCGTGCAAAAGTGTGTATGTGTGCGTACGTTGAGCTGTTTTAATAAGCCTTTCTGAAGAATTACCAGAGTGTACTTAAGGAAACCAAAGGACAGGATAGGAATTTGACTGATTACGTGAAGAAATGAACACTGCTGTCTGAATATTGCCTTTATATTTTTTTAATATGTTTACATAATGTAATATGCTATTTAATTAAATAGTCATTAAAACTACATCCTTGTAAGTTAGATCATCCATAATTTCCAAATCTGCCAGGGACTGAATGATTATTGTGCTGCTTGTAACAGGTAAACCTCAGTGGCATCCATGTTTTATGAAAGCTGTTAGTAACACAGGGGAGTGATTTATGACGCCGGTTCAGGATGAATGAACTCGTTCCCATAAGCTGGTTAACTATCACTCTCTGCGTCCAGGGGAACTAACAGCGTAACACCGTGTGTGACTAATGATGGAGATGGAATATTTAGGGACCGGCTCGTACTGCGATATCTCAAGTGTCAAAACTTATCATACTTCTCATCAAAAGAACTATGCCTTTTCCATTAAGTGGCACACACACACACACAGAAAATGTGATTAAAATGTTCTCATTGGATGTCCCATCCATGCCTGTGTCGAAAATGAAAGAAAATTCTAGCAACAGACATCTTAATTCCAAACCTGCTCTCTCAAGTCCTAGAGTGTCGTCCCTCTTATGCCATGTTTCAATAATCCCTTCTTATGGCGGAGCAGCCCCATGCCTGGAAGCCTCAGATTAGTCTGCCTATCTCAACGCTCCCTTCAGCTGTGAGAGGTTAAAGGTCACGCCTTTCCTAACCCGCGTCGATGGAAGGTGACGGGCCGAGTGCGTGCGGTGGTGGGGGAGGGGCGACCTTGGTTGTCATGGAAGGACAGAGTGGACAGACGGAGGGAGTGAGGGATGCAGAAGAAAATAGGAGGGAGCTGTGATTCACCGGGACAATCAGGACCTCCATTGTGCACGGCGTGCGGGAGAGGCTTGTCGCCACGGCGACGGCAGTGACGCCCCAGTGCCCATGGTGACACCGTATCCTCTCTCTCTCTCTCTCAGACTTGTGGACCAGCCTGCTGCTGTGTCCTGGGGGAGAGGAGGGGGATTGATGTAAGACACCTCTAGTAGCTGAACCAGTTCCATCCTTTTTCTTTTTTTTTTCTTTTTTTTGTTTTTTGTTCTGCTTTGCCGTTCTGCCTGTGATGATTAAGGGTTTGGCACAATATGGTCCCAGGGCACACATCAATGGCTTGATGAGAACAGAACACTATTTACTGCCAGTGGAGATGAGCAGCAGGTCCTTTTTAGCTTGTTGAAAGTACATAGTCAAAGTCACATCAATCTTTCTATTAAAAACTATGGCAACAGTGGAAAGTTAATTGAAAACAAATAATCAGCTAGCAACAAATATACCGAATCGAATTACAAAGAACACTATTTAACAAGAGGAAAGAACAAGTACAAGTCTATTTCAAGTCTATTTCTCTCTCTCTCTCTTTCTGAGAAGTTGTATTGGTGAGAAATACTAGATAAGTCATAAACTTGTTGCAGTTTAACAATGCCACCAAGGTTCAATCAGATTGCTCAGAGCACGAGGAAGAGCAATCTGATTGGCTAAGAGCTGGGGATGAAACACTGCTTCAGCAGGAGCTTCATAAGTAATGTAACTGCGGACAGGGGTCCCTTCTTCCTGCACTCCATGGATGTAAACACTGATGATAATGAGCTCTCCTCAGACCTTCATCTCCTCTGATCCTACTCCCCTCATCAGTGTTCTATTGCCCCACAACGTTCCCCCTTCTGCACACCCCACTCTTTCTCCTTCCTTTGGTTGTTCTGCTCACATCCCTGGGGTGAGCGGGGGGAGTTGGGGGGGGGGGGGTAAAGAAGAAAGGTGAATCATCCCCATCACGGCACCTCTCTCGTGAAGACTACCCGAGCGGGGTATCTTGCGGGAGCCAAGCACAGCGGGGGCAGAGCTAGCGTCCTGCGTGACCTTACGGCGGGGAGGACGTTAGCGTCTTGCGTGACCTCACGGTGTGGGCGGAGCTAGCTTCATGACTTCACGGTGCTAATTGCGCGGGGCGAGGGGTTGCGTTGGGGTCC
The DNA here is from genome assembly GCA_020368025.1 of Brachyhypopomus occidentalis. Classification (NCBI taxonomy): domain Eukaryota; kingdom Metazoa; phylum Chordata; class Actinopteri; order Gymnotiformes; family Hypopomidae; genus Brachyhypopomus; species Brachyhypopomus occidentalis. The sequence goes on from JAGXOD010000054.1 coordinate 1,102,178, forward strand.
GGCCCGACGGGAATGTCCCGCTGGGTCAGGATGAACTGACGTACTGAGGGAGTGAAAGAGAGCGAAGGGGGTGTAGCGGAGGTAGAGTCACAATCACCTCCCCGGCGCCGACGCGCACGGCGGAATCTTATCAAGCCAGTGGTCTTGCCGCACATCTGGGGGCCTGCGTGGCTAAAAATAACCACGTCTGGAATCAGGTTGGAGTGGCCGGCCGCATCATCAGTGAAACGCAGAAGAGGGAGGCGGGATTGGGTTTTGTGCGGGGGGCGGGGTTGTGTGCAGGGGGGCGGGGTTGTGTGTGTGTGTCACACGCAGGTTGGGTCGACCTGGATTATACATGGCCTAGACGTGGAGCTCCAGGTAGAGCCATATGAATAATACATTAACCTACAATCGTCTGCCATGATATAGTAGCGTGTACAAAGGCATAATAAGCTATGGCAACATCAGGGAATGAACAGGGCACTGAAGCTGTCCAATAAAGCCATTAGGCTGAAGGTCCAACATCAGTCTCCAGCACCGGAGAGGAAGGAGAACCCTGTGGCAGACGGAAATAAATTATCGACTCGCATTTGACTCGTGTTTGCTGGGGATGTCAGACACGTGCTTTACATTTATACTTTACATCGAAGTTTTGACTAACAGTTCCAGTAATGACAAATACAGTGGTACTGAAATATCTGAGCATATGTACCAATATGCTAATATTATTATAGTTGTATTATATTAACATTAATAGAACTAATATGTACCAATATATTTGTACCCATACATAAAGACACACATATACATAGACATACATACAAATGCTCATACATATGTAATCATATGTTAAATAAGTTATATTTATTTTTGGGCTTTAAGGGGATTTTGGTCATCAGTAATGGCACAGGCAGAACACCAGCCAGTCCCTCCGTCACTGTCCCGTTTCCCTCCACGACCCCGTGAACCCCATGTTTCCTGCTTCTCCTCGCTGCTCACTACTGTGGTGTGATTATCATGTTCTGCATTATCATCTTCCGCCATGTTCCTGCCTTATTTTGTCAGACTCCTCCAGTTCTTCGACCCTGGACCTTTCTGTGAGTCACATAACAGGATTTGACCTTAGTAAAGGTCGTGCATCTCCCGCTCGTGTTCTGTCTCTGTTACAGCCTCCACCTCTCTCTCCATAACTCACCCCACATCCTCTTCTTCAAATTCCCTTCCTCAAACCCTTGTTGCCTTTGATTTTTAAACCTTTTCGGATGCGTTCTGTTTTAAGCACAACAGCGGACTGCGTTCCGATATTTGACATCGTGACCTTTAGGGTTTGTGATGAGCCGACGCCAGTGCTAAATAAGGCCAGGAAAGGAAGATCGGGGTCGGCGTTGGGTTCCCGATGGACATGACGCATAAGCCTGTCAGGACAAAGGCATGCTGGGAGGTACAGGGCAGTGGAGCTGTGTGGCGAAACACTGTGACGAGACTGATGTCTCCTAGCGGCCGCCGGGGGTGACCACAGCCGGTGGGGGATGGGCACTGGACATGACACATCCAGGGTAATTAAGCCTCGCTTAGAGGTATGCTAAACTCCTAATTAGGGAAGTAGGTTACGTCAAGGGTACGTCATTCTACTCTTGACACCCCAACAGACTGGAGATGTGCTCCATTAATAGGGAGATTCAAGCGAAAGACAGCACGTTGTCTATGGAGAAGACGCCGACGGTCAACGCTTTAACGCGCCCCGGCGTGGACGACACGCAATGGAGCTGAGAGAAATGGAGCAGGTATGGCGTGTGAGAGAGCGGACCGTCGCGCTCGCTCGGAGCTCCTCCCTCCCGCTGAGAGCCGAACCCTCTCTCCTCCCCGAGCCTCACGCACGCGCGTGCGCTCTCCGGTTCAGCGGGGTGTGGAGGTCGCTCACCAAAGCTCTGCAAAGTCAACGTTCTGACGGACTCTTGCTCGTCATGGCCCGCTGGGTAACTGGAAGGGGCAGATGCCTCTCCCGGGGGATGCTAAGACTTTTAGTGCCTTGGACCACATCGTCCCCAGCGGCTTCCAAATGCAATATTCACACAAACACACACACACACAAATTTGCCTTTGGTTGCATAAAGGTCATGCTGCAATATCAGTATATTATGAAAAACCTGAACACAGAGGAGATAAATATAAAGTGAGGTGTTGGAAATCTGTGGAAGTCTGTGGAACAATGTTGTTATTAAAAAGGCGAACTGTTACCAAAACCTCAATTTGAAGCGTCCAGTTTAGCCTCGTAAGTATAAAACCTATCGGTGAGTGCAGCAGAAAGATCGGTGCAGTGAGATGGATGCTGGTTCGTCAGCTTATAATCAGTGTCGGTGCGACGCGTTGCACATCAGCGGCCCCTGTCACACCATATCTTCTCCAGAACTTCACTGTTGAAGGCATTCGAAGGCAGTCAGGCGGTTCAAAGGGACACGCCCACCAGGATGCGTCAGTCGCCACATCGCCGTGCGGGTGTCATTTTGGCAAGCGCAGTGCACGTGTGATGCAAGCGTTAAAAGGGATCACAAAGATCACAAGGATCACAACGACACTTAGGACAGAAACGACCAATGTTCCATCTCATGGAACTGTCTTGTGATCTAAGCATAAATAAATAATAAACTGATTTATGATTTTACATTTATGTACTTTTTGGTTCTCTTTCAGTCTTTGTGTGATGGGGCACCGTTGCAAAGTGACATGGGGGATCAGCACTGCTAGATTGTCAGGTAAGACTGCAGACACCACTTTCTACAATATGGAATGAAAACATAAGCATATAAACTGCATGGGAGTTCAAAGTATCAACACCATTACTGAACCTTCTCCTTAATGTCAGTCATTTCCATATCCCACCCACTCACCGCCTCTTCTCAACCAATCAGGGAGAGCGAAGTTGATCACAGGGTGGTAGGCGGCGCTGGCAGGAGGCTGCCTAATTATTCGTGCATGGCAGCTGGCACACGGTCAGGATTGGCTAGTACTGCTAAAATATGCGAAAACGGAGGATCTAAACTTCCCAGTAGAGCCAGTGGTGTCCTCCTGAACATCTAGCCATGGGTCGCAAGGGTATGCTGACGACTGGATTTCCTGGTGAAGGTGATCCATCTAATGCAGGTGCCCCAGATCCTGAACAGTTCGTTTTCTGTTCAGTTAGAGGAAGAGTGTCAGGGTCTGTGCCATGACGAACAAGATGTTTGCCATTTAAACAACGAAGGTTAGTTTTGACTGTGAGCTTTCTCTTCTACAATTCATGTGGTCTGCATTTGTTGTTCCAAAGCAATGTAGTTCAGAAAGGACGATTACACGAGAGTGTAATTAGATGAAGCACTTACACCTCTGTCCAATTAGCTGTTTTGAGTAATTTAACAATGATTTGTCCTTGCAAGATCTAAGGACATTTTTAGGTCTTTTGTTGGAGCTGCAAACACACACACACACACACAGCGCCTAGGAGTTTATGTAGAAACAAGCCCCAGATTGTGTGGCCTCCTGTTGTTTAATAGGACGCCAGTCCACAAGATGTACACATTACTTTCATGACCACGTCATGAAGCTCCGCAGAACATGCAGTCCTAGACTGGAGCACAACTGCCTATATTCTAATCTAATCTCAGTCTCATTACGTGGATTGGGGTGGTCAGGAGTCTTGCGTATGTGTGCGTTGTATGTGTGTGTGTGCATTATTCATCAATCGAAAGTTTGAAATCAATAGCACGCTGCCCTCCACCATCCAGGACAGCTTGTCTTTTAGAGCACATTGATACTGCAGTGGGTCTAACCGTGCTGCCGCATGAACATAAACTGGCCAGGCAGCCTGTCTGTCTTTCTGTCTGTCTGACTGTCTGTCTGACTGTCTGAAAGTCTGGAGGTAAGCCAATCACTCTCAATGGGAAGAACTGAAGATACTCAGAGAAAAGCAAACACACACGCATACACACGCACACACAGTATTCCATAATGCTCCTTCCCTCACCTGTTGCTAAGCAGCAAACATCAAAATTCTCAATGTGGGAATCTAGTCCAGAATCCAGAACTGTTACTGTAATACCTAGTTAAGACCACAGTACTGACTTGCAAACATCTCTCATATAAACATGTTTCAATCGCATAAACTAGCTTTACTGCCCTAAAGCAAGTTAACAAAACAACAATCTGTTTAGAAGCAGACCTTTCAAGGTTTAAGAACAGGATCTCGGATGACATGTCAGCCCTTAAAGGAACAGTGCAGAGAGCACTACATAAAACCAATGCCCGTCGGAGACAGTTAGCTTGTCTTGTTGGCATAATGTTTCCTGTACGGTGGAGTTCACAGGCAGTGTATTCCTCTAAACTGTACTTCTCTGGCTGAAACCGGCCAACGGTGGCTGTGATGGAGATGAGGCTCCGTTTGACTCGGCCGCTCCGGTAATTGCATGCGGAGCAGGTCGGGATTAAATAATACCAGCGTGTTAATAGAAAAAGCCAGAGAACTAAACACTGGCTGAGGGGGCAGGTTACCAGGGCATAAAGATGAATGTGTGTGTGTGTGTGTGTGTGTGTGTGTGTGTGTGGGAGGGGGTATATGTGTGCATGAGAGGAGTGGGAAGTGGTAGTGTGGCACATTCACACAGACACACACACACATGAACCACATCACAGCAATGATTTAAGTTCTCTGTGACTTGTAGCTAGTGCTATATGGGTCATCAGAGGTGTGCATGCCCACCGACCGCTGACCACATTCCCCTCGGCCACGTTCCCCTCAGCCTCGTTCCCCTCAGTCACGTTCCCCTCAGCCACGTTCCCTTCGGTCACGTTCCCCTCAGCCACGATCCCCACGGCCACATTCCCCTCAGTCACGTTCTCAGAGTGAGTGGGCCTACAGGTTTCTTCAGTAGGACAAATACGCCTGTGAAACTGGACCAGTTTAGGTTCTCTGCTGTTAATTCACTAGCATCTAAAAGGACCATTTGCAGAGACAATGGCCAGAGAACAATTAATGACACTAGGTTGAGTGGTTTGTTTGGCAAAATGTCTTATTTTTAGTCAGAAGACTGCATTTTATTGGGTGCATAGATCATCTACAAGTAAATCTGACATGAGTTTGTTGAAAAAAGCACAGTATAATAAAAAATATTTCCATTGCAGTACGTGCCCATGTAAAAAGGCAAACATCTCCTGACTGCAAATCTGCCAACATGAATAAATCAACAAGAAGGAATTCCATTTTCTTATGACTTCCAACAGCGATGTCTCCTATCATTTCCTACCGAGTCAGATTAAGCCTTGATTAAAACGATTAAGTCTTTATTAGAAACGAAATCTAATGGTGACTTCGTTTATTTTAAGAAGAGGCTGAATCCATATGACAGAACACGACCCATGTGGTAGAGCGTCTGTGGTCGGACCCGTGTGGTCAGGTCCCTGTGGTCAGACCCGTGTGGTCAGACCCGTGTAGTCGGACCCGTGTGGTCAGACCCATGTAGTCGGGTCCCTGTGGCTGAGAAGCCAGTTTGTAGAGTTGTGTAAGTTAATGATACATGAGAAGAGTGACACTGAAAGAGAAACATACCAGGAACCATCTTTCCTGTCAGCAAGCATTATTTTTGCCAGTTGGAGCTTGGAGTTCTGGAGAACACACACACACACAGACACACAGGTGGTTTAAAATACCTTGCGAATAAAAGAAAATTAAAGCACAACTGATCTGACGCAACAGATCGTGGCACAAGGCTTTTCTGCATGGAGCAGTGAATGGCTGACTCTATCACACGCTCCCCTCTCCTCCTGCCTTTCTCTCTCTCTTTTCTCCTCTCACCCATTATGATCTCACTTTTCTCTTCCTCGCTCTCTCCCCATCACCCTCTCCTATGCCCTCCACCGGCAGACAGCTGCTAATAGGGGTTTATTTTTAGCATGTGGGTGAGGTGTGGGTCTCTGTGATGGATGAAGGTGAAGCTTCACTCCAGCCCCATCTAGTTCTGTATCTCTCCAGCTCTTTCTCTCTCTGTCTCTCTCCCTCTGTATCCATATTGCTCTCTCCTCATTCTTTTTCTACCTGTCTACCTGTCTATTTGTCTGTCTCTCTCTCTGTGGCCAAGGACAGATGGAGAGAAAAACAGAACAGACAGACAGAAAGACAGACCCACACAAGACAGGGCAGTCTAAGCCCTGTATTAATAACAACAAATCACCATAGTGAAGACTATTAAACACTTGAAGGCTTGTGTATACTGAAGTAATTATCATTTAATAAGCAATAAATAATTGAACAGGGTGCAAACACCAGTAGGTCGTCTTTGTGGCCTGCTCTAACCACAAATGAAGTCAGAAAGCAGGATATGCATTTCATGTTTACTTCAAATATTTATGCCACATATTATATTGAATCAAACCAGAAAGGCAACAATGGAGCTAAAACATTTTCCAGCTATCCTCCCAACACTTGCAGTGCTCCATTCTTAAACAAGTCTTCCTGAATGCAGCAGCACCGATTTCACAACAGCAAAGTCAAGCCGAGTGGCTTCAGCTTTAGCCGCTGCCTTGAGCAGCTGTTCTTTTTTGAGTAATACCCACGGGGCCGCGCTCCGAACCCAGAAACCCTTGGGAGGAACCCGAGTGCTTTTGTTTCCTGGTCATGTGGGTGCCACCTGAGAGACACGGTTGCACACACTTATGGCAGCCTTCAAGAAGGCGCAGATGTCACGTCACTTTCAAACGAACAGCTTCGTTCAAATAAATATTCTCAAACGATTTCACTTCAAATATTCATTCCCTCACCTTGCAAGAAGGTTAAAAACATTGTCGTCATTCGAAGTGTTCCCTTAAAAAAGACAGAATCAAGTTGGGGTTTACTGTTTTAGTTGCACCGGTGACCATTAAATCCCAACTCGGACTGAATCACATTTAAAGCAGTGGATCACAATGACATCAAACCGGATCTGGCTTTACAAAACCAGTCTCAGATGTCCCATCATGTCAAAGGCAAAGTGAGCAAACAAATTCACTCTTTGAGGGAACGCTTAACACCAAGGTCATCTAGACCATGGACAATCCCAAAGGGTTAACGCTCCCGAAAACGTAAAGGTTTTTACTGTGTAGTGTGCAGTGGGGCTTAAGACTGGCGTTTAGAGTAATAACTTTTCCCTCCGGTGGCCTGGGACCACAGAGCGTGAAGGGCAGACTCCCAATAACGGCCGGAGCTGGGGAGGTAGACGTCGGCCTGCCACTGATCACAACACCGTTTACTGCCACAGTAGATCAGTGCACGGTTTGTAGGAGCAGCTTAAGTGTTCGATCGGCGCTCCATTAGCCCGTGCGGAAGTGCCAGGTCCCCACAACGTGCTTCTACTTTTCAGCACCAGCTAATGCTAATTAATTAATAATTAATTCCAACTGCAGCCCGAGCAGATTCCATTAAACGGCAGGGATTTAATACTGTAGAGCAGGTGCGTTTTTCTCCTTTCTTGTCATCTTGCCAAGGAGTTTGGGTGATGACCTGATGACCAAGAGGTCTAATCCTTCTACTTTTTGATTAGACATTATATGAGTACATATTAAAACTATTTTCACGCCCCCTACATTAACCACTCTTATGTTATATGAAACTGTAATAATTCTCTGGGGTAGGGGGTTTGTTTTGAACGGCGAACCAGAGTGAAAAGAAATCACAAAATGAAACTATAGTTCCTTTGTTCCCTTCCTCACAGCTACATGCTGCGTCTGAATATTACGCGGCTATTTGAAGCCATTTGGAATAGGTTTATTTGAGTCGCCTGGTATTCCTGGTAAGAAACGACGCACTGAGCAGACTACACCGTTCAAGATCCGCGATGCTGCAAATCAGGGTGGTAGGGAGCGGGGAGGTGTGAGGATTGGAGGAGAAGGCAAGAAAAGCAATTAACACGCCGCCACTGCGCCGTGAATCTTCGCGTCTCTGCGCCAGACGGCAAGGAACTCCTAAAATAAGAAACGTGGCCTTTTTGGTGTCACTGCCATTTTTAGACTACGAGAGTGACGTGCGGAATAAAGACGTGGGGATCAGCATAAAGGCACGCACGTTTACAAGAGATTCACAAATAAACACGAATGTCCTAGTAGCCAAATCTAGTAAAGTCTTCAAGCTGTCAAAAGCACAGCTTATAAGGAAGCCTCGCAGATAAATTTACAGAAAGATCTTTACATAGCTGTCACGTAGCTCTACTGCACCATCAAACGCACATACTCTATGATGGAAAATCTTCTTTGATGAAGTAGATTATATGCATGAAAAAAGTGTGAAAATAAAAACATTGATATATATATAGTGGGTGATCTGACTGCATGTCCAACAATGTGATGTCAGTGTTGAAATGATGACAGCAATTATTTAGCACTAGCCTGTATAAGTGTGTATGGGTAAAACATGGCTTCTAAGAAACTAAGTAAAAATGCAGCTGACCTTTTCCACATGTATGTCTGGGAGTTTATGGGTAATGGGTAAAGGTTTGGATGACTTTATTTATTTACTGACATTTTAAACCTGGCAGCCCAATTACTGTAAAAACAAATTCATATCTGACAGTTCTACTGAGTACCATATAATTTAATAAAACCATTTATAAAAGATGAGTGTCTACTGTACCCTTGTCATCCATACCACAGGATCACACTTAGACCATAGGATCACATTTAAACCACAGGATCACACTTAGTCCATACGATCGAACTTAGATTACAGGATCACATGTAGACCATGTTTTTCCTTTTTGATTCACACTGTTCTACCAATGTGGAGGAAAGGCCTCTAGCCACTTGTCACACCATCTGATACCTTTCTTGCCAACTCAACAACGGCAGAAACAATTCATTGGGCAGCTTTGACTGATTGTCCTGAAGAAGGCGAATAGGTCTTGCTGTGTTCACGACTTCTCCTCGTCTTCAAGACTTGCTGTGTTCAAGACTGACCCCACCCCACCACCAGCCTTCCACAGAGCATCTTGCTTTGTGGAAAAAATGCAGACTTGGCGTGCGATTTGTTTTAGAAAGACAGCTGTACTAACCATGCTACATGTTTTGGGTGAAGCTCCGCTGTTAGCAGGGCTAACTGCTCACGCTAAATGTTTTGGGTGGAGCTCTGCTGTTAGCGGGGCTAACTGCTCACGCTAAATGTTTTGGGTGCAGCTCCGCAGTTAGCGGGCTAACTGTTCACGCTAAATGTTTTGGGTGGAGCTCTGCTGTTAGCGGGGCACACTGTTCATGCTAAATGTTTTAGGTGGAGCTCTGCTGTTAGCAGGGCTAACTGCTGCCCATACTCTCATACTCACTCCCTGTACTCACAGAGAAATGGTGAAGTAGATTGGTGGTGATTCCACTTTTATCCAACACAGTCCACCAACGTAATGTGCACAGTAAAGTTTTTATGGTCAATCTAAACCAGCTCCAAACAAATTCCTCATTGAAATCTGCTTCAGCCTCTGTCACACTTGTGTGTGTCTCCTCTGTTTTTAAGTATCTCCAAAATTGTATTTAGTAATTGCGTTAGCCAAGATAGTCAAGTTCCAAGTTTGTTAATTTTTGTAACCTACACAGTTTTGTCCAGTAGAGGGGTTAAATGGAAGCAAAGTAATAATCTGCCTGTGCTACTACTGCAAATAGTTAAAACTAAGGCTTATGTTTTTATGTGTGTGTGTTTACCAGTTACAGCGGTTCATGTGAGTGGAGCTGTTTCAGAAATCGCTGTTTTGGGGTATATCATGGCATCCAGAGCTTTGCAAAATCTCACTGTAGTACCAGTATACTGCCCAGCATTGCCATTTAAGTAACATTCATTCATTCATTATCCGTACCGCTTATTCCCGCTAGTCGGGGTCACGGGGGGGGCTGGAGCCAATCCCAGCATCTCTGGGCGAAGGCAGGGTACACCATGGGTAGGTCACCAGTCCACCACATGGCCAACACGCGCACACACACTCACGGGCAATCTAGAGTGACCAATCAACCTAACATGCATGTCTTTGGGAGGAAACCGGAGTACCTGGAGAAAACCCACGCAGGCACAGGGAGAACATGCAAACTCCACACAGAGCAGCCCAGACCGAGACTCGAACCCAGACCGCCTTGCTGTGAGGCGACAGTGCTAACCACCACACCACACCACCGTGCCACCTCATTTAAGTAACATGTCTAATGTTATTATATATAGCAATACAATTCTGAAAGTAATTCCAAAACATGCTAACCATAGAAGATGGTGAGGACTTAATAAATCCTTTCATAACCTCTAAATCTGACTAACCCGACATCTAGCTAGCAGCTCTGCTGTATCTGTAAGTAAGCTAGCTCAGTCCTTACCAGAAGAAGAAAGTCAGAGGATATTACTCCAGATCTTTCCTGTTTACACTGGTTTACTGTTCCAGCCAAGTTCCTTACTGGATTTTAAGTGATGTTTAAAGTGATGTTTAAGTGATGTTTAAAGGTCGTAATGGTCGTAATGGTAAAGGTCGTAATGGCCCAACACCACACTGTCTTCCATGTCTTGAAGTATTATAGCTTGTGCTGACCACATTGCTCAGCTGAGGCAGATATACTGGAGCCCCCTAAGATCACTTTTCATTTGGTTATTCGAATTCACAGAAAAAGATTTGACTTACAATACTCTTGGGTTGACTTCATTAACATCCACCCGTACTCACAACAGCCTTCTTTTCCTGGGTATACAGCTACCAGCTTCAACCATTTTTTTAGTCAAAAGAAGCTTGGTTGCAGTGTCTTGTAGGGTTTCTCGGACATACCTCTTTCCTGTTATACATGTCTTGCTTTAAGTGCTGTCACGGTGAGGGAGCCGGTCATCCACCAGAGGGCGCGTGCTCAGCCGGGAGAACACCGGCAGAGTCACATGACCAACACAAACACGCCCCCTAGACACAAGACACTTCCCCGATCCCAATCACCGGCATATTAATCACCTGATTCCAATTATCACTTACCTTTATATTCATACAGGTCCTGTCATCCGGTGTTGCACATTCCACGCATTCGTCGCTCCTACTGGACCTTACCTGCTCCTCGCGTCTCTTGTGCCTTGGCTGTTGTTTTTTTCTCTTTGAGCTGAATATACCTACCTTTATTTTTGTTCGTTTCCTTATTTGTAAATATGGAGAATAAAGATATGCATTCGAGCTCCTTGCCTCCTGCTGCTGTCCACACCCCGTTACAGAATGTGCAACCTGGACCAGCAGGAGAGGAGAGTCCCTCTCCCCTAGAGGTACTATCGGCGCAAGGTAGGCTGCTGGGACAACAGCAACAAGAAATAGGCGAACTAAAATCACTGATGCAGGCCTTAACCGGTTGTATGCAGGTTCTCTCCCACCAGGCACAAATAAGTACTCCAGTGGAGCACCCAGGATTGCCCCTCTCACCCCCCGAGCCATACGATGGGGACCCTGAGAGATGCGAGGGCTTCTTGGTTCAGTGCCAAATTTATTTTTCGGAGAGACAAGGTGTTAGCGAACGAGCCAAGGTCTCGTATATTATTTCCCGCTTGACGGGGAGAGCTCTAACCTGGGGGGCAGCTTTAATCTCGGGATCCTCCGTTTTGCTGCAAAATTATGACTCATTCATCGAGGAGTTTAAGGAGGTTTTTAACCACCCTCGACGTGGAAGAGCAAGCGGACAAAGCCTCCTGGATTTGAGACAGGGTTCGGGGCCCGCGTCCGAGTTCGCGCTGGAATTTCGCACGGTGGCCGCCAGTACTGGATGGAATGACGCGGCTTTGGTGGATGTTTTTCTAGCGAGTTTAAGACCTGAGTTACGGGCAGAACTTACCTGTCGTCAAGACACCCGTACTCTGAATGAAGTAGTGCGTCTAGCGATCACGTATGACAGACTCTTGAAGGAGAGAAAGGAAGGAGGAAGCTCCATACGTGACACGGTTACCCCGGAGAGACAGCCAATGATCGAACCAGCGGAGCCGATGCAGCTCGGGATAACGAGACCTCCCAGGAGTCCACCCACACGGGTGGCCGCAGAGTTCGGGTGAGTAGCTCCTTGGTGAACAAATTGCTAGAGATCCCAGTGCAATTAACCTACCAGCGTGTCTTTGGGGGTCTCTGCCCTAGTGGCCTCGGGAGCAGCGGGAAACATGATGAGTTCAGAACTGGCCAAGAGGATGCGGATCCCGCTACGCGAGCTGGAGGAGCCACGCAAAATGCAAGCACTGGATGGCAGGCCTGTGGGCGGGGGGCTTTATTCGTTACTACACTCCCCGGTGAAGCTCACTGTTCAAGGTCACACAGAACACGTTATTTTCTTAATTTTTTCCGAGCCTACTCACGAGATCACGTTAGGTCTTCCCTGGTTACGTTCCCAAGGTCCCCGTATTAGTTGGCACACAGGTAATATTACCGGCTGGGCCACGCCCTCCATCCTTTCGGCTCCCTCTTACCACCGTGAAGCTGTATTCCACCACAGTTGAAAGCCCTGACGCAGCTAGCTCCCAGATCGTACCTCCCCCCTACAGAGATCTCTCTGAAGTGTTCAGCCCTGTCAAGGCTGCGCAACTCCCGCCGCATCGGCCATGGGACTGCTCGATCACACTGAAGGAGGGTGGCGTACCTCCCCCGTGGAGCAGTTTATCCTCTGTCCCAGGAGGAGGGAGCGCCATGCAACAGTATGTGAGGGAGGCGTTAGCGCAGGGTTACATCGTTCCTCCACTTCGCCCGGCCTCGGCCAGCGTCTTCTTTGTGAAGAAGAAGGACGGGGGCTGAGGCCGTGCGTGGATTATCGAGGGCTCAATTCCCTCTTAGTGGGGTATGCGTATCCCTTGCCTTTGGTGCCTTCGGCACTAGAGCAGCTACGGGGAGGCGCAGATCTGCACTAAACCCGATCTACGCAGCGCCTACAACCTCATCCGCATTAAGGCAGGGGGATGAGTGGAAAACGGCGTTTAGTACGTCCTCGGGTCACTATGAGTACCGGGTCTTGCCGTATGGCTTGGCATCGGCACCGTCGCTTTTTCCAGGCGTTTATTAATGAAGTACTTCGAGAATATCTGGGTAAGTGTGTCGCCGCTATATTGATGACATCCTCATTTACTCGCGCGTTCTCGAAGTAAACATGTGCATGATGGAGGGGCCGTGCTGGGCACGCTCTTGCGCAATAGGCTCTATTGCAAGCTCGAGAAGTGTGACTTCCATCGCAGGCGGATTGATTTCCTGGGCTATACCATCAAGCCGGGCTCTGTACACATGCAACAGGGCAAAGTGGAGGCGGTGACTCGTTGGACTCGTCCGCACACTCGGCGCGAGCTTCAGAGGTTTCTGGGTTTCGCTAATTTTTACCGGCGGTTCATTCGAGGATTCAGCTCTGTCGCGAAGTCTCTCTCTCTGACCTGTTGCGTGGTGGCGCTAAGCAGCTTCAGTGGACCGAGGACGCTGACCGCTCCTTCAAAGCGCTAAAACAGGCGTTTGTCACCGCTCCTGTCCTCCACCAACCGGATCCGTCGAGGCCGTTTATAGTGGAGGTGGACGCATCCAACGTGGGGGTGGGTGCGGTGTTATCCCAGAGACTCAAACGGCACGGTACATTGAAACCCATCGCGTTTTATTCCCACAAGCTCAGTCCCGCCGAGTGCAATTACGGGGTAGGAGATAGAGAGCTGCTGGCGATGAAACTCGCTTTGGAGGAATGGAGACACTGGCTGGAAGGAGCCAGACACCCCTTTCTGGTGCTAACGGACCACAAAAAACTTGGAGTAGTTGCGTAGCACTAAACGCATGAATGCGTCAGGCGAGATGGTCTCTGTCCGGTAAGCTGCTTCCTCTGCCCATTCCGACACAGCCATGGACACATATCGCGATTGACTTTGTGACCGACCTGCCTCAGTCGGAGGGGAATACCACCGTTCTGGTGATAGTGGATCGCTTCTCTAAAATGGTTCGTTTCCTGCCGCTGCCTGGCCTGCCCACGGCCTGGGAGACTGCGGACCTTCTGTTCAGGCACGTATTCAGGCAGTTCGGGCTGCCTGAGGATATCGTGTCTGACAGGGGTCCGCAGTTTACATCGCGGGTCTGGCGTGAGTTTATGTCGAAGTTAAACATCACCGTAAGCCTCACGTCGGGCTACCACCCCAGGCCAACGGGCAGGTAGAGAGGGTCAATCAGGAGCCGAACAGATTACTACGGGCCTACTGCAGCGAACACCCGGACACATGGTGCGCATCACTGGCGTGGGCAGGGTACGCGCAGAACTCTCTCACTCAGAGCAGCACGGGACAGACCCCATTCGAGTGCGTGTTCGGTCGGCAGCCTCCTCTCTACCCGTGGAACGCTCCCACCTCCGGTCAGCCAGTGGTGGGGCGTGGTGTAAAAAGGAGCGAACGGGTGTGGGAGGAGACTCACCAGCGGCTCCGGACTGCGGTCCGACGGTTTCAGAAGAAGGCGGACCGTAAGCGATCTACAGAACCGGACTACCGGCCTGGTGACAAAGTGTGGGTGTCCACTAACGACGGCAGACTGGGCACGCGGGGTAAGCTAGGTGATCGGTTTGTGGGTCCCTACGTCATCACCAGGCGGATTAACGCGTAACCTATCATGTGGCGTTGCCGGGGAATAAAAGGGTGTCGAGGGCGTTTCACGTCTCTGCGTTGAAGCCCCACAGGGAGGAGCCGAGTGGCGAGACTGGCGACGCCTCGCCTCCGCCTCTCCTCTCTCTTCCGGACGGGCCGGCTTACAGAGTTCATCGGCTCCTGGACTCCAGACCGGCGCGGAAAGGGTATGCAATACCTCGTTGATTGGGAAGGGTATGGTCCTGAGGAGAGGTCATGGATTCCGGCGTCCCAGATTTTGGACCCCTCCCTACTCGCCTCCTTTCACCGTGAGCACCGGGTAAGCCAGCTCCTCGCCCGGCCGGGCCGCCCGAGGGTCCGTCGGCTGGAGGGGTCCTTGGGAGGGGGCTCTGTCACGGTGAGGGAGCCGGTCATCCACCACCAGAGAGCGTGCTCAGCCGGGAGAACACCGGCAGAGTCACATGACCAACACAAACACGCCCCTAGACACAAGACACTTCCCCGATCCCAATCACCGGCATATTAATCACCTGATTCCAATTATCACTTACCTTTATATTCATACAGGTCCTGTCATCCGGTGTTGCACATTCCACGCATTCGTCGCTCCTACTGGACCTTACCTGCTCCTCGCGTCTCTTGTGCCTTGGCTGTTGTTTTTTCTCTTTGAGCTGAATATACCTACCTTTATTTTTGTTCGTTTCCTTATTTGTAAATATGGAGAATAAAGATATGCATTCGAGCTCCTTGCCTCCTGCTGCTGTCCACACCCCGTTACAAGTGCAACTTAGTTTCACTGTAACTTATAAAAAGAGTTGCCAACCAACTGAAATAAGAACATTATCTTTACATTGAAAAGTTTTCTTTACATGGAGACTTAGTCTCAGATCAGTCTCTGAGAGTTTGACAGAACAATGCTGTCTGACATGTCAACCTCTGAGATCAGGCTCTCTTCACACTCAGCCTGTATTTGATCCACATGTGTTCTTGCAGCTTTACCATCACCCAGACTTTGGAGGATACTGGATTCATCAATTCCTCAATGACTCCATTTAGGACCATTACTGAAATCCCTTGCCTTTACCACAGTGAAAGTCCAAATGGTAAACGATTCATTGCAAACCCTTATGGGTACTAACGATGACATACTACTTTGATTCCTCTTCTAAATTCACTTGTTTAAAGGCATTAATTAAATATTACTTTTCACCACCTGCCAGTTTCTCAAACGCATCCTCAGTTTTTGGAATCGGGTGTTCACTCCAATTTGAACATCCTATTGTAATCTCCACAGTTCATACAGAATAGTCAGGCTTCAATACTGTAAAGAGAGGAGCCCATTCACATCATTCAGAGAATTTCACAGGCTTTAAAATCACATGCTAAAACCACATTAAACACAAGCACAACCTATGTTGCTTTATCCTAAAACCTGTTCCTGTAGGTATTCTCTAGTGCTTTCATCGTCCGCTAGAGAATCTCCCCACGATACACCATCAGACCAAAGGGCCTTCGAGTCTTTGAGGAGGGGGGAGTCGTGACTGGTGCTCTGAAACTTCGAAGCTCTGAACAGCAAATGAAAGCAAGATGATAGAACACACTTAACTCAAAGTATCCTGAAAATGTTTAAAGGCACTTTGCTGAGATGCTCTTTGGGGCCCCAGTCCTAGTTGGAGTAAAAGATGAACCTGAGGCAAGGCATTTTTTTTCATTATTATTATTAATTAGTAGGGAAAAAAGAAGAAGCAGAATTTAAGGCATTCCATCACACAACAGCCTGAATAGTTCCAAACCAGGTTTAATTAATATAAAAAAAATAGGCAGAATGCAATGCAGAGATGGCATTAGAGCTGGCCTATTTTGCAAGAGCTATGCAAAAACACCTATGTCATAAAGGTTATTAACTCTTAATTGTTGATCTGTAAACTGAAGTTGGGTCACAGCATAGTCACTAGTTCCTTACTATGTCATTGAAGGAAAGGACACATTTTGGTCTGAAATAAATCACCTTTTAAGCTTCTAGTAAAGCATTTGGTCTGTTAGACACCTCCAAGTCAAACAATTAGCTTAACCAACCAGAGACTCAGAGTCAACCAGTTAGCTTTGTTCTATCCACATGGGCTAAATTTACAAACCAGTCAGCAATGAAGTGCACTGGTTTCATCATTCGTAAAAGTTGGACATAGTACATTATGATCCAGCTGTGTCCAAATGCCAGTTTCTAGCATCATTTCTGAATCACGGTGTGAACACGTCAGAACCTCTTCATTTATTATCCACTCCGTAGACGAAGCTTTAAATGGCAAACACCAAATTCTCCGACAAATCCAAAACTGGTGCCATTGAACTATTTATACAGGAAATAGTAGGTGGGGGGGGGGAGCGATAACTCCCATTTCTAGAAGTGTCATTCATTGCCACTAAGCTGCCCTCCGCAGACTCTCATATGGGGCACCGTCTTGGCCTGCTTCAAATGTTCCAGCACACAGGCATGGCTTGCGTTTCTCTCAAAGCGACGATCGGCCCCTTCGCACGAAAGTAAACGAGCTTTTCAGTTTTCGTCACTCTGAGACAGCGCGAAAAGGAGCAAGGAGCGTGGGACAGCGCTTGGCTTGGTGTTGCTTGTGGGCTTTAATAGGACCAGGTGTTGTTTATAGAATGAGGCAAGTGGAGCTTTTTTGCCTTTTTCTTTTCTGGCTCGAGTTTTGTCGCCAGTGTGGGTCTAATGGCCGCTTTCGGGCTGTATGAGTCGCGAGCATTCGCGTGCAAATGAGCTTCGCTTCCCGTTCGCCTGCACCCAGCCTTCGACGGTGAAAAAAGACTGACTGAGATCAGGACATTAATCGAACAAAGTGTTAAGACAATACAGGCCATAAAATGGCAACACTGATGTGGCACTAACATGCTTGTGATGATGTCAACACTGCACTCAGGAAACACAAGTCACCAGAAGACTCAGAAAAGCAAACTCTCACCTCAGCTGTCGCATTTGGGATACTCGACAATTTTTGCAGGATAAAAAATCCTGTATTTCATATTCTGCAGATGTAATGATGGTAAAATGTCAGAATATTGTTTTCCAACTTTTCTTTAAAAGCCACCCAACCAAGTTCACGTTTCAGGTTTATTTGTCATGGGCACAGAAAGCCTGGGACAGCTGCACCTGTGAGGCTCAGGTACTCTATATATACATATGTATATACATTACATATGTAAATGTACTATAATACAGCTGTGCAGTACAAAATACCCAATATATACATAATGTTTGTGTATACATTACATAGGTAAATGTACTATAATACAGCTGTGCAGTACGAAATACACTGTATATACATAATATATGAATATACATTACATATGTAAATGTAATACAATACAGCTGTTCAGTACAAAACACACTATATATACATAATGAGGGGAGGTGGAAGGAGAAGAAAAAAATATATACAAATGCAATTATACATAGAAATATGCACATAGAAAAAGTATGTGTATCCTAACTTTGGACAGTGTAGTATGTCTAGTTAGAGTGTGATAAAGGTATAAAAATAAAGAGGGTACAACAAATAAACCATAGTTTTGTGTATTGTGTGGAGCCTAGAGACACAGAAGAGTGTAGCAAGGAGATGAGGCAGCAGTAGAAAGTGCTTTAACACAATATGATATATTAAATAAATGGAGGGTATAATGAACACCATAACAGGATAATATGATTGCGCGGAGACCTTAGCGATAACACTGGTTTCTGAAAAACTGAAATATGACCAAAAGTGACAGTGAGTAGAGACAGTCCATGAGTGTCTGTGAGGTTATTAATGTGAGAGGAACAGTGGGAGAATGAGTGACGACTGGATTGTTGTTTATTTAGGATCCTGATGGCCTGCAGGTAGAAACTGTTATTCAACCTCCTGGTTCTGAATTGAATGCTGCAATACTGTCTGGTACACAGACCGTGTGCTGGGTGACTGCAGTCCGTGGTGATTTTGTGAGCCTTCTTTAGACATTGTGTGTAGAAGATGTCCCATAAGGGTAGCTTTTTTTTGCTCTCATGACTCTCTGGAGGATTTTATGGTCATACAGTGAGGAACTGCCAAACTAGACAGTGACAGTCAGAGTGCCATAGACAGTCAGAGTGCCATAGACAGTCAGTAGACAGTCAGAGTGCCATAGACAGTCAGTAGACAGTCAGAGTCCCATAGACAGTCAGTAGACAGTCAGAGTGCCATAGACAGTCAGTAGACAGTCAGAGTGCCATAGACAGTCAGAGTCCCATAGACAGTCAGTCAGAGTGCCATAGACAGTCAGAGTGCCATCTATGGTGCATTAGTAGGGATTGGTCTGGATGTTGGTGGGAAGACCACGATTCGTTGACGATTTCACCACCGTGTTTGTGTGAAGGGATCACGTCGGGGAGGAGCACTCCAAGGAACCTGATACTGCTGACTCTGTCCACAGCATCCCTACTGATGTATAAGGGGGGTGTGACCTTCCTCCACAGCCTCCTGTAATCCATGATCTTCTCATTTTTTTTTGCTAATGTTGTTTGCTGCACCACTCTGATAGAACTCTGACCTCATCTTTGTAGGTTGTTTCATCTAATCATTTATATTTGAGCTGTGCTTGGCCACACAATCTTGTGTGAACGGGGAGTACAGGAGGGGGCTGAGAATGCTTCCCCAAGGGGCTCTCTTGTATAGAGGCAATGTGGATGCGATGCGGTCACCGGTTTTAACCACCTTGGTGTCTTCTCATCAGGACACCAATAATCTAGTTGCACAGACCTTGAGTCCTTGGGGCTTGCAGTGAGGTTGGCTGTTGATGGTGTTGAAAGCAGAGCTGTACACAATGAACATGTTTTAGCTACATATATCTGTGGGTCGCTGGTATGCAAATTGGAAAGGGACCCTAGCGATCAGAAACGAGGGTTTTGACTAGCCGCTCGAAGCATTTCATGATTGCAGAGGTCAGGGTCACAGGACAGTAGTCATTCACACATGTAACTGCAGGCTTCTTAGGGACAATGATGGTCTTCTTAAAGCATGCAGACAGAATCAAAGGCTCAGGGAGAGATGAAAGATGTCTGTCTGTGAACATGTCCTCCAGGTACATGCTTTGAGGACAGTGCCATGGACAATATCAGGACCAAGTGCCTTGCATGAAGGACCATTCTGAAGGATCTAAAGACATTAGCTGTCACGGCCCACCAGTAGTTCCAAAGCGAAAGAGGTGCTGTTTGTCTCAAATCAACCATGGGAGGTTAGCTCATCTGGTGAGTCAGAGAGTCCCATACAACAGATCTTCACACTTTGCCTGCGATAGAGCACAAGCTAATCCACATGTACTTGTGGTCAGATGCTTGGTATTACGAAAACATCTTGTTCTTATAGCCTCTCTTTGATGGCCATTTGAAGCTCACACATGGCTTTCCTGTATGTCACCAGGTTGCTGAAGTTGTCTGCTGAAGTTTGAGCTCTAAGTTTCGCCCAGACATCAGCATTTACCTGGTTTGGGAAAGACTTGATGCCAATTTTTGGAACAACATTGCCAGTGCACACACTGATGTAATTGGCTACAGAGCCTGTGTGTGCATTAATGTAAGTGTCTGCTGCCTGTCAGAAAATCTGCCAGTCTGTGGATTGGAACCTGTCCTGAAGTATGAAGGTAGCCTCCTCAGTTCATTGATGGATTGACCTGAGAGCTTTTTTTGTCTACATGCAGGCAAAAGCAGAATGGAGAGATGATTGGGGGTATGGGGGGGTGTCTGTAACTGTCTCTAAGTGCAATACAGGGGGGCAAAAATGGGAAATGGGGGTAGAATAATTCTGTAACTTACAGGGGCACTCAAAAACCATTATAACATATGTTTCTTTTTGTTTTTGTTTTTATTTGGGTCCCAGTGTGATATCCTGGGGGCCAAAATCCCAGTATCTGTAAAGCTCAAGTGTTAAAAATAATGTGTTTAATGTGTATACATTTGGACAGCACCAACTGATTTCCTCAGTTGAAATCCCCAACAACAATAAATAACAGTGAATAAGGATGTAAGGTGTTTGTGTTGACCACAAACCACGAACACCCAATAATCGATCAGACATGACAACATACTTTCACATAATGCTTTGCGTGGGATTTCATTTTAAGCAAGCACCACTGACTGAATCCACTGACCAATGTTTCAGGTCCTGCTCAAACATGCCGTCCTACAGTCTGACCCACAGCTACTTTTAACAATCATAGAATCATATTTCCCAAGCTCGTGAGTCAAAACAAATTTCAACGGAGAAATCCCACCCACAATCCCATCCCACTCTTTTTAATGTGTGCTCTAAACCCCGTCCTGAAGCAATTCCCCTTCTCAAACCATGCAGGAGAAACTCAAACTTAACAGTCAAAGCTCAACAGGAGAAGCAGCAATTTAAAGAACTAATCCCTCATTTTAATGCACAGAGCGAACCAGCTTAGCCAAACAGCACAAATAAAGCCAGAGGCATGCGAAGCGCACGGCTCCCGCAGGAGCGAGGGAACGAGTGATTGAATAGAGAAAAAAAAGGAAACTAATTGCAGAACATGCCTGGAGTGAGGATCAAGTCTGTGGTGTACTTATTAACCTGTCTCCAGTAGCGTACACCATGCCAATACCAGCTGTTACAAGAGAAACATGCACAGTCATTTCAGTGACACACACACGCTCCCACACAGATACACACACACACACACACACACACACCCTCAAAGGTTTTGCCTGAAAGGCACTGTGTCTTAATTATTGTGTTTATTGACAGAAGGTTATCACCTCAGATAGAACATTTCTTTCCTCTCTTCACCCATGGGAAGAAGCAACATGCTTCTTGTCTGATTTGTGTTGTGACACTGCTCTGGTACATCCAGATTATTCAAAATTCGCTTCCCTCTGTGACTTTGCTTTAAGAAGACATTTTAGGGTAATAAGTTTAGGCCAAAATGTGCTTGAGCTTCTTCAAGGGTGAGAAAGCAGAATGAAACCAAACAGAATACAACCAAATACAACCAAATACATCCAAAGAGGAGATACTTCAAATGTAAATTAAGTCGTTGTTATTTCGGAACGACACAGACATCCCTCAAACCACTTGTTGATGCCGTATTCAGTAGAAATTAAGCAACTGAAGGGGCTACCATAAGCAAAACAAAAACACAGACATATGCAAATAAAGTGGTCAAACTGCTGCTTAGCAATAAAGAGTAAATTGGCACCCTGCCAACAAAAGCTGTGAGCGTGAGAAAGAACTGAGAACTGGTGAGACGGACCCTCTTGAGAACTGACGTTAGCTGAGTTCAACTAAGCTGTGCTAACATGGCTAAAAAGCAAATAAATGTTGCAAGTGTTGCTAGTGAGCGTGCCAAAGGTTGAAGGTCTCACCACATGCAGTATTACCACGGGGGTCTGGAAACTTGTTTGCTTTTTTTAGCTTGAAGCCACAAGCTTTAAATGTAACACAATAAAAACACATTAAACCGCCACAGAAGCCTGCGACTTAATGCATTTATGAAAAAAAATATAGATCTCACTTCATTTGTTGTGATTACACTTTGTTGTGTTGAACAAGAGGATTCATGGGATTTGTGATGATCAATGTGATCTCTCAGCTTCGAGGGCTTTCAACAGGTCTATTTATGTCCAAACTGGGAAATTTTTTGGTTAGCTATTCAACAGAATATGAGGCTGAGCAACAAGCTACAATAAATCAAATGGGTTTTTTTTTGTCAAAGGCCCAAAAGTGATAATAGTAGGGCATTGTTTGCAAATGCTCACCAAACACACACTGAAAAACAATTTGTTCACAATAATCACAGTCTGTGGTGATTTGCCTGCTACCACAAGTTGGCTTTGGTCAGTACAGCGTAACTCTATTTTTTCGCACTCCGAGAACCATTAAGTCTACTGTCTTGGTGATTGTGTGATGCAGTATGTGGTGAGGTTCTCAGCAGTGAAAGTCTCAGCAGTGATCTTGGGGAACCACCTCAACCAAACCTGGCCAGCGTTGTCAACATTCGACGGGAGAGGAAGCCCACTCTCGTCACCGCACTGTTCCGAACGCGCCAACCAGTACGACTTCAGTTACCAAAGACCGCATCCTCTGTTCCCAGCACGAAAGCCCCGTAGTTCAATCAACACTGGTGGTTTTATCTGGCAGTGCTTTGGGGTGAATGTTAGCGCAGTGCCTCATGCCCGTATCAGTACTGGAATGTTTCACCTCAGCAAGAACTAGACAGTGGCGTACTCTGTTTAAGAGCAGGTGAAGGTCAACTGTGCGAGACGTGGGACAGTTATTATTCCAAAGGGAGCTTCAGCAGAAGCAATACCCCAATAGCAGGGCTTGTAAAGTTCATGGCAGCTACTGGAACAATGCTACAACAGGGTGTAATGATTACAAAGGCAAAAGGCGTGAGTAAAAAATTGGTGTAATACACTTTGACAGAGACAGGTATAGAGGCAGAGACAGGAACAGAGATGTGGACAGAGACAGGGATAGGGACAGAGACAGAAACAGAGCCAGGAATTTCGGTGGGGTAGCTGACTCTAAGAAAGCTCAAGAGGTGGATAATTTATCGGAATTTTCAACCTTAGCCTTGCCTGTAATTTTTCCTTTTTACATTATTATTATTTATATTTATATTATATATAGACAGGGACAGAGACAGGGATAGGGACAGAGACAATAAACAGGTTATAATTCTAAAGTGCATCGAACTAGATTTGGGAAATGATTTAATGCAACAGTTTGCTGCTGTTGTATCGCAGGTTTAACATGCGCTATACACAAGAACGCCGTCAGAGTCGAGCAAGACTCTTTCTCAGCAAGCTACAGACCAAGCATGTGTGAGTTTGGCTAAGCAGTGCACAGGTCTCTAAGAAATTACAGGAACATGGCACGACTCCAAAAACTCACGCCGAAAGATGAAAACAAGCTGGATGAATGAGAACCATGCAAGAAGCACGAAGGAACCGTCAGACATAAGCGTAGTGAACGCCACATCTACACCAGCACAAATCTATTTTACATTAATTTTAATCCCACACCATATCTACACTTAAGTCACATCTATCCTGAGTCATATTTATAACCTACCAAAGGCTATTCACTTCAGAATCTCCCCTCCGCCACCAAACCAGGTTCAGCTTAACATGTAAGATCCAACCTGATAGCGTCTGACACGAACCGAACAGCGAAGGGAGTAAACGTGAAGGATCCCGACTGAGCGATACTAATGAAATCACGCGCGCAGACACACTGGGTTCCTTTTCTCGGAAGACCAGGACAGCGCCAGCACCGTAGCCGTATCCATGGCAACTACCGAGCCGGTAAACTTCCAGTGTATTTGCCAACTGACTGTTGGTGAATACTTCGTTGGCGTTTAAAATGTCTAATTTGTCAAATTTACACCTCAACACTCCCCCACCCCTCCCCCTCAAAAGAAATTTGTTTCGTTGAAATTCTTAATATTAACATTAAGCGCCTCGTCAGCGCAACGGCGTCCGTTGTGCTTTCGTCAAGGTCGTTTTTGCGGCATACTCTGATCGAGGCTTCAGCTCCTTGCTCTGAAGACCAAGCGGAACATAGACAGACTCAGACATCAAGATCACGCCAGGGAACTGTGGAAGGAAAGTTTTGAGGCAAGCATGAAAAATTCATCAAGGCATCGGTCAGACGTTAAAACGTGATAATGCACTGCACAAGCAGGGGAAAAACTACATTTTCTTCAACAGGATACATATTGCCGTGCATTACTACCTCTAGTACTGACAGCCTGTGACTTTGCAAAAAAAAAAAAAAAAAAGTCCACTTGCATCTTAAACCAAGAAACTTTTATTTACGAGATCCATAAAGGAGAGCATAGCCTTTCCTGCCAGTACAGTTACACTTATATGAGTGCTGTTACGACACTGACTTAATGTAATGAAATGGGAATGAAAAATCAAACCTGCATATCAACCAGCAGCAATAAGGACCAGCAAGGATGTATTACTGAGAGATCCAGCAAGGGAGAACATACCGACATCCAGTACAAATTTATCACACATCTACCATTAAAATGTTTCAGAATTTCGGTATCATGCAAGAGAGGGTTAGTTCTGTTCTGTGGAATAAATTGTGTCACAAAGTCAACCCCCCTGTGAGCCAAAGTCAGTGGTAAATCTCTCCCAGTCCACCACGAATAAAAACATAACCCTGTTCTCATTAAGGTGCAGCTGCAATGATGCTTCACACGACCCAAAGCTACACTGTCGGCTATGGCGCGCTAGCACGTTGAGAAGAAGTTTGCCATCAAAGAGCAGGCAGAGAGAGCGTGAGACAGAGAGAAGCCACAAACTTCTCCGGCGGAGGCGACGCGCGGCGCTGGAGCAGCCTACCTTGGGTCAGGGTGCCGGTGAGGAACCTGTAGAAGTAGCGGACCACTTTGGTCAGCTGCCGCCCGCACCTCTTCCTGCAGTGGCTCATGGCGTCTCCTCAGGGGGGTGGGGTGAGGGGGGCGGGGGTCAGGCGGTCGTAGGGAGGACCCCGGGGGAGGGCTGAGGGGAGGGGAGGGGGGAGGGAGCAAGAAACTTCGTAAGGGGGAAGGGAGGCGTGAAAGCGCGGCGTCGGCCGTCTCCTCTGGTCGCTCTTCTTCTCCTCCTCCTCCTCCTCCTCCTCCTCGCTGCGTGTCTCTCTCGTGCTTCTCCGACCTCCTCTCCTGCTCCTCCACCTGTGGGGCGCTAGCTGACGGGCACGGCTGAGGCGCTCACCTCCTCCCTCCTGCTTTTCCGCCGCGTGTGAGAGCCCTTCCCACTGGCTCTGCCTCCCGCGCTCGCGCGGGGGGTGGTGGGGGCGGCGACGCACAAGCACACGTTCGCTGCCACTACGAGTCACCGGTGCTCCGTCTCCCCCACCTTTAATCCTCTGTTCTCTTTTCTCTTCTGTGTTTGCTTGCAGTGAACAGCATGAATGCAGGTTGTCTGTTGTAGCGGAGAAGCGTGAAATTTGGTGTTGGGGGGGGCTGAACAGTGTAATTAGAAAACAGCTTCTCACACGTGTCATGATGGCCTCAGGAGAGATGAGGAGGAGAAGGCTGGCTTACTGCCTGTTCCCACTGCAGAAAGTGTGTGTGTGTGTGTGCAGACATGAGTTCACCTTAGAAGGACATGAAAACAAAGTAGTAGACCTCCCCCCCCCCACCCTTCTTTCTCATCTGCTGCTCTTCTCGAGATGTTTCCTCTGTGGTCTTCTGTCTTCATTCCTTTTCCAAACAAAAACTTATCAGATTGGACGAGGTCGGACGAGTTGCAGGAGCACACAGGAGATGCCACGGGCGAACGTCTGGGGCCTTCAGCAGACGCCGGTTCAGACAGAGGAACGGAGGCGCTGGAGGAAGAGCAAACTGTCGTGGGAGGGTGAGGAAGTTGAGGAAAACCGACACTTCAGTCAACATCATCTCTTCCCTTCTGCTGAGGGGCCTCCAAGACGCCTCATTCCATGGACACACACATAAACACACACACGCGTTTGTATCCTGTGCAGTTTTACTACACAGAACATACACAGTGCTGGCTGGTTTGCTCTGCAACACTCTCTCATTTCATTTGTTTTCCCAGAGCATTGATCTGTGTTAAGTAAAGCGTTCTCTCTCCCTCTCCCTCCCTCTCTCTCTCTCTCTCTCTCTCTCCCTCTCTCTCTCACCTACTTTGCTGAATGCTGTGAATTAGAAGTGATTACAGTTGCCCGGGCAACCACGGACTCTAGATTTTCTGTCAGCCAATCACGTGCCTGCTGCCACACTTTCTTTTTACTCTCCCATCAAACCAAAACAAACAAGCTTCTGTGCCGCATGGCGATGTGCTCTCACCGACTGTGTACAGAACATGACTCCTAGTCCCTGGGTGTGAGATGAAGATTACCCTCAAGAACAGCGGTCAGTGACCCAGAGGCACATATGGCCCTCTACTACATCTCCTCTAGGGGACAAATCAAAATTCTTCTGTTTAGCACCATGTGTGTGAATCCTGCAAACTCAGATGCTCTGATCTCATATAACGCGAACAGGATTGCAAGACTGCTGCTAATCAGGGCCACATGGCGTATCAGTCGACTTTTGTAAGTCGCTCTGGATAAGAGCGTCTGCTAAATGCCGTAAATGTAAATGTAAAGTAAAGAAAAGTAGATACAGCCAGGTGTCCATGCAGACATGTGGCTTTAATAAGACAATAAGATTCGCTCAGATCCACCACCACCACACACACACAACACACACACACCCCAAGTTCCCTCTCCTCCAGCAGCATCTGTATGAACAGCTCGGTGTGCGCATCAGGGCTGGCATGCACACAGTCTCCGCCCACTCCTTATAATCCCATTAAAGACCACTTTGGAACGTCAACGGATCTGATCATTCCGGTCCAGCTGCTCAGGGTGGGTTGCGTGAGGCAGATAAACTTGGATAGCGTCTATGCAAAAATATAAAATCGTGCACATTTCTCTCCAGGCTGACATAAGGAGTACGCATGTAAATATTTGCAAATGAAGGCGGCGGAGTGGTAGAATATCGTTAGAATGGTGGGGCCCGCAGGGTGGCTAGCTTGACGGACAGATCCAGCTGAAGTTCTGCAGCGCAGCCAGATGGAGGATAGTACCGGTAATTTCTCCATCCATTCAAATGCAGTCATCCTCGCGGAGACCTCAGCTCCGAAAACGTCCAGATAGCTCGACTCGAGGCCTGCTTCGATCTCACCGGCGTCTCAGCGCATCGCCGTCGACGCCGCGAAAGGTTGGGAGAGGTTTATTGCGTTTTACGAACAACAGCCTCGGCTAAGAGAGACGCATCAGAGCGGACGGTGCTGTTAGCGAACGTTTGCTGTTAGTCCGGAAGATCGGAAGATTCTTTTGTTTATGGTTTATTATCACTTTGTTTTGTCGCCTGCGCTGTGTCTGGGAGAAACTGCGCTTCATTTAGTCTCCACGGTAGGTGGTGAGTGCGCGCTCTTCAACTCGGAAAATAAAAAGATTCAAAGGGTCATTTGTTCGGCTGCTCGAGAATTCCATCAGCTGCGGCCGAGAAGCAAGGGCATCAGCCAGAAATACACACACACACACATACACGGCCTATCGCATGACATAAAAGTGATCATCTGACAGTACCCAAGCCAGGAGTGTAGCGAGACAGGGAAAGAGAAACACGGCCTAGCTCTGACAGCCTGCCTGCTAGTGGGGGTGTGTAACCAGGACCACGTGGAGTCAGAGAGGCATTGTTTCGGTGACAGGCCATGCTTTCTGG